>CM055972.1:25632500-26205000 GCA_029531755.1 Holothuria leucospilota | reverse complement strand
TGTTTGTAGCTTACAAACAGGGAGACGGTGATAATGGAAAAGACCTGGCCTAGTGTTCCATGCAATTAACGATACAGTCTTCAGTACTCTAACACGGAAATAAATATAAATATTGCACAAAGTGCCCTTTTAATGGGAAAAATGAACGTCTAGGGTCATTTGTCTAACCTAAACATAGCAGCAAAGACTAAGTTAGTGAAAGGAAATGGGTAGAGATAGTTCAATGTAGCAGACTGTCAAATAATCCAGTCTTTGTCCCCAACCTCTGACAGGACAACTTTAAAAAGCACACAATAAGTCACGGTGGCTAAATTAGCTTTTAACTTGTAAAACTGTTCTAATGTTACGAAATGTCAATTAAAAATAGAAATGTATTTGACTATTTATGCAGAGAAACTTATGTAGGGAAGTACAGGTGCTTTTCTGACCTTCAGTAGCGTTGTTGTTCCTGTTTAAAGGGGAGGAGGGGGGTTAAGAAAGGAGTAACTTAGTTGGGAGAATTGAAAACGTCTCGTAAGGGGATATTGGCCTTTAAAAAATTTGACAGTCGTTCTGAAATTCAAAACCTTACTACAAGTTTCATTCTACTGGGTAGCCTTATGTCATTTTTTTTACCTTTTTACAGCAAACACCTATAACCTTTCTTATCGGTCAAAAAATGTTTCGCTATTCCCTCACTAGCATAATGTTTGCATGAAAAAGCTAAAATGAATTCTGAATCGTAAAATGCACATTACTGCTTCTTAGTGGCGTATTCATATCTTCTCCTATGAAACTCGAATGCAGAGAATTGTAGAAGTTCTTTTAAGGAGGCTTTGAATTACAATATTTCTTGAAAAAGATATACACTAAAACGGGAAAACTACGGCCATTTTTTAATGCAAAAAGACAGCAGTAGGACACCTTCTACCATAATTCTTCTAGAAATTAGACCTGACATAACTATGAAAACATTGCCTATTCAAGATTGCAGGATACAAGCTGTAACAAAATCTTACATGTAACATCTAAAAAGTATTTGTTAACTTGCTTACTCTATAAAGCTTGGTCAAAGATTTACATCAAATTACTAAAATTGAAGCCAAACTGAAAAGTTTTATCAAATCAGATATTACTATTATTAACTTTCGTCACAGTTGTAGTAGACCATGATAGAGCTGACTGAAAACCTTAAGGTCACTCTTCACTTATCACTTTTGACGTACAGTTGTGTGTCTTTTTTAAATCTACATAGTAGCAAAGCTGAACTTAACAAGGTCACACTTAAGAGAAAGAGCCTTAAATAATTCGTCACAGCCAAAACAAGCAAGATTTTAGGAGTGGCAGTTTTCTAGGTGGCAGGTTTCTGCTATAAGTTGTCCTGTTTTGGTTGTTTGAAATTTCTCACGTGAGATATTGAAATACATTTCCCAAAATTTTAGTCTAAGCATCTTTCGAGCAAGGCGCCTAATGAGTTTACTTACGCATTGTGCACAAGCATATGGCCTTGTATCCTTATATCCCATCCGTATTAGCGTCTGTCCGTAAAGAAATATTGTTGTCATCTGCAGTCATATCCCGAGCCTTACCCACAAAATACACTACGTGTGACACTCAAGAAATTTGAACGTGACCTTATTAGGTTCCTCCACTATATCTCTAATGTACAGACGTGCTCAAATGCTGAAGCTTCGCATCCTTACCCAGGTTTCATCTTCATTAAAATAAAAACAACTTGAACAAAGTAGGGTATTTCCTGTGCGTACTTCTGCGATTCACATTTTAGTTGTCACAATATATCCTACTATGGTGTAGGTTGCTCTTGTTCGTTTTATTATTTATTTATATTTTGCTTCACTTCAGTGATCCATCTATGATCAAATTGAAGTTTTATTTCTCTTTTAACCTGTACGTTGCGTAGCAAGGTGGCTCACTAAAATAGAACTTTCATACAATCATAAAAACATTTGAGGTTATTATTTAAGGAAATTGCACCTAAAGAAAACTGAATAATATAGCAGTCTTAAGTAAAAACTTGCCAAAAGCTTAGCAGTCTACATCAAAATAGTGATTGCCTAACAATCCATTTCGAAATACACGTAAAGTTTCGTATTTACCTCCAGATTTCGGTAAGTTTCTTTTGACTGCATGTTGACCATTTGAAAAGTGACTGTCCGCCATTGAGGTAACTTGACATTATATAGTTAGTTCCGCAACCAGTGTCATCATCATGTCTTAAACCAAGGCTAGTTCAAAAGAAACGCGAAAAAATTAAATGTTTTCCAATATCCAGATTCATATTTTCATTATCATCGTCCTTGTCATCGCTGTAGTCATGGTGATGATGATGGTATTGGTAGGGGTAAAGCTATTATGTTATTATGCTGGTATTATGGTTGTTGTGGTAGTAATGGTAGTAGAGGTAGTGGTGGAAAAAGTGGTAGTAGCATTTGTAGGAGTAGTAGTATTGGCAGTAGTGGTAGTTGTGGTAGTAATGGGTTAGGTTAGGTTAGATGAGCTTTAAAGTCCCAGTTTCCAACCAATTGGGTCAAGTCGAGACGACCACGGCCTTTTTTCCAGTTGTGGCTTACTGGCTTGTTTTCCCTACTCCATTGTTTATGCTGAGCACCAAGCACAGAGGCAGTAGGTTCCATTTTTAAAGTCTTTGGTTTGACCTGACCAGGATTTGAACCCTAGACCTTCGGGAGTAGTGGTAGAAGTTATAGTAGTGGTGGTAGTAGCAGTGATAGTAGTGGTAGAAATGGTAGTAGTGGTAGTAAGGATGGTAGTGGTAGAAGTGGTGGTAGTAGTGGTAGTACGTGGTAGTAGTGGTAGTACGTGGTAGTAGTGGTAGTAGTGGTAGTACGTGGTAGTAGTGGTAGTAGTGGTAGTACGTGGTAGTAGTGGAAATAGTGGTAATAGTTGTTGGAGTAGTAGTAGTGGTAGTCTTTGTAGTAGCGGTACCAGCGGTAGTAACGGTGGTAGATGTAGCAGTGGTTATAGTGACAGAAGTACCAGTAGTGGTACTGGTGATAGAATTGGTAGCTTTGGTAGATGGTGCCACAACTAGTTTAATCATCGTCTCATCGTATCGTAGACCTAGGCTAGTTTAAAAAGAAACACTTTAAATTAAACGTTTTCCAATATCCAGATTTATTTTATCATCATCGTCCTTATCGTCGTCGTCATGGTATAAGTATTGGTAAGTCCTTATGTTAGTATGCTATTATTATGGTTGTAGTGGGAGTGGTGGTATTAGTGTAAGTAGTGGCAGTTGTATCAATAATGGTAGTTAGTGGAAGTAGTGGAAGTTGTGATAGTGAGAGTAGTGGTTTTAGTGATGGTAGTGGAAAAAATAGTGGTGGTGGTAGTGGTGGTATCGGTAGTAATACTAGTAGTGGTAGAAGTGGTAGAGTAGCACTAGTGATAGCAGTGGTGGTAAGAGCAGCAGCGGTTGCAGAGGTAGCACGGCAGTTGCGGTAGTACCGGTAGTAGAGTTAGTGGCAGTATTACAGGTAGTAGTCCCAGTAGCCGTAGCGGGGAGGCAGTTGAGGGAGTAGCTGTAGTGGTGGCTAGTGGTGGTAAGTTGCAGTTAGTGGTGGTGAGTGGTGGTAGTAGTGGTAGCTAGTGGTAGTAGTAGTGATTGTGGTGGTAATAGTGGAAGTCGTGGCAGTAGTGACAGTTGGGGTAGTGGTAGCAGTATTGGCTACGTTAGCAGTGGCGTGGTAGTAGTAGTGGTCGTGAGTGGTAGAGGTAATGTAGTATGTAGTAGTAGTGGTAGTGTTAGTAGTATTAGTGATAGTAGTAGTAATAGTAGTTGTAGTGGTAGAAGAAGCAGTAGTAGAAAAAGCAGTAGTTGAAGTAGCAGCAGCAGCAGTAGTAGTAATTACTATTTGTAGTGGTAGTAGCAAAAGTAGTAGCAGCAGTAGTAGTAGGGGTAATAGTAGTAGCAGTACTTGTGGTGATTGTGGGGTTGTAGTGGTGGTGGTAGTAGTAGTAGCAGTGCCAGAAAGAGTAACGGTAGCAGTTGTAGTTGCAGTAGTAGTAACAGCAGCGGCAGTAGCGGTGTTGGTGGTTAGTGGTGGTTAATGGTGGTTAATGGTGGTTAGTGGTGGTACTAGTAGCTAGTGGTGGTCGTGGCTTCAGTGGTACATGGAGCAAGGAAAACCATTTAATGGACTTATATGAATCTATTCAACTTAAAAATGGATTGCTTTCACTTACCTATGGCCAATTTCGTGAACAAGAACCAGTCCTGTAGCTAATCCAACATCTTTAAGGATATTGCTGCTAGGACTAAGAGTGGTCGGAAAACACATGGGGGGTACGATGGTTCCAACACCAATGGTTTCTCCAGGATAGTCGTATCTAAGAAAAAAATTTCTACTTTGTGTTTAATTGCGCATTCAAGTCAAACGTTTAGCTCTGAACACTGGTTGGTTCCATTGTTGATCGGACTTTGATATATTTTAATGAAAAGTAAAATTTTGTAAGAGTAAGTATATATTAAAATAATTTTAAAATTATTTTTAGAATGGATCCGTCTGTCAAGATAGGAAATTCGTTGTGCGCAGTAATTTGTACCAAAGAGAATGAAGGTTCCTGTTAATATACATTGAAGAATATGTGTAAGGTTCACCTTTTCTTGCTACGAATGGAAAAGGAGTGAAATCTGTAACTCTCGATTGGTTAGATATCGTCATTCTTGCATTAACACATAAAGCTGCTTCTCAAACAAGTTGACTAAATGTAGGTCTTTCTAGCATTTCATGCTTATTTCAGTGCTGACTTGTATGATGTTCATGACAGATAAAATTTCAGAAATGCTTTTCTCAATAAATACACTTCCACAATTAACTTTTAAATATTTTTGCACACCCAAAATAAGTGGACAAAGATTTCTGACAAAACGTAAAACTGCTTGGCAGTTGTGCTTTTAAATACATCCTACACATGTGATAAATCAGTTCGTTTAGTCACACTTTCATGACAGACTGGATGTGTCAAAACAATATTATGAGTTCAATTACAGACAGTGTTTCTAGTTTTGAACAAGAGTACAAGCACACGTATTTTGTATGAGAACGGATCCATTCTCACAAGTACAGGTACGTGTGACAAAGAGTGAGCACTATAAGTACTCACTACTAGCAGTTCGGGAGATTCCCCCATTCTGGAGAATATACTTTTCTCCCGATCGGGAGAAAAATTGGTCATGGGCGTCGCCATTTTGTCTATTTTACCCACAATCCCACGCGTGTTTTGTGTACATTGCCAATGGCGAATGGGTTTTGGAACCCTTGCAAAAATTGTGGGTCTAATGTAATGGAATTAAATGTATATTCGGAAGGTGTATTGTCATAGCTACAGAAAAGCCACGTCTTAGTCGGTGGTTCCCCACGCCGTTTTTTAGATTTTGATTGGTTTTCATTCTTGTTTAACCTTGTTTTTGTTAGGCTGGCAAGCCTATTCAATGTCCTGCATAAGTTTTCTCCCGTTCAGGAGAATTTTGGTTTTCTCCCAAACGGGAGAATCT
Source organism: Holothuria leucospilota (assembly GCA_029531755.1). NCBI lineage: Eukaryota > Metazoa > Echinodermata > Holothuroidea > Aspidochirotida > Holothuriidae > Holothuria > Holothuria leucospilota. Next base: position 26,199,485 of record CM055972.1, on the reverse strand, counting down.
CCCGGACTGACTAGTCGGCTCCCTAATCAAGGAAGATAATAAAGATTCTGTTTGTGAGATATTGTTCAAAATTGTGCTGATATTCCATTTATTAAAGTAAATTTACCATTTACCTAATTAAAAAACCGAGTCCTCATTTAAAAAACATTTATTTAAATTTGTTTGGTATCTGGAACCTACGTTCTATGCAGTGGTTATAATTAAAGTATAGCTTTTAGCTTTTTACCCAGAAAACAAAACTCCGTGGTCCCAATGCTCTGGGTGGTTGTCGTCAGAAATAGCACTGTCAAGCAGCATCGTTTGGAAAGAACTGAGAGCATCGTGTATGTCGTCATAAATTGTGAACTGATGAATGAGTCGATAAGAGAGATTCAAACTCAAAGGAAGGCAACAATGTTACATTTTATTCGATGAAGTACTATTACACAGTGTAAAAACAGGGGCAGTAGCACATGAAACTTGATAAGGTCATCTTTCTCTTTTCATATGTGAGGCTGATTTCTGCATAGTTATGAGTTTTTACACTGCTCACCTTACTCCTGTTCCAGACAAGCTTTATGGCATATAGAAAATATCGATAATCTATCAACGTTATACTGCCCAAAGATACAACAAGCATGGTGAATTAGTCAAAGTAACAACTTTTATAATGGGTTATTATTGAGGAGATAAATACGAAGACATCAAAACACCAGATTATGACATCTTTAAGAAAAACAGTAAACAGTGAAATGATCGTATATGGTTATTGATGACGTCATAACCCATGTTAAAAATGGCTATGAGTTGTCTCAAAAGCTAGTGAACTTGATGAGGAACAAAAAGAATTCACTTACTGGTTCTTCGTCCTGGTCGTGGAAGAGGGTGAGTGATACAAGACTTAATCGTAGAGGAAACCCAAGACTTGGATCCACGAAACGGCGACTAGCCTAAGAGACAATACTGTAATAGTAATATCTTAGAATATTGCCGCCGAGCTACATAACTCGAGGACGCATACCAATAGAATATGAATATGCCTCGAAGAAAAAGCCGACTTGGGGGTCACGTGATGCTTACTCAGGTTGATTCCGCTACCCTAGAATATCCATGTAATGTAAACCTGAGGAAATGTTGTGCATGCTTACGCGCGCTAAAGTCCCTTAGTCCCCCTTCTGTCTCTTAGGCGCTAATTGACGCGATATCACGCGTATATTACAGTACCTGTAGTCACACATCTACATGTACTTACACTAGTGTAAAGCAAAAAAGAAAGTATACTTATCAACACCACGTGTTTTTCAGTACGGGTAAATCCAACCAAAGCAATACGAATCTAAAACCCAATTGGCCTAAAAACTACATTAAAGCACTTACTGTAAACAGAGTGTGAGCTCAATGGAAAGATAAGTGTAACAAAGCACCATACGTGGGCCGTGTTAGAGGCTTCGTGGTACATCATTGACCGAAATGCACGGATGCATATGCGAGTTCCTGTTTCAGCTTCCCTACGTGGGCCATTTTTGTTTTTGTATAAAAGGACTAGTTCAGCGCGCTGTACAGAACACGAATGGACATTCAGTGACAAGCGCGCCTATTAGGTGTACTGCTCAATGGAAATACTATCGCGGATGTTGCGAAACCAAACGTTACCCCGGAACGAGTTTTGTTCCCCCCCCCAAAAATACGTCCCCGAGGGGACAACGAGTTCATTTACCAACTATTAGACTTATTCAGTTGGTTAACACAGATGCCTTTTAAATGGTTCCCGCTTTCCTTAACAATAGTCCATTTGTTCTATTACGACAGGAGCAAACCCATTTGGGTCCAGTTGGAGTCCAGTTTAGTCCTCCTATCCCATCGTACCATGCAATCGTGAAGTAGAAAAGTCATCTGGTTCCAGTCCAAACCAGTTTGTGTCCCTGTCAGTCCCGTTAGGTCCAGTTCATTTATAGGCAAATCCAGTTTAAGTCTAGTTCAAATATGAACTAAACTCAACAGGAATTTTCAGACGGGAATAATCTGTATGTAACACCATCGTAGTATACAGTAAGTTACTTAATAAGTTGATCTCTCCGAACATACATGGTGACGATAAACTAGGATAGCATCAGATGACTCCTCTGACGGAAGCTAAAGAAAGTTGACCTAAATCACGAGACCCTGCGCGAAGCTTCAAACTGCTGTTAGGAGCGATTCTTCCTAGCATATAGTATAATATATAATACAATATAGAATATTGTAGTGATGACGCTACAAACATGATGTAAATAAGTGTTACTTTTTAATTTCCTGTGATACGTATCCAAAATAGCCGTCCTGAAATAAATCAGCAGTTATGAGAATTTTTTTAACTCACAGCATCGTATGGAGGATAAGATATATTGTAGTCATTTTGCCAGTTGAGATATATGCGGCAATGAGTGCTGAAATAGCTGTCGTTGCCATGGTAACGGTTAATTTTCCCAATTAACCATTCTCAGCGTCTAACCCAAGCTAGGTACCCCAAGGTGACCTGTCGTCTCTGACTAAGAGTGGGGTCAAAACGTGTCCATGTGTGGGGGAGGGGTTTTTGTCCAATTTGGTTTCTTCTAAACGAAGCAGCCGATTTCTTCAAACTATAGGTCTAAGAGAAAGTTTCCCACTGAAATGAAACTTCACACATATTAAAAATATGGCCTAGAGCTGCCGTATATTTGTAAGTTAGTGGTTGCCATGGCAACAAAGGTAAAAAGTCACGTTTCAGAAGGACAAATGTACAATCTTTTGTTTCGAAAACTGGTACTCGACTGCTGGACTGATCTTGTTCAAACTTGGAAGATTTCAAGGTCCCAAGGTGGGAAATTGTGTCTTGTAGAAGTAATGATCAAAACTTCTGAGTCAGGGGATCAGATGAAATTGTGTAAATACTGTTTTTTTGGCTATAATTGCGATTGGAAACATTGCTCACATTTAACATGATATGTATACTAGGAATGACAAGTCCTACTAAAATATATGGTTGCCAAAGCAACCAAGGTCAGAATTCACGTAAAAGAAGGTCAAATTTACAATTTTTGGGTTTTTAAGGTCAAAACTGCTACTCGTCGGCTGGAACGATTTCCTTCAAACTTGGTGAAGAGGTGTTCCAAAGTAGGAAATTATGTCTCGTAGAACCCACTAGCAAAGGTCAAAGGAGAAAAATCCTTTCAGATACGTAAAATATTCATTAGTGATGTTAGTCGATATTTGCTAATATCTATGCTCGTAGTATCTAAGTAACGTTAACTCCTGTACCTGCATTGTTATAGAAAGTAAGTTCTCATGTAGGTGCAAATATCAGGGCGGAAGTGTCATATGATAGCCTATGCGCGTCTTTCTAGTAGTCGGCGATCTGACTACAAAGCTATGAACCCATTACATGAAATGCAATAATTGCATTTATTATTAGAAGAGCTTGGTGTGCGTCCGAGTGGTGTACGTTCAGAATGCATTTCTCTGGGTATTTATATTGAATACTTGATGCACAATTCTCAGAAAAAATGCACTGATAGAACTTATGCATATGACGTAACAGAGGAGGAGGTGCTCCCTCGTTTGGAAGCAAGCGCGTATCTTTGCAAGTTACACCAACAAACGCAGACAGTTGACTTGTGAACCAATCAGACACTACACGCGAGTGTAAAGTCTACGTTGTGCTTGCAGTGATCTTCATAGACCTAATGCATTGAGGTTACAATGACGTCACTTGGAGGAAAACAATGAAGCACACCTGCAGGCTGCACTCACGACGTAGATTTCGCACGCGCGTGTAGTAGACTTGCGCTGGTATCCCCCGGTGCACAAATCAGCTATCTACATTTGTTGGTGTAACTTGTTATGATACCCGCTTTTCCTCCAAACGAGGGAGGACTTTCTGCTCTGTGACATCATATGCATAAGGTCTATTGTTTTGCCCTCAAATGATGTCGAGTGACGTCAATGCATAAGGTGTATTTTGTGCACAGACTTTTTGTACAGCGCACTAAACGCGTCCTTCGTGCCAAGGGCGTAGGAGGCGGGGGCTGGGTGGGCTAAAGTCCCCAGTCAAAACAAAAATTTGGTGGGGCGGAAGTATGAATTATGCTCATCCTTAATTCAAGAACAATAGCCCCTTATTCGTTCTTCTGTAAAAATACCCCCAAAATTGGCAGTAATTTACCTCAAAAGTTGCTCAAATATTATACCAAATTGCATTTAAGGATCAACGAATATTCAAACATTTTCTGAAGACCTCGCCCCAAGGACTGCTGTTCGAATCAACGTTCAGTCCCCCAAGTCGAGAACAGCTTTCTTTATCCATGCAGTTTGCACAAAAACAATGAGGCGCACATATACACACGCGCGTATATGCACGCGTACATTCCGGTAAATAACGTGCCTCGAAGCCTCCAAAACGGCCCCATTCTAGAATCTTTCTAGCGCAGAGGGATCGATTTCAGTAAGTTGACCCACATCATGCGACCCTTCTCTCCGACTTTACCATCCGTGCGTACTGACGTGCGTCCTCCAGTTATATAGCTCAGTGGTCTTACTAACGCAAGGATTGCTTGATCGTGGGTGGTACCAGCTCATTTCAGCTAGTCTTAAATGCAACCATGTTTATAGACCAATGGTGTAAAGGTTGAGACGGGGTCATGTTATGCCATAGTGTCCCATCAGGGGACCTAACTCTTTCTGGGAGTTCTTTTCAGCCGAAGGAATTTGACAATAAGCTTACTAAAACAGAGTTGTCTGTTAGGTTCTAGTTAGGTTTTGTGTCAATTTAAGGTAGTTTTTGATTTTTATTAAGAAACCCTTACTTAATTAAATTGTATTAACTTCAAAGTCACAACGGGCCTGCTTAAAAATAGTTTCAGACTTCAGAGACAAGGCATCAATACGCCTTTCGGTTCCCTGCTTGTAATTTTTAAAGTCGACACGGAAATTGATTGCCCACCATTACTGCAAGCTACATATCAGCAAAATAAAATAAGACACACGGTTATTTGCACTCGCTTTAATCCCATCAATTTGCAAAGTTCAGTTTCTGTTGTGGGCATGATTGAACGAGAGCTCATCACTCCGTCAACACATCCTTCTACAACATAAAGATGTGCCCAACACACAACATGATGTATTTGAAGTATCATCCATATAGTACTAACTTTAATTATGAAATCTCAAATGCCATATTGGTACTGTTATAGCCAATGGTGTGCATGCTACCCAGCGCAAGCGCGCCTTAGTGACGAGGGCGCTAGATACCTGACTTTGGCGTCGTAGCGTAAATATCCAGCCGTTGCCTTCTTGACATCCGACGACACCTGCCATAACACTTGAAACAGAGCAGAGCAATTCCTCGAAAGAACTGAAGTATGTTTAGCAAAATACAGCGTACTAAAATTAGCCTATTATGTAAGCAAATGGGGTATCGAAATTCTGAATTTCACATGTACAAGGTTTTTTTTTTTATATCATCGGCGTTAACTTATCTTTTGCTCTAATTTGTATCTCATCGGTCGATCGAGACGTAGCAATAGGGAGTTTTAGATTTCACGACGGCAGACGGAGAAGTAAGCGAAGACTACAGCGTCGTGAAGATTTTCAGAACAGTTTTCCACCCAATTTAAAATTTTGTCTAGACACAGGACAGTACAAGAGTTGTCATGGCAATCTGCCATCTGGTCGACACATACGCGTTTTTGTGACGTTATTTTGCCAGCTCTCCAAAGGGACTTGACAAATAACGCTTTGTGTATGATTAAAAAGTCATCTAATGGTTGATTACGAATCAAACCAAGAAATATGGGTGTTTTTGTGATAACAAAAAAGTTCATCACTTTAATTGTATATTCTGTCCTTTGTATGTGACCTTATTCCTGAATTTGCCGCTAAACTGAAATCTTAGCTTGCAGTAACTTATACTCAACTGCTAGTAGATATCAAACCAGGGCGTGTGTCCGTTTTTGTTTTGATGTCATTCTTCTGTCATGCTCCCCGTCGTCTGAAGGATAAAAACGCTTTAAATATCAGGATGTGAAGCTGCGTGCGCATTTAGCGCTCTGTCCTGCAGGCTCTCCCGTCCTGAAATCGAAAACTCGGTAATGTCAAACCAGGGAGTTGTTCTATAACAACTCCCTGTTCAAACACACGTACAGTAAACTAAAGACCTTATGCATATGACGTCAAGTTGGAGGCAGGAGCGTATCATTTCAACTTACACCAAAAAAAAGCAGACAGTTGATTTGCGGACCGGTCGGCTACGGGCTGAAGCATACTTCGAGCGTTTGCGAAATCTACGTATTGCGCGCAGTGTACGTCATTATTTTGCCTCCAAAATTACGTCGCGTGACGTCAAATGCATGAGGTGTATCCATATGATAAATTATGATGAAACCAAAAGGAACACGTTTGCCGTATTCCAGCTCATACAGTGCGCCATGATGTTAACCGGAAAGTCTGGTACAAGACGCTAGGCGAGCTTGCGCGTTTGTATGCACATTATTGGTCATAACATGGTATTCGGATTTTCACCTCCGGTGACCTCAGATGACCTTTGACCTCTGCCAAAAACAGTAGGTTCCTTTTATTGACCATAATGCATCCACATTCGTAGTATGAAAAGTACCCGTGCTTTCTACCTTGAGATATCGTGTTTATGTTTTCGGTTATTAACCTCCGGTGACCTCAAATGACCACCAAAAAAATCGATTCTTCCTCTTAATATGATTTATCTATGGACCAATTGCACAAAAAATCATTATTCATTGCATAATTAACTGCAAAATAATGACATTTGGCGGCCATTTTGGATTTATGCAAATTCGGCATACTTTCCCTACTAGGATTCTGTAGGACTTTTGATGTATTATTCTGGGGACCTAACAGAAAAACTTTGTGGTGAAAAAAGTGTTGGAGTTTCAAGTGAAACCTTATTATGCCTAGCCTATTGGGACAGCGACTCATATGTGATATACACTCCACAACTTTTCAAATCGATGTTCTTTATTGTTTTGGAATTGTGAGGTTTGATCTCCGCATGCTAACAATGGTGACTTTTCGTTTTGGACTAAGAACCCCCTGATCACCCTAAATGTAACTCTTGTTTCGACGAGTAAATTAAAAGGAGTGTCCATGGACTCTTGTTACGATAGAGAAGGTGTGCCATTATTCCACGTTGTCTTTCTTTGTAACAATAATTTCTGACTGGAAATTCATCTTGACTAGCAACAGGCCAGCCATTGGCCTAAAAAACCTTTAAAAAAGTAATGTGGACATTTTTAAGTTCGAGCAGTCGGTCATGTTAGATGTTTGGGGGGCTAGCACCTTTGAAAATCATTTTCTGGGCCATCTTAGGCCATGGTTGGACAAAATTATGGTTTTCATGATTGTTGTGCATTTCATATTTCCTAATATGTTACTATCAGGAAAATATAAATTTTAGTCAATTTGAACCGTACCGTACTGTGGTCGATATTGACAAAATAAAGTTACGAAAAACAACGACGATATAGACATTTTGTAACAAATAATGCCGATATCGTAAAATAGTATTACTATGATGTACGTTATTTTTTGTGTTAGAAATCTTTTCCTATGAGAATGAGATCAATTCAATATTGTCTCATATGCCAACTCATATGCCTGTGTACATATTTATACTTCAGCCATTGTGATAAAGGGAACATTTTGACCTTAAAGGAACATAACAAACCCCATTATTTTCCCTTAAAATAGCACTTAATTGATTAGTTAGGCCCCAAAAGAATGTTTTTAATTGTGATGTATTAGTACAGCCTCATTAAGTACCAAGTAGCATAATTAAATTTGAGTTGATTTAATTGTCCTGCGTGCATTATGTAGAAAACCAACATAAAACAATTAACCATTTTTGCCCCAAAGTATTGTTATTTTGATGCATTTCAAACCGTATTTGTCAAAATTACACTACCAGAAAAACATGGCTTTTAGTTGATTTCGTCTTTTGCTTTGGCCAATATTGACAAGATAAAAGTGCAAAAAACAAGGAACAGAAAATGCTTTTTATTGTAAAAATTGCCATTTTCTCAAAATGGAGTTTCAACTGGGGAACACTTTCTCACGTGCGTCAATGTCATTCGACCTTGGTGCATTTGCTTCTATTTTTCTGCTACAAAGTCTTAGTTGAATTGGTCACATAAGTCCCGCACCTGAAATAAGATCACAAAGCTATCTTCGACATGGGCTCAGGGGCTTCCGAGCAAGCCATACGACCCAATTTTAGTTGTCCTCTGTGGTAGACAGGGGAAGCCCCCGGAGACTCTGGGTATTTACAAAATTTTGGGCACCAAAAAAAAAACCAAGCAGACTGTAAAACGGTATTTTGTCCCTTTTTTCAAAATGGCCTTATTTAGAGTAACAAATGGTCGATTTCTCATAATGCAGTGGGTTTAATGGAACAGAGGTGGGTGGATTATCATAACGGTTCAACAAAATTTTCAGTAAAGTAAGCCGATACTCACTTTGTGCTATCAGAAATCAAACTGAGACAATTTGGGTATTAGATGAATGCGCGTGATGCACTCCAAAAATAGCACATGTGTTGGCGATGTTTACCTACATTTTATATACCAATTATCTAACTACTAGTAGCGGTGACTACGAATCAAAGAGACCTAGAAATCATAGTTTCCCCTTTTGTTTCATAATAGCCAGGACTAGCTGCCAGTCAAATTCTTCATGTTGCAGCAGGTTTGAGGGTAGGGAAGATGGATAATTATATGGATTGCCCAGGATTTTGCGATAATCCAAGTAACACCAGTCCTACTTCAATTAAATAAATTGACATTTAGTTTATATGACCAAACACGGCAAAAACTTGTATTTTGAAGGCATTTCAGGCATGTTTTACTTCAATTTCTATTGCAAAAACAGTCTATTCTGACAAGCCCTCCCTAACTTTGATTATTTGCTATCAATACTCTCATAAATTTCCGGATGGAGATGGTTTTACCCATAGTCCTTGGTTTGGAGCCAAGCACCGTGGCCCACGGTTTCCTCTGCCAATGCAATTTATGCCTGCTCCTCTGATACCATAGAAAAACAGAACAAACGCTGAAACTAGAAAATGTGGTTAGGAAAATCGTAACCACTTACTGTCCATGATTGTTTCGGTGCTGGTATTTGGAAACGTCCTCAGTGGTTATGCTAGCTTTAATTAGAATATGCACGACCAATCCGTCAGACAATAGGCCTATATGTACTTGAAAATAATTTAATCCTCTCCATGTACCGAAGTTTGAGTGACAGATCACTTTGCTTTTACTGTTTGACCTTGAGAAGCACAAACTTTTGGTTTTGCATGCAGGAAATAGTACTCTCCTGGTCTTGTGGGAAGTATTCAAAAATATTTCATGTCCAAACAAATCGTCCCCTCTTGAGACATTTTTACAACGTACACGTGCACACAGTATACTTCATCCGTTCTTAATAACGAGGGACCACCTATGCACTGGGCGTTGTAGGCCTAATAGCCCAGTGCATTGCCGCGACGAAGCTAGGCGTTAGTGTACTGTAGAGAGCTGCCAATGAGCCTAGCTGTACTTCTCCGCAGATATCATCACAATGGACTTATAGTAGGCTGCAAGCTTCATTTCTTGCTTCAAAATGCTTCAAGAAATCTCACTTTTCGTGATTGACCTTGCCTACATACTCTAAGCAATCGACCAATCAGCAAACGCGACAGCACTTATAGCCGTACAGTGTGTGTTTTACGACATAAGAAGCGTGCGTAGAGTGACTAGGCGAAATACGACAGTACGACCATGTGCCACAATATACTGTACTACTATTTAGGTTGTTTGACTTACTCAAGCCGTTCTTAACAAAACAATAAAATACAAAACTGCCGAAATAAAAACCAGTCATGCTCAGCCCCATTCCAACCAAAAGTGACCAAGAAGTCTCGTTCCCATCTACATGATTCACTCTACATAATGAGCTTAATGGTAGAACAAAGCACTCAGTGAGAATCAAGAAACATTGAACGAAAGAACTGCTTCTCGAAAATGAGAAGCGTGCCTAAGGTACTGTCCATGACGTCATGGACAGTACAATAAAAGTGGATGGGGCTGTAACGTCACTGTTGTTTTTGAGAACTTTGTCTACAGAAGTTAAAGCTTTCAGTCGGACAGCAAGCCCTCCTCCTTTGAAATCATAGCAATGCACAATGAACCCACCATCAAGTGTATAAAGGAAACAAAAAAGAACCCGCTCTGACTTCATAAATTAAGTGGAAAACGGCTCGAAAACGTCCCAACTGGGACGTGGCTGTGAAAACCAGTCGGATGGCAAATGGGTCAGTTAAGTTTGCGCCAAAGTTTGATTCCGATCTGTCTGTTGGTCTCGACTGTGATCCGGGAGCACATTGGGCATTTCACACTCTCTCCAGATAGAGTAAAATCAAATCGAATTTGAATCATACTATAGTACTGCATGAGCTGGTATTTAATTAGGCAATACAACTACATTTACAAAAGTCCTTCTTTTGACATAAATGATATATTTTGTGTTTTTTTTTTACCACATAACCACATAACAGGATGTGATGTACCTAAAAGTATAACTATGCGCTATAAAGGATTGTTGAATCAATTTTCTACTGTTCGTATGCTTTACAAACATCTCATGTAAAAATAACGTGTACAAATTACACCCAAGAGTTACCGGTACATATCCTTACATAATTATAACTTTATTTTGAGATAATGGCATTTTCGACAATAGAGAGTCTTTTATTTTCTTTTTTATGCACCTTTTTCCTGTCTAGTCAATATTTGCCAAAGTAAACGTGAAATCGACTAAAAGTCATGTTGTTTTGGAAATGTAATTTTGACAAATGTGAAATGCATCAGAATTACGAAAATTATATTTTTGCTCAAAAATGATCAAAAGTTCAATATCAATATGGCTTTCATTGTTATTTATTGGTTTTCTCTACAATGACTGCAAGGTGTATCAAATCAACGCAGCAGTTCAATTATGCTAGCTGGTACTGAATTAGTCTGTAAAAATACATCACATTTGAAAACACTCTTTTGGGGCAAAACTTATCAATTTTGTGTTTTGTAAGGGCAAAATGGGGTTTTATTTTCCTCAAAGGTCAAAATGTTCACTTTATCACAATGGCTAAAGTATAAAAATGTACTGGTAGGCATTCGGGTCAATATAAAACTGTTCTTGTTCTCATAAGAAAAGAGTTCTAACATACATTGTTGTAACACTATTTTGAGATATCAGGCATTATTTGCTATAGAATGTCTTTGTTTTTTGTAACTTTGTTTTGTCAATATCGACCAAAGTTGGGTTAAAATTGACCTAAATTTATATTTCCTGATAGTAACTTAATTTGAAAATATGAAATGCACAAAAAACATGAAACCGTGGTTTTGCCCAAAAATTGCTCAAAATGGCCCTCAAAATGATTTTAACTGTGACAGCCTCCTGATATTAATCCTTACCATATGTAAAATGGATCTAGCATGGTTGACTGGGTGAACTAAAAAGTGCTTACATAACATTTTTAAGACTTTTTTGGCCAATGTATGGCCTACTGTAGGCTACGAACATTTTGCAGTAGAACTTAGAGCAATGTTTATCATGTAAGTAAACGAATTAAGTCAAATAAGTCTAAAAGTCTCTCTTTTATAACACCGTAAATAATCTAGATAGAGCATTGCTGATACGATCAGTCAACAGTTTGATATAGGTGCAGTGCATCTCCGTCACCGGACAGCTCCCAAAGGCTAATTCCAACCCCGAAAAATCCCCACCTGTCCCTGGGAGAGCTCTAAAAGGAAAAATTCCAGGGGAATTATCAGGCTGAAAATTGTTTGGCGGAAGTTGTCCAAAGTTAACTAAGTCATAATATGCAGAAATATGTCGAAAATGAACAGACAATAAATTTTACTTTACTGGATGACATGTATCACTTAAACAATGACATTTTGACAAACCATGTTTAAAAGGGAAAGTGCATAGTCAGCGGTGTCGGGACTGTGCTTTTCGACGAAGTAGTGATCAGCAAAAACACTGATTTCCATAAACTTTGGACCAACGTAGTACTCAAAGTCAAGACCGTCGATTGAATCTTCCGCTTCCCTCTTTTTCTTGTTACTGTCATCTGCGAGAGTGCAATGAGGGATATTTTTTAATAGACAGCAATTGAAGAATGAACATGATTATCTATATCTATGAAGTTTCCACAGGCAATTGCACAACTGACCTGGCAGGACCCCACTTGAGGTATCTGCCCTAGCTATTTCCCCTCTCAAATCGTATCAGGTGGCAAACAAAATATTGCAAGAAGTGTATTAAGTACCTTAAACATGACGTCCCCCATTTTGGGGAGCCATTTGGCCTCTTAAGGATTTTTCCTGGAAACTTTTTCGTATTCATTATATTGCCAACGAACAAAATATTTTGCTGATGTTTATTCGGCAGGTAGATTTACCCGTCTCTTAATAATGGCTGTAAGTCATTTTCGGACCCTCTCCTCCCACCGTAAGACTATTCCTGCAACCAATAGCAGCGAATATACGTAAAGTAATACTTACAAGTATGTGCGTGTACAATAAGTGTACTTTTTCCAAACTTGATTTCTTCAAACACCTTTGCTGCCTAAAGAAGATGAAGTTCCATTGCGCCACTGCCCCAAATGTCAAAATACCCAAAGTAGGTATCGAAAAGTGCCTACATCATATCAACTTAGCATTAAAACAGTTTTACTGTTTGTAAAACTTACAAACGATTTGCGAGAGTTTTGAAAGTTTGAGAACTACTTGTAATATGACACATGATTAATAAAGATAGATCATTCAGTCAAAATCACACCTCATTCTCTACACCCTACAGAAACCTATAGCTTTAAAGTCCCAATGAGCTCATTTTCAAAAATTTCAGAAAATTTCGGAAATCGATAAGGAGGCACGGCCCCATGACCACCCCCTTGCCGTAGCCACAGGTATCAATGCTTTAAGACATCTGACATCTGAAGGTATTAATGACGTTAAGTTCTCCTACAACCGCCTAATCTCTATTTCAAAGAACAACACTGGCAACTTGACAGGTTCGAGAAAGTTGATCTAACTTAAAGTCATTGTAAAGTGGTTTTGAACAACTTCAAAAATTGCAATTTAATATAAATTTATTGGGTTTTCGTTTAAGCTTATTTTGTGGCATTTACCATCGTTGTTTTTGCAAAAACTCTTGAACTCTTCCTTCAGTCGTCGTTTGTAGACAATGTGAGGTACACCTATTCTTCCAGAACTACGCTTACTAAATTTGGCCTTGTGGGTCTCTTTCAGAGGTTCAATAAAAACCTCTTCTCCACCAAAGTTTATCACTCCACGCTGCAAAGAGAAATCTCTTTAACTTGCTTTGAAAGTGTAAAATAGTTATGCCCAATAAAATGTTTTGAAGTGTAAGTCGAATAGTGTTAACTTAGTACGATTGTTAAAATTTTGTATCACCATTAAAGAATTGTGGCGTAAATATTCCATCAGGATAAAAAATTGAAAATTTGAACAGTTAAAATGCCTTTCAATTTGAGTTAAGGGCAAACCGGTCGACTTTGAAAACAAAGCTTTACCGGTGACCATACAGATTTCTGGGCCTTTCTTGGCATAGGCGTAGGAGCCCAAGTTGATTTGGGGGGCTGGACCGACTTGCCCGAAAAATATAACCCAAATTTTCCCCGCGCTCCATGCACGTTCCACATTTTAATGTGCATATCATACAGGCATGTATCGGTTATCACACTACATGCCAATCACATACAATCATTTGCCGTGTTACTACCTTCTTTATTAGTTTTAATTTTGGCGGAAGTCGGTGATCGCCGGCCTGGGGAGGCGTCTAAAGGGAGGGGGTTTCCCCTCCCTTTTGAAAATTTTTGAAAAATTAGGTGTTCTTACATGCAATCTGGTGCCACATATGCTACCTTTGAAGTGGAATTTGTGTTAAAACATTTACGTATTTTAGGTACTAAAATAAGAAAGAAAAACGGCGTTGCCCCCTCAACTTTGAAAATTTTTGAAAAATTAGGTGTCCTTACATGCAATCTGGTGTCACATATGCTACCTTTAAAGTGGAATTTGTGTTTAAACATTTACGTATTTTAGGTACTAAAATAAGAAAGAAAAACGGCGTTGCCCCCTCAACTTTGAAAATTTTTGAAAAATTAGGTGTCCTTACATGCAATTTGGTGCCACATATACTACCTTTGAAGTAAAATAAAAAACCCTAAGAAAAATTGGCATTACCCCCTCCTCTTTTTTTGAAAAATTAGGTGTCCTTACATGCAATTTGGTGCCATATATGCTACATTTGAAGTAAAATATGTGTTAAAAAATTTACGTATTTTAGATAGAAAAAAAATCAGCATCAGTGAGGGTGGGGTATGGCCCAATGGACCCTCAAATACACCACTGACAATCATAATATAAGTTCAATCATTGAAAACATACTGATGAATTTATACGGAATATGTAGGTGCTGGTGCAATTCAAATCAGAACTTTATATTTAATTACCAAGGAAGTTTTTTAAACTATTAATACCCTTAAGCTACATCATTGCATTATTTTTCTTTCAGTAGGTGCCCGAAAAAATCTCAGCATTTTGCCCGAATTTTCACAAAAAAATTTTGGTTGGGGGGCTGCAGCTGGCCCAGCCCCCCGCCTCCTACGCCTATGTTTCTTGTGGTATTACCAGATGAGTATTACTTAAAAGAGCACAACTGAGATTGCAGCTGGTCAATATACAAGCTCACTATTAATTTCACTTGATATTCTGAATGGCACAGTAGAAAGCAGCTGTAGGGCATTTCTAGTACATACAGGAAAACAACTTTTGGCAATTCGAGACCGTACCCATAGGCTTTCTTTGATGTATTAGGGGGCTCTTTATGACAAAACGGTAGCCCATTTAGTCACTTTTAGAAGAAAGGCTCTTTCTAATGAGTTGGGAACGCTACATGATAGGAATTTTGGTGACAGTTTCTAGTAAAATCCGCTTTTCCATTGGCTAAGTGTGATGCGAACCTAAAAAACGTAAGCCCTGTTCTTAAAAGTATGTCAAACTGATGACTTTACTCACGGTTCCACTGCAAGTGCTGATTGCAGCTACTGAATTATTATGATTTATTGAGCTCCCGTGAAAATGGCATCGTTTCCCATAGAAGGACTCATTCCTCACTTCACTTCCAATTACATGCTTAACTTTTAATCCTGGTGGCAGCAGCCATTTATTTTCGACTAAATGAAGATGAAAGTCTTCTCCAAATGCAGAGAATCGCAGGTCGGGTTTTTTGTACGACGGAGCAGTAGTATTCCTACGGAACGATGTTTTGCCAGAGGTAGATACATGAACGATTTCGTAGTCTGTGTAAAGATTTTGCAAAGTACTTAGACTGAAAGATGAATGACAGTGCCAAATTTTGAGAAAAAAATCAAACATACTACAAGAACAATGATACTGTTTGAAAAGAAATATCGCTCATAACAAACAAGGAAAAGTATTTCATGTACAGAGTGCTAACCATTTGTAAGTCTTGTTAGCATGTTATTGTTACCTGCTATCTCGAAGTAACCTGTAAGGTAATGTTGGAGCTCCTCACCATCAAGGGTTATTCCCTGTAAGATTTAAAAGAGAAAAACACGATTAGAAAGTATCAAACTCTTTTGCACTTTATGCTTTCTCTGAACTCATTATCTCATCTCCCCCTCCCCCTCCTTCAGACATCACGGAAACATATAGGCTATGCAAAGGCTACCATGACAACACACATATGTATTGAGAAAGGCCTCTATCTAGGACAATAACCTAGCTCACTTTAAACTGGGCTGATGCCACAGTGCGCGACTGCAAAATGTTTCTCACTTCTAAAGACTGCGTTTGCAGTACTGCCGATCGTCAATTCCGCCCCGATTTGCCAAAATTTGGCAAAAATATTGTTGAGTAAAATTTGTAGTAATGCGAATTATCAACTCCGTCCCTTGTTTTGGTCTATATTTGCAAAATGTCTGCTAGATTTGTAGTTTGAGGAGTGCTGAAACAGTGTAATTTGTAACTTTAGAACAGTTTGGCTGTGTTGCAGATGCCCAAACAGTGGTTTTTGAAAACAATTTTAATCTGGCCAACCTGTTCGCAGTCAAATAACACTGTAACGACATGTCCGTTCTGTGAGCATGTGTTACTCTAGCACTTAATTAGCTGCCCTCGTAATATCGAGGAGTTGCAACTGACTCCCTGGTAATATCATCAGAGTCCAAATTCAACACCTACTGTGTATTTTCCGTGACGTCCAGCAAGTTGACGGAACTACTCAACAGTCTGTGAAGATTCCTTGCTCTGGACAGTAAGCAACTACCCCAGTGTGTTCGCGCACTTATATCAGGTAGCCACAAAGTTGTGTGACAGTTTTTCCAGATTTTTCAAGGTTTTGGGTACTTGGTATCGGTCTGGGAATTGTACCAACGACCAGGGGCGGGATTTGATGTCTAAAAGTGAGGGGCAAAGCAGGGGGAAACCAAACAGCTCTGAAGGCACGGGTGGAGCAGGAGACGCTCCCATGAAGCCGTGGGGTCCAGGGGCCCAAAGTAGGCCCCTGGTGTGGTGCAGGGGCAAAGCCTTCGGAAGCTCTGAGGTATTTAAAGGATCAAAACCATTAGAATGAAGCAGGCCTTCTTAAACTTATCGAATGCGTACTAAAACGATCACAAATATTAAATTTTTACCATTTTAAGAATAACCTTACTCAGAATAAGAGGTCATTTTTATGATGAAAGGAGTTTGGCCTTTGGGTGGCTACAATGAAAATGAGAAAGTTTGTTGGAAGCTATGGAACACGCAAGATGTTCTTCAGGAAGTAACCAGGAAAGAATATACGGATGTGGGCACGCCGAAGAAAACAGCGTTATTTATGACATTATAGGTAGCTTATTGTTTTTCTCTTTATTTTTTAATTGCAATATTCGCCACTATATAAGATTTTCCTGCTTTCCCTGGCCACCTCTTTCTTCCTGTATGTTTCATTTTTGTCAATGGTCTTGAACGAGGGACCCCTCAAGGTTTTATTACTGTGAAAAATAAAGGACGATCAAAATTTGAGGGTTATAGGGTATATAATACTTTCCAAAATTAATTAAGTGTTGTTGTGGGTACCTCCCGTGAATATTTCTTACCTTTGATGGCTTTTGGCCATTCTAGACCATCTTTAAAGAAAATCTTGCATCCGCAAGGTATAATTCCAAATGCTAATGAAATAGTTTTCTTACTGCAAAGTGAAGATAGTAACCGTCCGGCAATTTGATATGGATGGTGGCAGTTGGTGAACAGCGGGAGGATTTGCAAGGGATTTGGAAAAGTAATTTACTCAAGCTATCCTACAGAATGTAAAAACGAGACAATTCCCCATAAGCTTTCCTACGGACATTAGTACTAATTTGACACCTACTTATACTGAGTTCACACGAAGCACGCCGAAAAAGTTATTAGAATATCGAGCTTCCTTTACACGGCTAGGCTTGGGAATTGAGTATGCAAGGACCATGGTGCTGGTAACGATATACATTAAGATCTGTCAGTGACCCTTATTTCAGGGCTGTAAGTCACAAAAATGTGGTGGGCATCCGAAGCCCATACTTTGAAACAATATTTTTTAAGGTATTAAACAAAACTTTTCAACAACAATTGCCCTTTGCCTTCAACCTTTGAGTTCCTCTACTGTTAGGTAGTTTTCATTGCAGGAACGTGAGGAGTCCGCCGAGAAAAAAAAAATTCTGGCATTTTTATGGCATTTGATATATTTTCCTTTATTTAACAATTTGCAAACTTTTACAAAAATATTAAAGTTTTCTTCATAATTCCTCTGGTCTTTCTTTCGTTCATTGTTTACTATTTTTTTAAGGTCTTGAAAAAAGTGGGGGGAGGCAAATGCCCCCACTCGCTAATTCCGCCCATGCCGATGACTACGTGGAAATTCTTTTTCTTCACATTCGAAAACAACTAGTATCAATATGTTATTGGTTCTTATTTTTTGTTTAAATTGACTCCAATTATGAGTTTAAAATAGTTCAGGTAACCTCGCAACTTTTTCTTTTATTGTTAAAGTATTTCCGTATGTGTTGCTTAGTACAAATTTTGCAACTAAGTTGTATAATTAACCTTAGGAATTCTTGGGATGATGCTTGGAATTCACAAAAATCCCTCTACACCGATACAGCATGACTTGCAATTCATTGCACGAATGGATCGGAACATAGGAGGGGTTATTCCTCTTAACTAGTCTATCACATTTTAAACCTGCCGGAAATTGAGTTGCTCTCTTGGTGCAGTGGTCACACCTACAGGTTTCATTCTTGCAGCCAGGGTTTGATTTTTTGTCACTATTTTGTCATTGATTTTTTTTACCTCTAAAGCCTTACGTGTTTACAGTTATTTTAATTATTTTGTGTCTTCAGCTAGCTTCACTCAAAATCTTAGGCGTTTTTAGCGCAAACTTGACATCATAACCTAAACGTTCGTTCAGATAAGCTCTTCACATTTTAGTGCGAGGATATGGAGCTTCCAGTGCGTTGATACTTACAAAACAGCTGTGTTTTATAAAAACAAAATAATGATAATTTTTCAATGGATGTGTAAATTTTCAAGA
Source organism: Holothuria leucospilota (assembly GCA_029531755.1). Lineage (NCBI taxonomy): Eukaryota > Metazoa > Echinodermata > Holothuroidea > Aspidochirotida > Holothuriidae > Holothuria > Holothuria leucospilota. The sequence continues at coordinate 26,180,816 of CM055972.1, read as the reverse complement.
AGTTTTATTGAAACACTAAAATTGTACAGAACGGGGTGTTTTAAAGATTGAAAATGTCAACTTGGTTGTTTGTGAGAGACCAAACCATCATTAACTGTTCTTGTAATTAAAAAAAAATAGAACTGTCTTTTCTAAAAACAGAAAATTTGTTATCATGCCTGTAAATTTTTAGCCTTAGAGACGGAGTTGGTGCAGAAGGAGGAAAACACTAGGGTTTGCTATAGCACTGCTCTGTTTGTATCCTAAGTTAAACGTGGAATTATGAATAATGGACAAAGCGGGCTTGGACCGTAAAAGTAAACTCTAAGAGTCATGTCTCGGATTTTAAATGCAACGTGCTTGCAAAAATTGAGTAGGTGGAAGGAAAATGAGAAGAGCTGGACAGGTTCAATGTAAAATACTGCCATGCAATCCAAATGCTCGAAGGACATTTTCAAGTAAACAAAGTATCCACGGTAGCTAAATTAGCTTCTAGGTAGTGCCTCAGGTAAAATTTTATAAATTGTTTATTTGGGGAAAAGAGATAAGAGCGATTTGTTTTTATCTAGCAACCCATGCAGGGAAATATGAGCTTAAGCTGCGTCACTACCTTCGTTACCTAACATGACTGAGGTGGTGCAACAATTAGTGCCAACATTTCGTTACACTACGTTGGGACTCTAAGTTTGTTTTTCAAACAAAATGATGCAAACACGACCGCCTTTGCACTATTAAAATAAATCAATCAGAACTGACTCATAAACGTTATTTTGGCTAGCTTACTTTCAGAGTGCACGGAATATCACATTATCTATCCTAGAAATAAGTTAATATACTCACCTTTAGATCTTAGCTGCCAGCTCAGCTGTATTCACTAGGGCTCTTTGGCTTAATAAACTGTTTCCAAATGATTTTTTATGGAAACTTTTTGCTTCTACCGTCTTGGGTTATAACATATTTAACTTCGCTTTCTTAAATCGTATTTCATATGCAACCATGTTTTCAAAATTAAGCCCCTTCTTAAAGCAGAAATGTGGTATTATTTTTTTTTTATTTGATGCTACTCCAACTGAACATCGTAGTGTGTACATTGTAGGGGTTTCTCCAGAATAATCCCCAGACAGGATCACTAGATCCCTGGAAGGGAGGGCTAAATAATTTTGACTACAGTAGCCTCAAATAGTACACGCAATGACACCGGTAAATAAAACATTTATCAAAGAAAAATATCTGAATGTTAGAAAACACTCAGGCTCCAAGTTCAGTATGACGTTCTTGAAATCCACAAAAAATGTAATATCCTATATTTGACCGATCTCTTTTTTACTTTGGCCATCACACTAGCATAACAATCAAAACAACGGTTTATATATCCCCAGACTACAAAAGGATATTTGCTTTTAATGAATATTAAAATGTTTGTCGGTAGAATGTTTGCTGAACATTCAACTGCACATGTCACGTTGAAATCTTTGTAGAATGTCTCATTGTGGTAACCATGTAACTCATTTTTTATAAATTGGATAGGTTGGTTTATTTGACATATCTACCGACGTTCACGTCTTCTGAAAAGACGTACGTAAGTGATAGCGCTTTATTTGCTATCTTGATCGACTTTCTAAGAATTTGAAAAATATACGAACGTCTACAGCAGTTACCTTTACCTTACACTAAGGTAAAATATTTACATTTTAAATGTAATTCAAGCTCCTTCTTAAAATAAAGACGCACGCAAACTAAATACCAAAGCCCAATCTGAATGCTTATAAATGTTTTGTAACAATTAATTCCATTCGAAAATTGTAGGTCTGAGCAAATAAAATGTGTGTTCCCTTAAAGTCTGGAAAAGCCACATCGCTGGTTCTTGTGGTTGACAAAAGGTGGCAAGAAAATGACTCACTAATTATTAGCTCAGGTTTCGTGCAGTTCCTCTTTTTGGTCGTAGAAGCTCTATTGATATTTGTTTTTACCTTGCACGCACATGAAAAGTATATTTGCTGTTCAAGCAAGAACAGTAACTATAGCTTTACCCAAATTTCCTCATGCATGATAAGCTATAGAACCCTCGGTTCAGCTTACGTGCTATGAAAATGGAGCAAACGTGGATGGTAGCTTCATGCTTTGAAGCAAAGCAAAATCATGGCAAAAATCAAAGCAATACCAAACGCAACCGTCAAGATCCTGTTTAGATCATCCAACGTTCAACTAATGAAACACATTTAAAGGGAAGCGAAGTTCTTTCGGGTGTTTTTAAAGAAAGAAATACACATCGTTTAAACCAATCACCATCACCCAACCAAATACCATCATGTACTGTGCTGAGTTCCAGAAAAAGTAACGGTCTTCAAATAGTGAATTTTGTGTTACAAATTCTCTGACCCGTTCTGCCTTTTTGAGACCAATTCTTCAAAAACAATGTTTAACAAACACTAAAAAAGAATTTAATTTTACACTTTATAATCCACTCAACATACTAACATTCTCATATTCATTTATTAACTGATTAACGACCAATTTTCCAGACAATTAACGTAATCAGGGTATTTTCATTGTAGAGGAAGGCATTGGAGAAGCCAGAACCTTCCCTGGGGAAAAAGCTTGTCTAGTTCTTCAATCATACGTTGCATTTGTGAGACTGTGTGTGTGTGGGGCCGAACTGTTACATAAAGGCTTACCACACTTTTTTGTCATGGCACTTAGCCCCCTCATTTTCAAACGTACTTTTCCTCGACATTCCACAAAGGCATTCCAACGTACATAATACAACACTCTACAGGTGCTGAGAAGCCCACATCCAGCTCAAATACTTGTACATAGGCTGCAGATAAACTACCAGCTTCACAGCAGCAGGGTCTCCCTCAGCAGAGACGTATAGTCTCTCCACCTGAGCCAGTCATATGGAGACGCAATTTCTAGCAGAGAAAACAAACAGGTACCGTAGTGTACCTAGAATTTTAGATAACATTTTAATACAGTCACATCGCTTCGGCTCTTCTTATATCGTAGACCGTTCCCTTGTGTTGTTTAGCGCCGCAGGGTGCACGGTATTTACCGTTAAGTCATAGTGTGTATTTAGGTCTTACGTAAACTATCTTAATGTAGGCTTTCTTCTTCCTATAACCACGTAGCTAATTAGCATGTCTACACCTAGGCCTAACCCTGCAGCGTCACAGACTGCAGTCATTTATAGGGGGTGCACCCCTCACTCCGACACGTTTTCAGTCCGACAAGTTTTCAGACCGAAAATGAAATACAAGTTTTCAGTCCGAAAATGGAATACAGCATAAAAATCTCCCATAGAAAATGTATTGTTTAAATAAAAATCTTTTGTAATCAAGAAACTTAAATTTCACAAGGGATTACCAAAGGAATCCAAATTTTTAAATTTTCATCGACTCTCCCAGAATTCCCCAGTAACACCATATCATAGTAATTCGACCCGGCGGATCACAATGCAGCAATCCCAGTCTTCGGACTTTCCGTTCTTGAGATAAAAGAAATAAAAAATCCCCACGTTCTTTTGCCAACTTTTTTAATTATTCTTATAAAATGTTTTCATGTTATTAATTTTAAACGATTACTGTAGGCGAATTTTTTACTCAAGCAATCAATAAAACTAAACTTCGATTCTTAATAAAATGGTCTTTACTATACAAGAAGCCGCAAATTTATATCATGTACGATAAAAACGTAAACTCGTCGGTAACACCACCGACCAAAGAATAACTAGTCGTTTACCACTGACTAAATGAAATCTGTTAGACTAGTCCTGGAAAGTCAGTTAACACAGACTAAGGGAAAATTACAACCGACTAATTTATGACAACCAACTAGCGTCAAAAACTGTGACAGACCAACAGGCCTGGGCGGACTAACGAGCGTGACTAGCATTATAGGCGGACTAATGCTGGTGACCAAGTGGACAGACTAGCAACCGTGACTAGGAAAGGCCTTCAATCACAAGCTTTCCGCCAATATGGACAAAGGAATTTTGAATTTTGGAGACTGTTGGCGTATTGTGTATAATGTCAAGCTGAAACTCTGAAGGAGAAGCTGACGAAGCAGCCGTTCAGAACATTGTTACGAACAACCAACCCCATGTACCTGACGTCAAAGAAAACTTTGTAAACACTATAAAAACTTTATGTTAAGCAGTGAAACTGATGAATCGCATACTTTACATGTGGATGATCCATATTAAGTTGGGGTCAAAGGTCATTTGGTATAAATGAAGGTTTCAAAAGGTTATTAATATGGTATTAGTGTCTTTGATCTATGCGCATGGTTCCTAGACATTCAGGGCCTAATTGTAGACAGTAATTTTTGAAACACTCAATTTAGAAACACATATATAGAAAATATATGGTATGTGATAGAAAATTGAAATGCACTGTAAAAATGAGTCTGTTGTTGTGCCACCATTATGTTTTTCTGCTTATATTGACTAAGCTCCTATTGATGTTTACACTGCTTTTATATTGCAGAAGCTACAAGGTCATGTATTTTTGAGTACTGTTTAATAGTGCACTGTTATCAATATTTTGGGTCAAAATGATAACAGCCATGGAACAGAACCAAGAGAACGTTGAGTACCTGCCTTTAAAATTGGATTGAAGAGTGGTTGAGTAACTTACCACTTAGATTGTTTGTCTCTCCTACCTCCCTGTTCCTTGTCGAGTTTTTTAGTGTTTGAACTTTGTTTAGTGGGCTGATGTTATTGTGGGGAGATTTATCACCTTTTTTTCTAATTTTACTGGTAATTGACAGTCATTACTAGTTTCTATCAGCAAAAAAAAAAAAACAAAAAAACAAAAAAAACAAAAAACAAAAAAACAAAAAAAAAAACAAAAAAAAAAACAAAAAAAAAAAAAAAAAAACAGCCACATTAGTGCAGTATACAGTAATATAAACTTAAAAGACAGGCTGGTTGTAAGGCATTATCCTATATTATTTACTTATGTCTTCCATGCATAGTATTCCCTGTGGGCAAATTAATATTGCTTCTTATTTTTCTAGATGTAAAATGTTTTCTGTTATATTCTTAAGTTTATCGTGGAAGGGAACTTAATAAATTATGCAATGTTGAGTTGATCTCTGTGGCTGATTTCTTTTTTTATTGGTCCAGCTTGTTAGTTGGCCCTGCTCAACGAACTCCTGATTAAGTTATAAACTAATCCATCTTAAGTAAGTCAGTATATTAGTCATACTGCGCACCATCTGGACTAAAACTAGTCCATAACTAGTCGATCTACTAGTTTAGTTCCCTGACTAGTTTGGCAGACTAATTTAGCCAGTTGCCCGACTAGTTTTGGTATAGGTACAATTGTTAATCAGTCCAGCCAGGATTGACTAACGTACAAACTAGTCCATACTTACTGACTAGAGTTTCATTAGTCATACTGGGCACCGTATGGACAAAAACTTTGCTAGTCAGTGGGACCACTATAGGTTTTGTGTGTATCGTTATTGAGAAATACATTTTTAAAGTAACCCCTATATGATATTTTCAATAAAATAGCTGTTTAATAACTTGGAAGTGTTATTTCACCTTGAACCCTTAAATCTTGAGATAGGGATCAGGTATAGCTAAGCTTAACCTACTGTAAGAACGCGTTTTCGAGATCTCTAACATATCCAAAGGGTTTTGGTGTTTAAAGACCTAGGAGATATAAGTGTGCACTTTGAATAACTCAATTTTGACTTTATTGTAACAACACAATGTCTGATCTAGCTAAAACCTGCACCATTGAACTCGTCGTCGATTCTATAAAAATGACTGGAAAATGTCATTATTTGGTCGTTTTGGTGTCCATAACTCAAAAGGGTACAACCGATCGACCTGAAAATTCCGCCATTCAAAAGGCCGTGGCCGGTTCTGTACAATATGCTACATTCGGCGATTTTTAATTTTAAATTTTCAATTTACGCGCGAAAATTGAAATTCGTTCAAACATTTTGAAATTCACATATTATATGTAAAACTGAATTGCGAATTTAAATAAGATTTTGTAAGGTCACTGACCTTTTACTTCGCTGTCAATGATTTTTTTTTATCGATGTTATAAAATATTATTGAAACATCCGCAATGTGGATGGCGTATATCAGTTATAACAAAATGTGGTGGAGAGGTACAGGGGATCAAGATACAACTAATATAAAAAATAAGGGCGCTATCTCATTGCCTTCGTGAGTATTAAAATTCTCACTTTTGATGAAGTTATTACAGCACATAACAAAATGGTGGAAAAAACAGAATACATATTGTAGCACTAATGGCTCTACATACGTAAGTTACAAGTTCGTCAAACCTTTAGCCACATTATGTTTTGAAGGTTCGACTGAGAACGTGTATTTTATTTTTGGTCTGAAAACATGTCGGACTAAAAATTCGTTTTTTGCTGACAAAAGGCATGGATTTTGTTTTTGGGACTGAAAACGTGTAGGATTAAAAACTTGTTTTATCGGACTGAAAACGTGTATTTTATTTAAGGACAGAAAACGTGTCGGACTGCAAACTCGTTTTTTTCGGATTGAAAACGTGTATCCTATTTTCGGACTGAAAACGTGCCTATTTTATATTCGGAATGAAGACGTGAGATACTGAAAACTTGTTTTTGGATTGGAAACGTGTACCCAATTTTCGGACTAAAAAATTCTTTTTTTGGACTAAAGGCGTGTATTTTATTTTCGGACTGAAAACCTGTCTGACTAAAAACTCGATTTTGCAGACTAAAAACACGTATTTTGTTTTCGGACTGAAGCATGTCGGACTAAAAACTTGTTTTTTCGGACTGAAAACGTGTATTCTATTTTCGGCCTTTTTTATTTTCGGACTGAAAACCTCTTGGACTAAAAACTCGTTTTTGCGGACTAAAGGCATGTATTTTGTTTTCGGACTGAAAACGTGTCGGACTAAAAACTTGTTTTATTGGACTGAAAACGTGTAGTTTATTTTTGGACTGAAAACCTGTCCGACTAAAAAATCGTTTTTGGGGACTAAAACCATGTATTGTATTTTTGGACTGAAAACGTGTCGGATTAAAAACTTGTTCTCGGACTGAAAACGTGCCTATTTTTTATTCGGAATGAAGACGTGAGATACTGAAAACTTGTTTTTGGATTGGAAACGTGTACCCGATTTTCGGATTAAAAAAATTCTTTTTTGGGGACTAAAGCGTGTATTTTATATTTGGACTGAAAACGTATAGGACTGAAAACTCGTTTTTTCGGGTTAAAAAGTAACGTTTATCCTATTTTCGGACTCAGGTGTAGGTAAAGGATAAAATGAACACGGCAGTGTATACAGCTGTCTACCTTCAGCCGTCATCATAAAGATATCCAAGCACATGTGGATATCACATTAACCATAACTGCATGCTAACCGGCATATTTTAACTTCGCAGATCAGCCAGAGGACTGGGTTGGCACATGACGTGGGGGGGGGGGGGGGCTCTATCACAAGGTTGGACACCAGTTAAGCCACTAGCATATATATATATATATATATATACAGCATATAGCATATCTATATGTTTATATATACACATATATGTCCTCACTCTTGAGAAGCCTGATGTAGAATGGTGTCACCACAACAAAGGTTTAGCATTGGTTTGGACGTGCCGGTTTTTAAATAGCGGACACGCCCAATCCGAGCACACGAAGATATATTGCCTATTGGAATACGTACACAGCAGATGTTTATTTCTATGTCTGCAAGAGCTTATGAGTTCGTTTCGTTTGTTTAAAATGACAAGGGAAGGTTTGTGTATGATGAAGAACTTTTCTTCGAGGCAGAGATTGCAAGTCTTCGATGATTCAGTGTAGGCTTGGGCTTTACTTATAAGCTTCCATTTCACGGAGTGCTCGACATTAGCATCCTTTAACTTCCAAATGTATTCGCTGAGTGTAGTTGCGTTTCTTTTGTCTTTATAATTGAAGCTGGACTTGTGGGTAGTGTACCTACTTTTGAATGTATTTTCTGTTAGACCATGTATGATTCTTCTTTGTGGTTGTGATGACGTGTTACGGTGGCCTGCACACTAGTTTCTGGCGAGGCAGTTGCCTTCCAGTGGGCATTGGTTTTGCGCTCTGCAGTTGCAGTTGTTTTGTTTTGATTGTAGATTTGTCTGGTCAGTATGTATTTGTTATGGGCTGATATTATTTGGTCCATGTTTGCCTTGCAGCTGTAGCTCAGCTTTCAGTGTTTTTGTTTAGTAAAGGATGTAGTTTTTGCTCAGGCGGGAAGCACTTGCTTAAGAGGTTGAAGAACTTCTTGCCGATATTGATGGTAACATTGTCGCTGAATGGAGGGTTGAACCAGGTAATGTTTCTGGTGCGCCTCCGTTTTGTGGTCTTGATGTGTTGGCTGGCGTTAGGCAATTGGGGTCTGTACTTAAGGTGGTACCCATAGCCGCTCTTTCGCAGTGCTTCCTGGTATATGGGTGCTGTGGTATTGAATGTAGTTTCGTTTGATGAGATGCTAGATAGTCTCCTGTTGATACTTTCTGGGATGTTCTTTATGATGAGTGGTGGATGGTTGCTCTGTTTAGCATCAAACTGGGAATAGCTAACATTATATCAACTGGAAATAAGTGTGGAAACCCTTACACACCATTCATGGGAATAAGTAGCAGAGCCACACATTGACAATGTGCCTGTGGTCAATAGAACTTGTGTTAGAACAAACCTCTGATATTCATAAACCTTTGAATAACCACTGTCTCTCCATTCACAGTGACACCACAGAAAGTCTGTTTTATACACCACTTTATCATAAACTATAACCAAACAACTTCAAATGCCAGCAGACAGTAGTAAGCTTTCTGCCATTGGTTTGTCCCTTTGAAAAGCACTACAAACAAATCAGTTGCTAATATTCAGAAAACCACTACCTTATAGGCCCTAGGGCTTGTTACTAGTAAACTTCAAGCTGCACACTGGGAACACACAAAAATGTGTCATTCTTCTTGGCAGCCAACCAGGGATAATTAAAATACCCACTATTAAAACGTGTATACACGTTGTGACACTCACGTCTGGATAAGTAATAGAACCCCACATTGTCAATGCTGGTGTAGTCAAAAGGGTTAAATTTGTAAAATTCCTGATGTTTCAGAGCCTCTGAATGAACCATTACCTGTCCATTTACAGTCACAAAATAAAATCAGTCTGTTTGATGCGTCCCTTTTTATCCCAAAACATACCCTACCACTTTTAAATGTCAGCAGACAATGGCAGGTAAACTTCCTACTATTTAGAATACCCTGTTAAAACCAGCTTAACCCCAATCAGTTGTTAACATTAGAATCATCACTGCATGTTATTCTGAGTGCTTGCTACTACTGAATATCAACCTACACACTGGGAATACACAGAAATATACAGCTTGCTTCTCGGGGGATAAGTAACATTACACTCACTGTCAAAAAGTGGATACACTCTCTGACAACCAAGTGGAAATAGGTAACAGTGTCCCACACTGACAATTCGCTGTAGTTTACAGAGCTTTTATATAAAATTTCCTCTAATGTAAATTAACCTCTGAAACTTCCTGTCCATCCACAGCCACAACATAAACACAGTCTATTTCATGTACCCCTACAGTGTTGTACCCCTACAATTCTGCAAATACTCAAAAAGACAAGTATCACTCGATCTCTGACGACCAAGTGGTAGTAACTTACAGTACTCCACATTGTTAAATTGCTTGTGTTTGAAGGGCATGTTTATAAGCCTGCCTGGCATTCACAGAGGATTTGCCCTGTCCATTTACGATCACAACATAAAAAGTCTTTATTTTATTCCCTGTATCACAAAACATATCGTTGCATGTTCAAATGCTCGAGGAAAATAAAAGGCAAGGTTCCTAATACTGGTAAACTCCTTGTTAACATAAGAAAGCAAACAGCTGCTACCATTAAGATCCTCGCAGCCATGTGTTTGCTATAGTATCTTGTGAACCTAGCTGATCATGAGTCATAAGCATCTAGTTTATACTGGGGATACACAAAGTTTTTCAATGTCCTATTTCCACTGCTCCTACACCTTACTCCATTAGGAAATCTGACTCTACAGCTTCAGGGACCTTAAACAGCGAGTATGTTATAGAAGAAACATTCGAATTGATAAAAATGATGCAAGCATGAAGGCAAATATCAAAGACTATCCTGAAATCAGTACGTGTGATTTCTTCCTTGCTTTCTATTTTTCTCCATTTATCCAACTTCATTGTTAAGTAGAGTATTGATCAAAGCAATTTCAACATCACATATTTTTCTTACAATAGGCACATCCAACGAAAAGTTAAGTTACAAATCTGAAATCAGTCATTTGTTTAAATTTCCTGCAGTAAAGTTAATAACATAAGGGGAGTATATAAAACTAACCTAGTATGAGAAGACATGTGTATTACCCAGCGCTTACCCCATGTATACTAGAACAAAAAGACCAATAATGAACTAAATAATTCCCTACATTTGGGAGCAAATGCTTCATAAATATTGCTGTAATAAACCCTGTTTTTTCTCGAGGAGCAGTTTTACATTTTTTATATACTTTCGAACTTGTAGTGTTAATTTAAACTTATTTAAGAAACTATTAATAGTAGGTAAATTTTCGTTTCTTTTAAAATGGAAAAGGAAATACTTGAAATGTAATGTAAGTTTTAAGGATGACATACAAAACCACTATTACCAAACAGAATGGATTTGTTTGTAAAGTGAAACTGCGAAGAATCAAAACTGTTTTCGACGTCCAATTGAAAAGAAGCTGAAAACCCTCATTCCCATAATAAATGCAAAATAGATTCTTCTTGAATGGCAGAAAGAGCAGTTGGGTGAGTCAGTAACTTTAATTTTACAGAGATATTGATTAGTTCCAAGAATTTGATGTACTAGACGGTTCTGGAAGTATTGTACTTTGGCCTCTAAAAAGGTGTGAAACGGATTGAGAAAATACAAAGCCACTCCTCATCAGGAACATCAAGGGAATTCTTCAGTCAATGGAGAGCCGTTGGGCGTAAAATTAATTTTTCTAAAAGAATACTATAGCGTTTACCTGAAACAGAAGGAAAATTTTCAATCTCACAAAAGTTTGATTTAGTATTATGTGAATGAACATCACCTATGCCAGCTTGTCTCCAGAGCGCAGGGATAAGAAAACCCCCTTTTAATGACACAATCATCACTGTAATTATAAAAAAAAGACGCAATTACGGAAGTCAGACCCAAAGTTTAAGAATTAAGTGTTTTATGCAGAAAGGAATCAATACAAAATATAAAACCTGGTATATTTTAACCGAAGTATAAATCCATGAGGTCAAGAGTGAGGCTCGTATTTTCTCGTATGAATCTTCCTTTCATGAATCTAGTCTGGGTTAGGTCAATTATCAAACGTAAAACGACTTTTTATGTACTGGCTTTTGTTCCTATTTTATAGTTACAGTTAAGTAATGAGTTCGGCCGCCAGTTAGTTTAAGGTTATATCCCTACCTAACCTTCTTTGGGAGGATGACAGTCTACCCCACTTGAGGCCAAAGTTTAAGGAGACAACAACTAAGTTACCAATGACAGGCCATAGTTTCTTGTTCAAGTCGACAGACAGATCATCCCCTACCCCAGGGGATTTCCCATTCTTCATTTAGAAGAGAACACTGTTACACTCTTCTAGGCTTAAATTCCCATCACATACACTCTCGGGATCATCAGAAAGGGACTCCTTGCTTTCTAACTTTTGACTGAATGCTGTTGTGTTCAAAGTCTTTACCATTTCTCTATATTCTATAACTGAGGCATTTCTTCTTCAACTTGAACTTTTCAGAGTAAATTTGTTGCCTACACGATGCATAACTAATGCTTGTTCTTTTTTGTCCATGGTACATGCTTTTCAGTTTGACTTTACGGCGATTGTTTCTTTGAATTAAGCGGATGTTTTACAGGATGTTTTGCTGTTCTACTAGAAGGGCTCCTTCTGCAAAGTACCCCACTGTATTGCAGCAAGAACTGTCCCTTCACAACGGCTTTCACAGTTATTACCCTCCTTACTTACAATAAACATTTTGAATAAAACTACAGGATATGTATTAAGAACCTCAGAAAAGTGCCTTGTCTACACATAAGCACTGTACCCTTTTTTTAATATGTATGAATGGGCAAATTCCTACCTTGAGGGTTGACTTAATAAAACGCCTACAACAAAACAGCTATGGAAGTAATAAAAAGCATATACGCAGGGTGGGGTTTAAGAATATGGGGCATTTCAACCACATGGAGAACTAGAAAAATAGACACATTTATGAAGTGCCCATGAAGGGTTCAGGAGAGTGACCTAACTACAGTCCATCTTATCCTTCCCTATATCCTAGCTTTAAGTATGGCCTTGTAATCCTCAACCCAAGAGGTTAATTCTTAACCATCAGAATATCATCAGAACATTATAGATCTGTTTCTTGACTGGCAGTCACTGCTCTTGATAAAGGCCCTTTTCAGTATTGTTCTATTATGATTCAATCTTCATTCCGTATTAAAGATTTACAATTTCGTGATACTCCAAGAAAAATCTATGACTTGGTAGGTCTGTATTTGGGAAAAATTATTATGTATTTCTGATTATTTCTCTCTCTCTATTGGCTAGTGGCAACATAGAAAAATGTAAGATTTCCAAGAATAAATTTACAGGTAGCAGGAAGTAGGATAAGTCACTTGAAAGCCTGCAACAGCCCCCTTGTTGCCTCCGTATTTCTAGTTTGTTTTTAGCAGGACACAATAGCTCAAAATCCTTCGAGCTAAACAATATCCAACAGGTAACTAACTAAAATCTAAACAAAAACTGTTGAATGTCAGTAAAATTTTCAATCCCAGTAAAAAAACATTGCAAAAATTTTATGAGAGGAATTCTTTTCTGAAAAATCTTATTTTAAAAAGTAAAGAAAAAACTAAGAACCTAGCAGAAATTAAAAGCCCAGTTAAGAATGAAAAACTACAGTAACTAAAGTTAGATTGTCTACTGACACATAATTTGGTAAATGTAAATCCAGGTAGGTATAATAGGGAAGTCAAATGAAGTCCTTAACACCTTAGCTATCTCATACAAACCGTAAGAAACACTTTTACTTTCCTTGCTAATCATTTTCCTAAATCTGATTGATTCTTTCAAGATGCTTAAAATTTTCAGAACAGTAAAAGTTTTGTGCTTCGAGTAGATTGATACAAAGTATGTTGTTGGTTATACATTCACCGTAATCTACCACCTGTTGGACACAGAAAATATCTTCTTTGGCTTTGATATTTCTACATAATAATGGCTTATCCAATTGGCCTGGTATTTGTGTTGTTCTGGTTCTCCTGACTAAAAAAGTATCGAATATACAACTATTTGAGCAAACACTGTACACAGCACCGTAACAGTATTTGCAGTGTGACACTTTATGGACACCACATACCATTGAAGGTGAAGTAAAACACTATTTAACTAGAAGGGAGTTTCTTACATGCATGTTTTATGCAAGCATGACTAAAATATGACATAGAAACTCAGTTTAACCAACACTACAGTAACTACAGGATACTTTACAAGGCTGGTAAACGGTGTTCCTTGCATTTTTCAATTGCCATTTAAGCTTAATTTTTAAAGAACACTACATCTCAATATGTACATGAACATTTATTAAGTCAGTGTTCCAAACAGAAAAAAGTGCAAATGCTAAGGCTATGACGTTCTTCAAAAATGACCTCTCAGTTTGAAGACAATGCCCTTTATGGCTGCACTATTGAACATCTTTAAGAACTACACTCTTAAAAAAATTGGCAAAATTTGCCCAACTTTTGGACCAACACTGGGCATCTATTCAACAACCTAAAAATTTGGGCAAAATTTTAACCAACTAAATTTGGTAAAGTTTAAACCCAACCGTTAGGAGGAAAATTACCCAACTGTTAAGTAAATGAGCACTTCAAAAGATACCTAGTTGTTGGCAAATGCATTAACCAACCGTTGGATTTATGTTAACCATCTTTGCTTAACCGTTGATGTTTTCCTTACTGCAGAATAACATGCTGGGCATTTCTTTCCCAGGAGAGTGGGACGTACTTTCTACATAACACTCAACAGTTGTTGAAATTCTATTTATTTTATTGGGAAAGGCACCAACCACTTCCTAGGCAGTTTATCTTTGGCTGTTTATTGTGCACGTTACATTGGCCTATTATATCTAGTCCCTATCACTGGAAACCGAGGTCATGAACGTCTGAGCAAATATGGTAATTAGTGTCATTTATTTTACACATTGAAATGTCTTTAATGTAAACAAAAATATAATACCCGCTGCTGGAAAACATTACAACATTAGGGTTTAAAAGTGTCTGTGAAATGCTGCTTTTAAATTTATAACACAAGCCTGCACTCTGAGAACTACAGTAACAGTTCCGTACCGCTAACACACTGGAGTAAAGATAGCATTATCATAGTGCATATTTCCTCAAAGTGATTGAACTAGAGACTAACACTGTACTAACACTGTACTTTACCCCCTTCTGTCCGGCTAGAACCTCTAATGGGGGCCGTAAGCTCACTTTGGCTGGTAATATTAGTAAACCCAATGAAAAACTACGATGGAGTAATTGGGTTAAGCCAAAACATGTCTCAGACAACAGTATTCTACGCAAGATGATTATCTATTCCCTTAGATATACAATGAGATATGTTTTAAAGAACCATATTTGCCAATATGATGACCAACTCTTCAAACGAAAAGAAGGAGGAGCTATAGGGGTCTCTTTAGCAGGAGATGTAGCCCGACTTTTTATGATATGGTGGTATCGTCAACTCAAAGAAAAACTTGAACAGAGAGGAATTAAATGCTTGTTGTACTATAGATATGTAGATGACATACTAACCGTAGTGCAGAAAATTAATACAAGGGACCTGGAAACAATAAACCAGTAAAATTTCAAGACCTCATAATTATAGCAAACTCTATTCACCCCAGCATACATGTCACCTTTGATACCCCTGAATAAAATAGTGATGGCAGAATGCCCATACCGGACCTGAAAATTTGGCCTGAAGATAAAAACGTAGATGGTGGAATGTACACTGTTATTCACCGTACCCATTACACTAGACCATGGCCAATAAACAGGTAATAAACAAAAGTGCTGTCCTCAATTATAGAACAAAACTTGTAATTTTAGCCAATGACCTCTTTAGGATAATGCGAAACATTTCCCTAGATCTCCCTGAGAATGAGAGAAAGCTCCACATCCAGAACTACATGAATAGACTACAGATTAGTGGTTACTGCAAGACTAAACTTTTGAGATATATACCAGAGAAAAAAAAAAAAGGAAGAAAAGAATCGGTATGACAATTTAATAACTGAGTACCAAGAAGGGAAAGTCCTCATGTATAGACCTAAATTTTGGAAACAATCTCAAAGGATCAGAGAAATAGTCTGGCAAAAAATATGGTTGGTTCCATAAAAGTTGTAATAATGCTGAAGCAGTGATGTTTGTTGAGAGTACACCATATTGTGAATTACAAAAGGAGATAAGTAAGATTTTGAGAAAAACTGGATTGAAAGTTAAATTGGTGGAGAGATCAGGGACCAGACTACAACAAATTCTTTGTAAGTCTAACCCCTTTAATGTTAAAGGAATGTGCTTAGAACAAGACTGTGTGCTTTGCAAATTCAACCCTGGTATTTGCAAGAAGAGGGAGGTGGTGGTGGTGTACTGTATAGAATGTGTCCAATGCAAAGGAGGGTTCAAGTATGCAGGAGAGAATTCTCGAAGTTTAGGGGAAAGATTCATGGAACATTTTAAAAATACAAACGATGTCAATTCGGTTCTCTACAATCATAAAGTAAATATTCATGGAGGAGATTTGAAATGTAACATTACTATTATAAATTCCCACGCTGGGGACCCTATGCACCGCCAGGTAGCTGAAGGTGTCTCCATACAAACCACCAAGCCCTTACTCAACAGAAAAGAAGAATGGTCTACTACATGGGCGTCAATCCTGGGGGGAGACGGGGGGACAAGTCCCCCATATTTCGATGGGTGGGGGACGCAATATCAAATGTCCCCCCCCCCACATTTGCGTAAAAGAGTAGTCACGTGGCTCTATCTGACTGACTTTTTGAGTGGCATGTAGGTTGGTTGGGCAATTGTTAAGTGTCTCGATGCAGATTTTGAATGTAGATTTCGTCAGGGAAATCTTATTTAATGACAAAATTTCGGCGCGCTTCGCGCGCATGCGTCACGGTTTGCATTCCTTCTCATGACCATTAAAAAGGTAATTATACATGGAACTTTTCTAATCACAACACTTTCCGAAAAGAGGCATACATCTCCAGACATCTGTAGAGGCCTCGCATCAATATGGGATCATTCAATCAGTGGCGTACGCAGAGGGGAGGGCCATTCGGCCATGCCCATCCTCACTGATTGCGATTTTTTTAAGTTCCTAAAAATACGTAAGGTTTTTTAACACAAATTTACTCCAAAAGGTAACATATTTGGCACCAGATTGCATGTAAGGACTTCGAATTTTTCAAAATTTTTCAGAGGGGAGAGGGACACCCCATTGGGCTATGCCCCCTCACTGATGATAGATAGATAGATAGATAGATAGATAGATAGATAGATAGATAGATAGATAGATAGATAGATAGATAGATAGATAGATAGATAGATAGATAGATAGATAGATAGATAGATAGATAGATAGATAGATAGATAGATAGATAGATAGATAGATAGATAGATAGATAGATGTCAGATGCGATATATGGCACCTGGAATCAAGATGACTTTGTCACGAAATTCTCTTCTTTTATTAAGTGGACCTGAAGTCTACAATAACATGATTATTTATTTCAGAGGTGAGGAATCTCACTGACCATCTTCTATGGTCATAGTAGTCAGGGACGTTTTGGTTTGTTGTATTTTTGTTATATTTGCTAAAAAATTGATATAATATAGAGTAGACATCAGACAATTAGAAAAGAATGTGCTCCTTCTTTCATGTGCAAGGAGGCGGGGTAGCCAGCCATTCCAGAATGGCCGCCATTTTGATCAATTTGCCTGATTTAGCTCAAGAAAGACTCTTTTGAGCCAACATTTGGAGTCTAAAACTTTTTTACGAGTAAAAGTGGTAAAAATAAAACAGTCTCCCACTATATACTGAAAGTTTTCCAAAAAAATATTGATTTTTTTGTAGTGACCTGTCAAATATGGCTCTTTTCGCCAAAACCCGGCAGTTTCGGCAATTTTTGCGCCTGGGAACAAAATTGAGTTCCAGATTCTCTTAAAGTGTATATTCAAACGACCTTAACTTTTGTTAATGGGCAGTCCTATAACCAAGCAGAACTTGGGGCAAATTTGGACTCCCAGATGCAAACCTACATGAAATGAGTGGTACTGAAAATTCGCAATTTCTTTGTTTTTCGTCGGAAATTTCGGCCTCTGGGATCGTTTTTATGTCCAATATTTTATTCAATTAAATAACTAGATCTAATGTTCTCTCGGCTATCAAACGAAAAGTAGATTGATAAGATACACATCGGTTTTGAAAATTTCAAAAGCAGGCAAATCTTCCATTGGTGTTGCCCCTTAACAGTTAAAACATCAATATTTTCATTTTACAAGTTTTGGCACTACAAGACAAGTTTGAACAAAGATGATCTCTTTCAGAGCCAAAAAAGATCTTCCATCTTCATAAAATTTGTACTCAAGTGCCTCAGTAGTACACAGAAATAATTAAACTAGCAGGTGAAAACGGAATATTGAATAAAGGAAACCCCCAAAATTGATACTTTTTCATTGTGGTAAAAAATATGGGTAAGGGGCATTTCGAGCAGTAATATCTCTGATACTATGCCACGAGATGCTCCCAGCTTCATGGAATGAGCAGCCTTATGCTTCAGTAGTACACAGAAAGAATTTCGACTGGCAAATCAGAATTGGCATGGTATAAAGGTAACCCAAATACTGCGAATTCTTTAGTTTTCCTTAACAATAGGGGTTTTGGGGCACTTTGAGTCGTAAGTCGTAATATCTCTGTAAGTGCCATACAAGATGCTCTCTTCTTCCTGAAATGTGTAGCCTAGTACCTCATTTATACATAGAAAGAATGTAGACTTGTAAATAAGAACGGACATGAAATTACAGAAACCGAAATTCTGCAATTTATTTTTTCTTCAAAGTAAAACTTTAAGGGCACTTTTGAGCCGTAATATTTCTGTAGGTATCATATAAGATGCTCTCATCTTCATGAAATGCGTAGCCGAGTGCCTTAGTGTTACACAGAAAGATTTTTGGCTCTCAAATGAGACTAAGCATGAAATTATGAAAACCCAAATATTAACATTTCTTCATTTTTTCTTGAAAAATATGGGTTTAGGGGTACTTTTGAGCAGATGTCCTCTTTGTACAACCCACGTTACCTAATTTTGTTTTCTTATATGATCTGAAATGTTAAGCTTACATGATCTTTGACAAAGTGTTTTTTCTCAGATGAAATATTGGTGCAAGTGCCGTGTCAGAAAGAAACCAGTGACTGTGGTCTAAGTATTACGAGATTGACATCACCAATTATTGCAAAATCTAACATTTTAAATAAAGTGAATAAAATACATTTTGTATTTCAGCACACAAATGTCCAGGGAGATGAGAGTTACACCAAGCTTTCTAACATCAATTTTTGGAATTTAAAATTTTAGGTGCACTTTAAATAGTGAATTACTAAGTAGTTACGGACTACTCTGAGGTTATAGAATTCCACCTAGAAATTGTCATGCATTGTTCAAACTGGCCAAGACATTGAGGATCTGGAGGTCTCTCCGCTGAAAATTTTTGCAATTTAAGCTGGTAAATGCGGTTTTCCAGGATGTTATAATTTGGATAAATACCCAAACATTGTAGTGCCCTTACAAACAAATTGTGTGACAAAAGTGCCAATACCACACATGGTATACTGTGTCAAACTGTGCAAAACTATGGTGGGATGTGGAGAGGGGTGAAGTTTCTGTGAATTTTTGCATGACAATGTGTGTCATTAATAAACAGTTGACACACATTTCCATAGTGCCATGCATTGAACTGCATTTCCACAGGTTAGACATGAGGCAATGTGTGGAAAACTAAGAAACACGGTTTGACACAGGTTACAGGAGACAATCTGGGGTAAAGTAAGCAAAGTGTGAAAATGTGTTGCGAAGTGTGGTGCTGAGTAAAGTAACTTCAATAATTCGATTTCGTTCACTGGACTTCTTTGACACACTTTGCCCTGGTTTTCTACATGTGTAAACTTGACACAGCTTACCCCACTTTGACCCAGATTTCAAGGTGTGACAATCATGCGGGGAAAAGTGTGGTAATGTGTGTCAGATTGGTTCCAGTACCACGTGTCACACGTACCACTCATAGCAACACTTTTTTCCTTATCTATTTTCATATGATCTGCCACATGTGATTATGTGTGTTCACATGTGGCATGCCACACGTTTTTTTCGTAAGGGTGCGGCTTAGGGAATGTTTAAAAACAGGTGACAAAAGGTACGCTGGGGTCGAAAATAGACCAGATGACTGCACACATGGAATTCGAGCGCCATTGAAGAACAAAATACTGTAGATTCAATTAACCACCGGGGAGAATGATAACAAAAGAGGACAACATGCATTGTATCGTAAACACCAGTATGTCGGACGAGATTGGCAAACTAGCCAGTTGCCATACTGAGCGACAATAGAGGGAGAGAGGGCGAGATTTTGTACTTGAACATAACTGTATAAATCAGTGTTAATGGAATAGGTTGCTGCTTAACACTATTTAGCTGGACAAATTCAAAATATGAAAGTAATGTAAGTAAGTAATATGTAAGTAATATGTCTCTTCGGTTCAAGCGGTAAAATTTGACCCTTGCTCTAACCGTATTCTGTAAAATCACAGAAAAGGGGAGTTTTCTGTTCTGGTCTATTCCTAGCTTAGCGAACCAGCCAGAACATAAAGCAGTCTCTTTCCAAGACTTTTGTGGTGAACATGGGGAGCAACTTTTTATAACGTCACGCAACCCCGTGCTTGTGCTTGACTATTCCACTGTCCTAGACTCAGGCCAAGAGTGGGCTGCACCTGATCAAAGTTCGTAGTGTTTAGGAACATGACTAAGCGATCGGGGAGTTGCTACTGCAACTCTCTGAACAGATCAAGTACTGAAACAGGTCTCCGCTTGTTAATAACGTTTGTGATAACTTTTGTCAATACCTTATAAATTTGTGAAGAGTAGCCTTGTTAGAGTCTGTAGGTGTTGTTAAGATTCGAGAAGGGAATTTTTATTGACTAGTGTTTAGGCTTCAGTTGGAATTTTGTTGTTTATGTATAGATTGGCAAGCAGATTTGGAACATGTTACCTACTCATGTTTATTCCTTAATGACATTGACTGGGTGACCGAATAACAAAATTCGAATAGACCAATGGGATTTTTGAATTAGTATTGACTGCATGTAGAAACATATGCAGTATTAAGGAGACAACTTGTTCTAGAGAGTCTTATAATTTCAATTCTGAGGATTATGGGAAGACAGGGAACTAGTTTCACTTTCCCTAAAATTTTTATTTAAAATTTTCATCTCTTCTGAGGGGAGGAGAATCCAGAAGACCAACATTAATTTAGGGATAAGGTTAACAGATTTGGATAATGAAAACAGGAAGAATAAGGAACATATAGGCGTATGTATGAAAGATGTCCAAAAATAGCCAAGACTGAAAAAAAATCGAAGCTGTCAATGTGCAAAACTGGTAAAAGGTGAGGATTAGTGGTGAGAATAGAAGGTCGAAAGAGTCTCAGTGCCTTAAGGAGTCTAAAACTATAATTTCGCTGCAAGAATTTAATGTAAGCTAAATGTCTCCCAACGAACGTCAGATCGATTAATATTTCGTTAGAATACATGGACTCGAAGCGCACCAAGAAAGTCACATTTCAAAGGGTTCGCGAGCAATGCAAGAACTTTGACATGAATAATTTTCTTTACTCTTGAAGCCAACGATTGAAGTGGCTATATAATGAGCATGTTGTCACTGGGTTGAGATGTTGTCTCTTAGGTGATGACACATTATGAATTCTGTGAATTACCAAGAGTGCTTAGATGCTATATGGTGCAGCTGTTCTCAGATTTGAAGTAATGCTATGTTTAGTAATTTATGCAAGCAGAACTAGTCCGACGAAAGTCCTCACCCCCCCCCTTCCACCCAACCAGGTTACGTCCTTAATCAATAAACTTGGCAACATTTGGGGCATCATTTTTCGACAAATTGTTCTTTTTATTGTTTTGGCACCTTTGGAGATGCCAGCAATTTATCACTTTGCACAAAATTTTGCAAGTGACGGTCGATGCTATAAGCTGCAGTTTTATCAGTTTTAAGAAAATCGTTGGTTTGCAGACGCAGTAAGATTTTCATAAATTAACCTTTTGCCGAAAGTTGTTGAATTACCTACTTTAAAAGATGTAAACAAGGTAACATTTTGCAATAAATTGTTTAATTACATTAAAAGATGTAAATCAGTTAAACTTTTTGCAAAAAAACTTGTTTAATTGCTCATTTTGAAGATGTGAACAAGTTAACAGTTTGCAGGAAACTGTCTATTGACTCATTTTGAACTAAAGGTATGAACAAGATAACATTTGAAATTCCAAAGTTAAAGTTGCTTGGCCAATATTTTTACCCGAGTCTTCTTCGACCGTTACATGTAACTGCAAATGTGCTTTGCACTTCGACTTGACTACGACAAAAGTAATAAAATTGTAAAATTTATAACCAGAAAGACAAAAGGCTTAGTGATTCCTTGCCGAATTGGAATGTCTTTTTGCACTGAGGTTTATCCCTCAAATTTAACTTTCTTGACTATATCATTTCATGATGTTTTAACCATTTGACTTCTGCTGACCTCACATGACCTTTGAACCCCACCAAATATAACAAAAAGGATGTGCCCTGAAACTAACTGGACCTCCAATGGATCTAGGATCTTGAAAATTCTCGGAAAATTTTGCTTTTTGACCTCTGGTGACCCCAGTGACGATCTTGGGAATTCTTGGAAAATTTGCTTCTGACCTCGGGTGACCCCAGATGACGATCTTGGAATTCTTGGGATATTTTGCTTTTTGTACTCTGGTGACCCCTGATGACGATCTTGGAAATTCTTTAAAAATTTTGCTTTTTGACCTTTAGTGAACCCGTATGAAGATCGTGGAAATTCATGGGAAGTTTGCTTTTTGTACTCTGGTGACCCCGTATGACGATCTTGGGAATTCTTGGGAAATTTTGCTTTTTTGACCTCAGGTGACCCCAGATACCTTAGACCTCAGCCAAAGACGATATGGTTCTTCTTACCATAAGACATGTGCATACCAAATGTGAAATCTATCCAAGCTTCCTACCTTGAGATACGGTGTTAAAAAGTTTTTCAGTTTTTGACCTCTGGTGACCCCAGATGTCCTTTCACCTCCACCAAAAACAAAAGGGTTCTTTCTCGAACCATAGGGCATCCATTTACACAATGTATGAAATCTATCCAAGCTTACCGTCTGGAGATATTGTGTTAACAAGGTTTTCAGTGTTTAGCCCCTGGTGACCCCAGATGACCTTTGACCTCCACCAAAAACAATTGTCTTCTTTTCCTTACAATAACACATCCACATACTAAGTATGAAATCTATCCAGACTTCCTACCTTGAGATATTGTGTTAACAATGTTTTCAGTGTTTGACCCCCGGTGACCCCGGATAACCTTTGATCTCCACCAAAACAATAGGGTTCTTCCTCTCAACATGAAAAAGGTACATACCAAATATGAAAAGTGCTTGTCCTTGCTATCTTGATGTATCAAGTTTACAAGCCGTTTACAGGATTTTCGCTGTTTAACCTCCGGTGACCTAAGATGACCTTTGACCACCACCAAAGACAATATCACTCTTCCTTACATCATGACAAATCTATATACCAAATATGAAGTGTCCGTCATTGCTATTTTAGAAGCTTTTCGGCTTTTTATCTCTGGTGACCTCAAATGACCTTTGACCTCCACCAAACACAATAGGATTCTTCCTCGCAACATGACAAATTAATACACCAAGTATGAAAAGTGCTTGTCAATGCTATCTTGGGATATCGTGTTTACAAGCCATTCACAAGGTTTTCGTAGTTTAACCTCTGTTACCCCAAATGACCTTTGACCTCCACCGAAAACAACAGGGCCCTCTCTCTCAACATGACAAATCTAAGTACCAAATGTAAAAAGTGTCGTTCATTGCTGACCTTCACCAAAATCAATATGGTTCTTTCTTTCAACATGTTAAATGTATATACCAGATATGAAAAGTGTCCGCCATTGCTATCTTGAGACATCGTGTTTACAAGCTAAGTGTCACATGCACACACACACACGCATCACCATTGGCTGCCTTTGGCAAGGAATCAATAATATGAAAATTTCATAATTGGAAGAAAGATGACAATTGCTCACTTTTTTCACATACAATTTTATAGAATATATTCAAGGACTCTATGTGCCTTTCGACTTTAGCCTTTACTTTCATAATTCAAGAGGATTTCATTATGATGAAAAATTCGTAACGAAACTTTCCCCAACTGTGATGCTTAATTTTAATGTCGGAAGGGGACGTCTTTCCGTTTTACGGTTCATTAGCCGTGTGACCACAGTAAGTGGTACCATGATTGAAATATTAGAATTATCACATATTTGAAATCAAAAGTTATCAAAAACTAGAGCCTCAGGCTGTCTACTTACTTTTATGGCAAAAATCCTCGTTCCAAATCAGGTCTTGTGTACGTGCAGTTTTTATCTGCGTTTTGCAGTCCCAGTCTTTTACTTTGAACCGAATAAAGATACTTGCACCTGCACCCCTACATTACCGAAAGAAAATATAAAATATACGTTTGACTAATGTTCCCTTCAATGTCTTGTTACCACTTCCATTTGTCGTAATATATTGACAAGCTGCAACCTACAGTATAACCAAAGGGAAATGGCTGGAAAGGAGCATCGGCCAGCCCTTAACGCTCAACGTTTAATGTTTCGATATAAACCAATACGTACTTTCTATGATTCCTTGCGGAAAAAATAGTGCACTTCAAGTTGTTTAAGTTTGGGCGGTGTCGGGAGGGCAGTACTGGATAGTGCTGGGGGCCAACAGAATTAAAGAACTTGACATATTATTTATGGTTTAAGGATACTAGTTTTGAGAAACTGTTGATGCATGCTGCCCTCTATTTTCTCAAGTTAGAAAGTTGTTTTCTCTTGAGAACTGAGATTCTTCCGGAAGAGTGACACTTTATACCGTAATGAGTCAGTCTTTGAGAAGCACCTAGCCAGTGTGCAGACGTCAACTCTTTGACTCCGGCGTTTTATCCCTAATTCGTCGTCATCCCTTCTGTAATTTGACTTTGTCCCACCCTGAATTGTTAAGGAGAAGTCAACTGGATTTTTCCTGTGTTAGAAAGTAAAATTTGCCGTAGAAAGCTGGCAGGACCCGTGGCAAGTGGGTCAGAAACATGTGGTTCCTGGACTTACACTATTAATACTGTATTTTAAACCTACGCCGTAAGTGTGACTATGCAAGTACGAGATGAGTCGGCGTGAGGCCTTCCAAATTTCCAGGCATGCAATGTGTGACGACTACTCGACTGAGTGTTAATATGCAGCTTGCAACTGGATGATATGACTGCTGTACTGAATCTTGAGAGCTGAACGCCGTCGATAAATTTTGTTTCTACCAGATGTTCACGATGATGTAGACTACAGAGAAGCCAGAAGTACTGTAAAGGTATACCTCCCCATGTCGCGTCCGCGATGGATCCATGTAGGCTTTAGATTAAGCATAATGTATCCATATGTTGTTCGAATTGTATTTAGTGGCCCATGAAAATGATATCGTAACTGCATTTGTGCAATTAACGTTTTAACGATGTATTGTGAAGAATAGGCTTCCTATGTGTTGTGTTTGAGGCCTAGTGTTAGGTTTATGTTGTTTACTGAACCCTCATGGCGTTTGCTCTGTGTGATATGGCCATTGGTATGAATTAACTGTGTGCTGGCTAGTGTTAGCCTAGTGTGTGATGTTGCTAGTGTGACGTTGGTGGGTCAAAGGTGAAAGTGACTCATTCCATTCTATGTTGTAATCTTAGGTAACTTTAAGGGTTTGTGTAAAGCAGACACAAAGCAGGGGTGTGTCAATTATCGGTGGGTCAAAGTAATGTAGACTGTACAAAGGCATTTTTAGTCTAGTTTTCATTTTTTTTTTTTTTTTTTTGAAATTGGTTTTCAATAAACTGGGGGATTTAAATCATAGAAAGTTGTGTCATGTCTTTGTTTTGATGTTTCCAATGTAGGTTGCTTTCAAGCTGAATTTTGAGTAAGCGCCAGATGTTACTGATGTAGTTAGTTTAGAGAGCCCTCGTTCTTCGTAGACAAACATCACTTTGTGAATAGCCTGAGATATTTCTGTATGTCACTCTCAAACGAGGTGTAATCACCGGCACAGTGTCTATGCGCCTGTATTTGTATTTATTGTCGTGGGTATAGACAAGGGATGGTAGGCAAACGTGCCAAGACTTATAGGTAGCTCCCTCAGGATCTATCATAAGAGAAGCAATTTTGTGTTACAAGTAGGGTTATCTTGGGTCCTCTCTGGCTGTGGATTCAGTATATCGCCCTCTCGATATACATGTATTTGATAGCTTGCTTCACAACTACTGGCCTGATACCAAGTAGGCTCGCCAAACGAACCCTCAGTTAAAAATTAACATTATAAAGGACGCCCCCAACCCATCGGGATATCAGATTTAAATGGTACTACGAATGGGGTTCCGTATCCTTACAATAGTATACATGAGATATATCGTGCTGACAAGATTTTCAAGTGTGACCTTGTAAAACCTCGAATTATCTTTGACCTCAAGCAACAACTATAGGTTTCTTTAAACTAATGTGCAGCATCAAAATACGAAGTATGGGTTCCTCAAAATTATCCTTTCCGGGTTGTCATGTTTATAAGAGATGTTTTCATTGTGACCTCTGTGACCTCACATGGTCTTTTACCTTCAACAAAATCACTAACGTCTTGAACTCAATGTGGCGCATTTACGTGCTAAGTGAGGGATCCCTCACAGGTACTTCTACAGACATGTTTACGAATTTTCTTCAATCTGACTTCTGGTTACTTCAAATGACCTCTCACCTTCCATCATAATAAGAGGTATTATGAATTTAACCTAGTCCTAGTACATTTACCGAGAAGCATAGCATCCCTCAAAGTTATCCGTCGGGAGTTATCATGTTTACGAGGTTTTCTCAATTTGACCTCTGTAATCTCATGTGACATTTTGACCTTCATCAATTTATTACATTTCTCAAACTCAATATGGAGCATTTACATGCTTAGATAAAGATCCATCGAAGTTTCCCTTTTCGGATGGGGAACAACTTATGCAACACAGCCCAACAAAGACAAGGTTAAGCAAGAACGATTACCACTCAAAATTATGCGTTTTTTCTTTAAAAAAAGGATTGGTGAACCACCGATTAGAACGTGGCTTTCCGGGTATCTAGGACATTATACACCTACAGTACATATATACATTAAACTCCATTACATTAGACCGAAAATTTTAACAAGGGTTCCAAAACCCATTCGCCAATGACAACTTACATAAAGAACGCGTGGATTGTGGGAAAAATAGACAAAATCGCGACGCCCATAGCCATTTTTTATTCCCAGCGATCTACTATTCTCCCAAAAGGAGGCTCAGTTCTCTCAAACTGTTTGCTGGCATCTGCCAATTAAAATAATTTACGAACTATGAAGTACAGCTAAAGGAAGATCAATGCTTGTTGACCTCATTTTATATCCAGTTTATGGACACTAATTTGAGAGCTGGTTTTTAGTACCCAGTCATGCGGTTAACTGCTGCGGTAAAGTTAAGTGTCTGGGCGAGCTATATTCATTCACTGACGTATGTAAACAACCTTCGCCTTCGTGATTGCTCAAACGTGTTATGGATCTGCGTGCTATGTGTACGTATCATATATGCATGCAGTAATTTATTAGAAGACTAGTACAATGACACATGAAAATGACAACTGCGAAATAATCGCATGTGTAGTATCCAGCTTACATTACGCATATTTTATCTTTTAAAACGCCCCTTGCTGCCCTAAGCGTTTTCCCCCTAAAGAGCAAAATCCCCGCCTACGTCATCAAAGAATTTTCATATTTGTCTGCGTACGTACGTTCCATCATACACTTACAAGTACTTACACGGACACATCCTCTTTGACGCTTGTTAAGAAATTTTCTAAAATCTTCCCCATAATATAAATTCAAGAAAATAGTTTCACGTCTCATAAATTTTGTCGAGAACTGAAATAACAAACATGATACTACTTTGTTCTCCTGTACCGTTCATACCAAGTATACCTTCATTTGTTGTGTAATTTGTACACAGGGTTAGAGAATACTTTATATCACCACATTAAAAAAGTTTGAAAAATTATGCAGGGTACCCATAAAACTGCAAAATAGACTCTTTTCCAAATAGTACTTACAAAGGATTGTGCGACAGAGCTTTGGTGTGAGCAGTTTTTGGCCACAGTAAAATGTCATTGACAAAAACGACGCACACCAAAGTCCTATCCCATGATCCTTTGTAATTATTACTTGGAAAAGTGTCCATTGTTGAGTGTCGTTTTGTTTGAGGAAATCTGCCTTATTTCAAAACGACACCACTTCCATAAGAACTTAGCTATTGTAGCTACTTAAAGTAGTACTTTACGCTTATGCACACCTGCCAACCTTTCAATTTCCAAAAGTGCGACAAATTGTCGTGGTAAAGTGGAAGTGCATGCGAAGTACGCACATCGAGCGCGAAGCGCGAAACTCCAACGTGTGGTCCCAGGGGCCGCCTTAGGGCCCCCGGTGGGGTGCAGAGGCAACACCCCGGTGGGAGTCAACGGGAGAGGCCTCCGGAAGTTCCTGAACCGCAAGAAAATTTCAACTTTTTTCAGTTTTTGTTAAGAGTCCCAAATCGCTAATTATTGCATAACTTGGAAATAGAAGCTAGGTAGTGCCAAGCCGTGGTAACATAGATCAAAATGACCACTATATGGCCATGACCTAAAAGTTCTGAACACTATTAATGGGGTCACTACCACAGTCTTACTAGAGCAATAAACACTCACACTTATCCATCCCTACATCAGAGAGGGGCAAGGCATTTTTGTTTTTCATAAAATGACCCCAACCTGACAGTTAGATGGCCACCGACCTAAAATTTCTGAACACCCTTTATGAGGTTAGTACCAAAGTTATATCACAACAATAAACGACCAAAACTATGCCTACAGTAGGAGGTTAAGCATTTTTTCTTTTTCCATAAAATAATCCCAAAATGACCGCTAGATGACCATTGACCTAAAATTTCTGAACACCCTTTATGGGGCTATTACCAAAATTATATTAAAGTAATAAACGCCCAAAACTATCCCTAAGTCATTAAGAGGTAAGGAGTTTTTGTTTTGCCATAAAAGGACCCCATAGATGACCTTTGACTCTACACCTCTGACCATCACTGATAACCAATTATCTCTGAATGTCTCTAAGTTTCATCAGAATTGGTCCAAGCATGTGTTCGTTACTTACAGTGTTACATATTTGCAACATAAAAATCCTTTTAAATAATACAAATTTATATAGGCAGTGATGCCATCTTATCAAAAATGGAACTTCCCATGCAAAACGCAATGTTAGAGGACTATATATTAAATCATTGTAAACACTTTGCGACAAGAACTACTGAAAAATATACATAGCCCCCAAAGTTATAGCTCAAGCCTTCACTTGTGTACCAGATTGACTGCAGAGATATGTGAAGGTTATGTTCTGGTGTACATACATCATACGTTTAGCAAAGGCACAAGTGCCAAGCATTAGCGGCCTGCCATAGGGGCAAGGGGGGCACTTGCCCCCCCCCCCCCAAAAAAAAAAGTTTGCAAAGCATGGTCTTCAATTTTCAAAAATAAAAATAATAAAAAAAACATGTAATTTGAGATGGGTTAGGCCCTCCCTTTTCCTTAAGTGGGCTTAAAATTAAAGAAGTGAATAACTTTCCAATGCAATGCGAAGGTTAAACGTTAACAAAGTGCTTTCAAAACGACATTTTTTCGGCGCGCTTCGCGCGCGTTTTCTCAGTTGCTTGTTTGTAATCTGATTAGCTTAGGCATCATAATGTCATTTACAGAGTGTAACGGTAATGCTGGAGTTAAATGCCTATAGTTTTGCAGACACTTCAGAGCTATCGGGGTCATTAGATACACAACCCATTAGCCATGTTGATTATCATCCACGACAAAAAGCAGTTTGCCAGGGTGTCACCTGGCCAGATTAGCATAGGTATCTGTCTACAAAAGGTTGTAACGGGCATGTATTCTAAAAGTATTGTGTTTCCCATAGAAGGAGAGGTTTCCCTTCCCTTGTCCAAATTGACAGCGCCGTTGGCCCACGAGCGGTCTTATGACTGTCAAATGGCCTGTTATAAGAAAAAGGTTCTCCACCTCTGTGTTAAAGTATACCGTTTCCGTTTCAATTGATTTAAAATAAACACACCAAACAGTCATTCTAAACTCAGTGTGATGAGACTTTTGACTAGTGGCCTAGCTATTTGTATATAGGATGAGACGTCGTTCTGATTTAGGGGAGTTACTCTCCCCCTTTAAAAAAATTCGTTTCGGAACGGTACTGAGATCCAAAATACTTAGTGCTATCATTTCATCGTTTTCAAGTTTCTTCATGCTCGAAATTTTCGTTAGTTTAAGAAAACAATCCAGAAAACCAACATTTTATGGCTTCTTGGCAAAGCTGAAACATATTGTGACACAATGAAAGAAACAATAAAATATTTAAAGGTGGGGCTCATTTTATACAAATGGATCAAGCCGCTTTGCCCATTTCGCCTGCCTCTTACTCCACCCCTATGGTAGTACGGTAGCGATCGGTTGATATGGTTGTATTTATTTTTAAAGTAGTCAGCTCATGACTAACTGCCTGGTATGGTTTTTGAAGAGCTTTTGAAAACTACATGGGCATCGCTGTAATACATAATAATAACCATACTCCCATAGGCGTAGGAGGCGGGGGACTGGGAGGCTGCAGCTCCCCCAACAAAATATTTTTGTGAAAATTCGGGTAATATTCTGAGAATTTTTCGGGCACCTACTGAAAGAAAAATAATGCAATAATGTAGCTTAACGGAAATCGATACTTTAAAAAACTTCCTTGGTAATTAAAATATAGTTCTGATTTGGACTGCGCCATCACCTATATATTCGGTATTAATTCACCAGTGTGTTTTTAATGGTTAAACTTATATATTATGATTATTAGTGGTGTATTTGAGGAGCCATCAGCCCATTCCCCCGTCACTGACGCCGATGTTTTTAGTACCTAAAATAAAGCACAAAATTTTACTTCAAAGGTAGCATATGTGGCACCAGATTGCATGTAAGGACACTTAATTTTCAAAACTTTTTTCAAAGGGTAGGGGGTGATGCCTATTTTGTTCTTTTAGTACCTAAAATACGTATGGTAAATTTTTTAACACAAATTTTACTTCAAAGGTATATGTGGCACCAGATTGCATGTATCGACACCTAATTTTTCAAAAAATTTTCAAAGGGGAGGGGGACACCCCCTTCCCTTGTGTCCCCCTCCCCTTAGACCCCTCCCCCAGGCCGGCGATCACACTACATAGTGCCTGCCCCACCCCCATGAGAAAAAACTTGGCCACACCACTGATTATTATCATCATTATTGTAACGACTTCCCCCAGAATTATAACCAATATGGAATAGACAGTAACGTGGCAAATTATTGTATGTAATTGTTAATGCATGCCTATACGATATGTACATTAACATTTTGAACGCGCGGGGAGCGCGCGGAAATTTTTGTTTCTATTTTTCGGGCAGATCGTTACAGCCCCCATCCCCCCCCCCAAAAAAAAACTACTTGGGTCCCTACGCCTATGCATACTCCTGTTGAGGCTATTGTACTATCCGGAGCTGACCATCAATATTGCTGGGGGGTCTTCCCAACCTCCCTAAATACGGACTTGAGTTTGCCCCCCCCCCCCCAAACAAAATTTCTTAGAGCCGCCCATGGTGCCAAGCCTCCGTAAGGAAGTTGTCTCTTAGGAAAAAACCTTTAAGTGAAACTTGTGAATATACTTCAGATAGTTGTCCGAAGGATTTTTGCACAAGTCAGTTCCATGTTTATGGGTCTCTGGACCAATTGCTGATTTATTCTGCTATACTTGCGACGTCACGGTGATCTTACCTTACTGAAACATACATACATACATACATTGAAGATATTTATATAGCGCTTTCCCCACGAAAGGCTCAAAGCGCTTTACAAAAAACAATCTTAAATTAAAGTGACCCAAATAAGTAAGTTTAGTCTAGACTTAAAGCAATTAACCGTTGGCGAATTACGAATCTCAAGTGGGAGGTTATTATATGATTTACAGGCAAAGACAGCAAAAGACCGATCACCATAACTAGTAAAGGTTCGAGGTACTAATAGAAATTGTTTGCTTGCTGACCTTAGACCAGGTCTGGTCTGGTACGGTTGAACCAGTTCTTTGATGTAGGGAGCATTACCATTTAATGATTTATACAATATCAACATTACTTTAAACCGAATACGAGACTCAACTGGGAGCCAGTGTAGAGAATTCAACAAAGTAGTAACATTGGTAAGCTTTGGACATATGGAAACAACACGAGCAGTAATATTAACAACCCTTTGAATGGGCTTTAAAGTAGACACAGGAAGACCAGCCAACAGCGAGTTACAATTATCAACCTTGGATGTAATCAAGGCATGGGCAACCGATTTTGCAGCGTCATTCGATAAGTATGGGCGAATCTTACCCAAATATCTAACACAAGTCATAGCAGAAGAGCAAACATTCTTAACATGGGCAGTCATAGTCATGTGATTATCGAAAATAACACCAAGATTACGAACCTGATCCGAGGGAGTGATACACACATCACCAATATGAAGGTTAAAATCTTCAGGTACATTAGCATGTCTACTTCTAAATATAATAAATTCAGTTTTGCTATGATTTAATTTTAGTCTGTTGGAAAACATCCAGTCACTAACTTTCATGAGACATGATTCACGGGCCGCGCAGGACCTCACAGAATCAGAAGGACAACAAGGGATATACACCTGTGTATCATCGGCATACATATGATATTTCATGCCACATGCCCTGATGATATCACCCACAGGAGCAGTGTATAAAGAAAACAACAAGGGCCCCAAAACTGAGCCCTGGGGAACTCCACACTCAAGACTGAAAGAAGAACCTTGCACCCCATTAAAGTGAACACGTTGACATCGATCACGCAAGTAGGATTTGAACAAGGTAAGGGCAGAACCATTTACACCATATCTAGAAATTAACCTGTCTAGCAGCATACCATGGTGGACAGTGTCAAATGCGGCAGAGAGATCCAAAAGTGACATCATGACAATCTTTTTATCATCAAGAAATGAAAGAATGTCATTTTGCACTTTGGTCAAGGCCGTCTCAACACTGCACCCGTATCTGTAGGCGGACTGAAGAGGTTCAAATAGCTGGTTTTGAGATAAGTAGGTCTGAAATTGAATGGACACAATTTTTTCCAATAATTTAGCCTAAAAACGCAAGTTTGAAATAGGTCTGTAATTCTCACAAAAATTCTTGTCAAGAGATTGTTTCTTAAGGATGGGTCTCACTTGAGCACGTTTAAAGCTAACAGGGAAGGTACCTGTACTTCGAGACATATTGATAATGTTAGTTAAAAAGGTAGTAGGGGCTCAATGCAAGTCTTAAGAAGCCTTACAGGTATGGGATCCAAACCACATGATTTAGATTTCATGCTTAGCACAAGTTTGTGAGTGTCAGATTCAGAAATGATAGAAAAACAATCAAATTTGCTAGTAGCGCTGAAGATATTGCGGTTCACTTCAGAACCATTGAGATTATTACTTAGCTTATTATCAGAGACATGTGTAAAAGCAGATTGGATCTTGTCAATTTTCTGCTTAAAAAAGTTACCAAAGTCATCACAGAGAGACTGCATGGAAACGTGATTTTGGTAGGTCCAGCTGTTTGTCCCGAGAGGGCAGTTGGTTGACTACTCCGAACAACTTTCTCTGATCAATTCCACAGTTGTGTACGAGTGTGGAAAAGTACTCTTTCTTGGCAGAAGTCATTAGCTCATTAACAAGCTTGCGCTGAGAGTTATACAACTCCTTGTGGACATGTAAACCCAACTTGCACCACAATCTCTCATACTTCCTTCTCGGAGACTTCGCCCGTCGGATGTCGTCGTTATACCATTCAGTGTTTCGTCGAAGCCGCACAGACCTCGAAATAAGCGGGGCGTGTTTGTCGAGGATGCTTTTAAGCACACTGTCGAAAATGTGGACGAGTTCGTCAACACCAGTCACAGACATAACCGGTGAACAGAGTGTTGAACTTTCAATGTCTCTGATGAAATCGGCAACCTTGATTTTATTTAACTCCCGATATGAGAAATTATGTACAGGATGGGAGGGCTTTGCCATGTTCAATTTGCTCAGGACAGGGTAGTGGTCGGATATTTGGAGAGAATCAGTGACCACGACAGCAATTATGTTTTCACACAATCGTGAGAAAACCAGGGAGCTGCCATTGAAAATGGCAGCTCCCTGAGAAAACCAAGTCCAGAGTATTTCCGGAAACACGTGTTGCACCTCTGACATGCTGAGTAAAACCTACAGTTTGAGCAGCATCAATCAATGCAGATGCAGTACTGTTCTGTATGTCATTAACGTGACAATTGAAATCTCCAGCCAGAATGACATTGGAACTGGAAACTGGCATGTTCTCAAGAAAAAGGGAAAATTCATCAATAAATAATCTCCGGATCGGAGGTGGAGCATAGATGATATAGATTCTACACGGCTTTCCATTGGAGCTCACATTGCAGACCATACACTCAAATGAGGTAAACCCATCAGGTTGCAATAAATCTCATTGATAGAGTACTGATGGCTTTGTTACAACCGATAATGTAAAAATCAACCGATAATGTAAAAACGACCGATAATGTAAAAAAAAATTACCGATAATGTAAAAACAACCGATAATGTAAAAAAAAAATTACCGATAATGTAAAAAGCTCTTTGAACCGATAATGTAAAAAAAAATTACCGATAATGTAAAAACGCTCGTCTACCGATAATGTAAAAAAAAATTTACCGATAATGTAAAAACTGTTCTAAAGATGTTTTCATATGGAATTGGAAACGTTGAATTTTATCAAAAAAGTCATATGTTAATTCAGAAAGGTCGTATAAGTCATACCCCAGGGGAAGGGGCTCTCACCCCTACCTTACAGCGCCCTCTTGCAGGTATATTTCCCTTAAAAGGTACATTCAAAGACAGCAGAAGAATTAAAGGTCACTTTTTGTCAATTGTCTAGGCCAAATACATAATTCTGTCATTATTTCTCCTTCATATACTTAAAGCGCCCTCACTCCTCTGATGTTCCTCAAGCTCCCCAGAAAGAACATATCTTCGATAAAAAATATCATGAAAGCACTGCAACATATTTTATTAGATAAAGGTGGGTCATATTGATGCCACAGCTTATTTGCATAGGTCCATGACCCAATACAGGGCGCCCTCTAATAAAAACCAGATATTTCAAAACCTAAGGGACTGAAAATTATATTTTTGAGAAATGAGCCTGTCCGAAAACCCAGGAGTGTTACTATCGTTATTCTGAAGCTGAAGGAAGGTTATTCCCTCTTACCCGTTCCCCACCCCAGGGGAAGAAGGGGATGAAATCGAAGCTACTCACGCTTGATAAGAATTGCGTCCTAGAGGTTATCGACCACGCTGATCACAGATCCGAAGTCAGTCATCCCGTCTCTTGGTCGTAGTGGGATGTGCGGGCCATCCAAAGGCCTTCTTTTAGGGTCAGTGTCCCCAAGAGCAGATTTTATGCATTTCAAAACACCCAGTTTTCATACTAGATGGTTACCGATTAAAATTTAGGAATATGATTTCGATTGCACTTGTTAAATGTGGAGTGAAAGTTTTCCCTTCCATATATTGCACTTGAGGGTGGTTAGGGTGGCCATTTTAAATTGCTATGATTTGTATTTGGCTCGAGATCCCAATGACTTCACTTTGCCACCGACAGTTTTCAGTGTACAGTATGTAAGTGTTCTCTTGCAAGCTGTAGATACAGGGTAGACTGACTCTTAACCACGATTTGAAGCAGTGGAAGAATATAGCTCTGTGAAAGTCTTGTCAGTTTGAGTCCATCATGCAGGAGACATAACAAAAATTTTAACGACTAAAGAGGTTCTTGTAACATTTTGAAAATTATCTCTGCGGGGTAAATTAACCGTACCGTAAGATAGCTCGCGTGGTAGCTATCGCCATTCAGCACACAGGGTGTTGCCTCGCCGAACATTTGCGGTACATCCAGGTCACATTGAGTTGCAACTGTTCACGGTGACCACTTCGACAGGTTGTAAGCCCTTGCACATATTTTAGATAGTTTTTTGAAGGATTTTTGCGCAAACTCTTTTTGCACCTTGAACCTGTACTAAAGTCTACAGCATCAATCGTTTGACCATAATGAACACACGGTGCTATGCATGAAAAGTATCCATGTTTCCTGACTTAATTAAGATAGCGAGTTTACATGCTTTTTGCTTTTACTTCTGGTAATCTAACTTAACCTCTCACCCCTCAAAAAACGATATCGTTATTACTCTTAGTAAGATACATTCATATACCAAGTATATAAAGTGCTCATCCCTGTTACCATAAGATACCGTGATAACAATTAATTTTCAAGGTGTTTGAAGTAAAACATCCTTGAGCTCAGGTTATCTTTGACCTCTACCAAGAACAATTGGTCCATTTTCTGTCTATAACGCATCTACATGCCAAGTACTAAAAGCATCCATGCTTTCTTCCTTGAGGTATGTGCTCACCAGGTATTGTTTCTGACCTCACATGACCTTACTAGTCTCTAACCTTCAAAAACAAGTATAATTTTTTCTTCCAGAGTGATAAATCATATACCAAGTTTGAGAAAAAGTTCTATCATCTTATCTTGAGATATCGCGTTTACAAACAATTGTCAGGTTCTCCCTAGTTTCAGCTCTGGTAACCCCCCAAAAAAACTTCTGACCTTTACCAAAAACAATAGTCCATTTTTTGACTATAACTCATCAACAAACAAGTATCCATGCTTCAAAACTTTAGATATCTTGTTTAAAATGGTTTTCGGTTTTTTACCTCCAGTGACCTCACATGACCTTTGACCTCCATCAAAAATAAAATAGTTCTGTCTACCAATATGTCTAATCCATATAGTAAGTATGAAAAGTACCCATCATTCTCATCTTGAGATATATTGTGTTACAAGCTAAGCGTCACAAAAACACATATAAACACGCCATCGTGCCTGTATTGATTCCTTTTGCCTTCGGCAAGGAATGAAAATCTGTATAATTGTCCTAAAAGTATAAGATCGAGTTTACAAGGTTTTCGGTTTAAGACCTCTGATGACCTTAAAATGATCTTCGATCTCCACCTCAAGTACGAAACGTACCCATCATTGCTATGTTGAGACGTCTTGTCCACGAGCTAGGCGTTGTAAACACACACGCCTGCACCTACATACACAAACAAGCACACCCTCTTCGCCTCCCCCGCGTGATTGCAGAGATTCCTTACGCTTTCGACAAGGAATAAAAATGTAGCTACCCACTAGCTGATTGCTTTTGAATAGAAATGATTTTATGGGAGAAATATACCACTTTTGCTGCAGGACCTATACTGTAAGACTTTTGATTCTAGACTTTACCCACTCTGACCCATTTTTAATAGTAGCAACAACTAAGGAAAAATTTAGACGAAGCAAGTGCTTTGTCCAGAGCAGGTAGGTGATCCACGTTACGTTGTATATGTTAAATTGTTAAATGTTGCCGCACATTTGGTGTGAATGCTGTTAAGGCATGTTATTAATATGCAGGTATGGTAAAGTATAACAGAATAACCCTGTCTTATTTTCTTAATAGCCTGATTTGCTGTTGCTCTCTCATTTGTGTTGCGAATAAGATTTTTTTTTTGCCGAAAGGTGAAATGTAACGTTTGCAAACAGACCCAGTGTTACATGGATGCATGGTATTAAAACAAACCATTCCCTTCAGAGAATACACTTTTAGTCATAAGTTGAGTCCTTTATCTTGTTAAGCCATCGGCTATTGTTACATTACAACCATTTGAAGAATTCCAGCTAAACACGTTGCATTGACGTTGACTGAAAGATTGAATTGATGTATGTATTTAAAGTTCCAAAGTGTAGCAACAAACTCACTGTACAACGTCAATAGGCAGATTGTGAACTTTAATTGTATGGATGTTCAAACTCTCCGTCTCTTCATCGTAAAACATCACGAACGTAACATCAGTCATGACATCAGTGGCTTGATTCTGTTAAAAGAAATGTAGAAAATAAAGAATTTGTTAAGTCGGCCAAAAGGATACTTCTACAAGTAACTGCCCCGTACTGAAAGATCATTGACCTAAGTACGGATGTCGCTAATTTGTAGCTATGTTCGGTACAGTACCAGGTAAGTGTTATTTGTGTCTGATAAGTCAACCGTGTAACATGCAGTTGGCGACTAGTTGCCGTTAAGAGGAGGTATATGAGAAAAAACAACTAATGGAGTTTGGACTTAGCTCCGATTTTGTTTACACATTTTATGGGACTGCCATATACCCAGCATGGCTATCGATGAGTAGTGAATATTGTTTGCATGGTATTCCGCCAAAGCATGCCTAAACCAGGACTTTGACCAATTTATAATTTTCATTGACCACACCTCCTTCGTGTTAGATATTACTCTTATAAATGATACATCGAACAAAGAAGTAATATGCAGGGTAAATGTTGTCTTAACGTTACAATCTCATATATTTACCATCATCATGCTGTTAAAACAGTTCTTATCTTTTTAGTGTCTGTTGAGGGTATGAAGGAATCGTATCGATTGAACTTTTAACACTTCACTGAAGTTTTATTAGATTATATTGTTTTTGCTTGTAGCTCCATAGAGGACCTGCCGTTGGCCTACATCTTCAATTCATGTAACACATTGCACTGCGTCCGAATGACAGCATTAGCACTGAAAGTAACAATGGTATTACACAGAAGTGTGATCAAACGCTACGTGCATACGGAGGTAAAAAACGTGTTGATGTCCATACTCAACTGCACAGTTTACTGGTTTTTATACATTTAGCAGTTGTTTTCCAACGTAGGTCCAAATGGATTTGTCAAAAAAATTCACAAAAAATCATCAAACATTCTACTCCCGTTTGAGAATGGACAAGCTTTGAAATCCCAGTTTGAAATTCTGCTTCGGGTATTTTGGAAAAACTCCTGCTTTTCAACTCCTTGATTTAAGGTCAAAACATTTTGGTTGGAACTTTAATTCTAAGTCATTCTTAATAACCAAAAGGTCATAACTGTGAACAATTCTAAATGTACTGTGGCTGTTGCCTAAAATTTAATTGTCACATGAGCTTTGACTTTTGCCTATAGTTTCATGCATGTGCGTCAAGGGGTAGGGGACAGGAGGGCTTTTCTCAAACTCTGATGTAATCAGCAGGGAAATGTTTGATACCAAAGCTTGCAATATAGCTGATTCAGTCAAACCAAACACTAAAATGTCGGAAAGGGACATTTTTAACTAAGATTGTGGAAAACCTTTTCAGATCCCACCTTAGATCTTCTGCCCCCCCCCCCCATAAACTGATACCCGGATCCCTAGCGTGCTTTGACCTTTGGTGACCTCATGTGACCTTCGATCGCCACCAAATGTGCTACCTTTCTTTCTCTTTATACGAAAAATATGTATGACAAGTATGAAATGTGCATAATTCCTATATT
Source organism: Holothuria leucospilota (assembly GCA_029531755.1). Classification (NCBI taxonomy): domain Eukaryota; kingdom Metazoa; phylum Echinodermata; class Holothuroidea; order Aspidochirotida; family Holothuriidae; genus Holothuria; species Holothuria leucospilota. The sequence goes on along the minus strand of CM055972.1, from coordinate 26,141,735 downwards.
GAAATATCATGCTTAAAGGGTATTCGGATTTTCACCTCTGATGACCGCAAGTGACCTTTGACCTCCACTAAATGCCACAGATTTCTTTTTCGTAATATGACACATCTATATACCAAGTGTGAAAAGAATCCATCATTCCTTTCCTAAGATATGTGTTTACAAGCAATTTACAAGGTTTTCGTAGTTTCACCTCCGGTGACCTCAGATAACCTTTGCCCTCTATCAACAATTGTAAGTATGAAAAGTATCCGTGTTTCCTACCTTGAAATATTGTGTTTACATGGTTTTTGTTTTTGACTCTGATGACCTCGAATGAACTTTGACCTCCACCAAAAACATTACTTTTCTTTCTGTCAATATGATAAATCTATATACTAAATATGAAAGTATCCACCGTGCATGGCATTATTTAATGGCAATATATTGGCATTTGTTGGTCATTCTGGATTTATGCAAATTAGACATACTTCCGCTATTAGGTTTCTGTAGGGCTTTTAGTATATGGTTTTAGGGAACCAACAGAAAAGCTGTGTGGTGAAAAGATACCCTTGCAATTTGACCCAAGTGAAACCTTATTTTGGCTGGCACTACAAGGCAAAATTCGTATTATGATTGTTTGCCAATTAGAGAAAGTTTCTAGACAACCTTCGGTCTCAAGCGAAATGTCTTCTTCTACGCCTGTGACTTATCTAAAAAAAATGTAGCAACGCTCATCCACGGTATGATGTACACGCATTAGCTTTACCACTGCCTAGCTTCGACTGATTGGTTCCTTTTTACACCGATGTATATCTGCGCCTGGGTCATTTCCCCAACATAACTGTTTTTTGCGCCGACGTGGGTGAAATGGATATATAGGGTATGTGCTAAATTTGATCGTTATCGGCAGTGACACGGCTGGGATTGACGACTGGGGGCAGAGAATTATGTCGTTGGCCTACCCAGATAGCCAACCGTGGAGAAAACTGAGTATTCGAGAATATTTGCTCTTCCTATAGCAAAATATCCGCTAGATTTCGTCTCATTAAGCAGAAACGTAGGGAGCAAAGCCCTTAAATTTTGGTCGGGAGGTGTGAGGGAGAACGGACCAATCATTTACATTACACTATCCAAGTGTGGAGCAACCGTGAGTTGACGCGAAATGCAACGAGAAAATTCTTATGAACATTTCCTTTAGATTACCATAAGTGGCTATGATTAAATTGTAGGTTGCTTCTTAACATTCATTCATTCTTCTGACGGTCTTATGTTTAAATGGGGGTGGTGCAAAGATTTGCCCGGCGGGAGCCACACTCCCGGGGTCCGAAAGAGGTAACTGAGAAGGGGAAACGTGGAGTCCGGGAGGACGACGCCGGGGTGGCGGAAGCTAAAACGTTCACACATCATTCCACGTCATCGCCATATTACGCATGAGTATGGCTCTTCGACCACCTTTGCCCACCCTGACATGCCCCCGCCAACTACAGTTTGGGCTAAGGTAGAAAATGGAAATATCAAAATAACAGACGCCCTAACATGTTAAAAACATCCTTGTGAAGCACAAGTTTTTACGGTTGTTCCTTACCAACCTTACATGGATGGCTATAGGTAAGCCCATGCAGCAAACTGCATTCTTAAGGACACAACTTTTGTCCCAACAGCTCCTCGTCTTTCATGCATGCATTAGTATAGGAGAAACGTGGGGTTCACTCTAAAATCACCGTGGTTAAATTTAACCAGGATCGGTGTTGTATATTTCCGCCTACACAATCATCGTTACTTGTTTGAGGTAATCCTGGTTAAACTATCTCAGACCCTGATTAAAGTAACTAGGATTTGCGTTAATTTAAACAGGATTTCATGGCCAATTTAACCAGGATTGTGTGGTCGGAAAAAAAAAACACCGATCCTGGTTAAATTCAACCCCGGTGTTGTAAAAGTGAATCGGCAAACCACACGTATTATATAGTTTGCTTAAAAATTGCGTTTTTAATACACAAAGTATACACTACGCGAGGGGCACCATGCAATATATTGAAAACGGATATTGAAAACGGATGTCAAACAGAGATCAAAAGGCATGGTTAAAAAACTTTGCATCAGACAGAACCAGGCCGGTGACTAAAATAAAGAATATGCAGGGCCTGGAAAAATATATCATGAGCGTGGAAGAGAGGGTGGCTCATTACAAAATCCTAGCGGGGTACTACAACGTCAAAAATTGACCCCCACATAGCTTGATAGCCCAATAGACGGAAATTACTGTGAAGACCTGGCGAAGTTGCTAGTTTCAGCTTAATATTCTCTTTTTCAATATTGTGAAATTAAATGTTTTAGAAATTTAGATTTCATGACAAACTAAACTGAACAAACTGTATTCAATAAAATCTCTTCGTAGGGTAAAGGAGGATTTAATGTTACCCTTACTTGATACGATAGTTGAAAGGTAGGCAAAAAACTCACTGTGTTACGGTGAAAGAGAGGCCGGGCTTCTACATTAGCAGTATTTCCCGACTTCTTTTTAACTCTGCCATATTTTTTATCTAGCCCTGGGGTCATCATTCTCCCTCACAAGGCCACACTCAAAGTAACGTGAATTTGATGTTGCCGCCCTGGTTTGAAAACTGTTTCGTCATGATAGGTGCTAAAATGGAGTCTGCTAACTAAAATATGTCTTGCAACATTTGGTGCAAAAGTACATTCAGAAATTTCAATTCAGACTAAATTTAATTCACACAACTTCGGAAAGGCCGACAATGTTTAGTTTCTGCAGCAGCAGTGTACGTACGTCGATCACCTCCCACCCCCCCCCCGGCCGAGATTGCATTCCACTTCCATAGTGGGAAATACTGTTAACGGATTTTTAGCCCAAAGACATGTGTCCAGTGGAATCACGCACAGTTGGGCAACGACATCCGTTATCAGTCGGGGGGAGGGGAGGGGGTTCAGTCTTTGGGTTAGGTTGTTCATTTGTTAGCCTCCGGCCCCCTCCATATGGTGGGGGCAGGTCAAATGGACTTCCTTGCCGGGCAAGTTCAGTGGGGAAAAAGAACCGCCCCCTTCACGTGATTTACGAGGTTCCGAGGGCTTTCAAATTAAAACAAGCATAACGAAATTTTCAGCATTTTTAGTATAATTCTTCAAGGGGACCAACTTTCAATGTAGGGTGTCGAAATTTCAGTCGGTACCCCCCCCCATCCCGCAAGCTGTGACCCTATACGGTGTACAATAAAATGTTAATGTACAAAATTAAAACTCCGCTTTGAACAACAAAGGAGTTAATTGGGATTAATAATGTTGCAAGCGAAGCGCGAGATCAATTTTAAACTTTAGGATTTAGCATGACTGAATTATGTATGCTTACTTGATAATATGAAAGTTAATATTCAAATGAACATTTGTTTAATTTGCTGAAAATACTGTAGGCTAAGCGGCCTACATCTGATTGATAAGTGAATGACAAAATCATACACGATGACGAACCACCCCATGGTTTGAAATGTGCATGGTTTAATTTCAAAAGGGGGTTCGTTTTCCAAGAGGGATCGTCCAAACCGCTTGAACCGACCTCCACCCGCCTTGCCTTCGTCCTACCAGCCCGGATAGTAGGCTACATCGCTGTTTTTACTAAGAAGCGAACCCCACGCGTGTCTCCGGCATTTCACCTCTACAACTGCAAATAAAATATATGGGCAGTGATTCGATATAGGCCTAGGCTAGAGACACCAGGGGGTTGTCATCCGAACTCCCAGCTGAGACAAACACAAGACTCCGCCTCAAATCCAAAGGTCGGACTCCAGCCCGGTTGACATATGTACATGTAAACGCTATCGGATTTATCGCAGAAAGTAATCAATATGCATGTGCATAATATAATCTCTCAGGCTACAGCAATCAATACATCACGTATTCAAGTATCGTAGGCCAATGTATCATAACATGCATGGGGACTATCTTAAACTTACCGAGTTATCGTCGAGATCAGCCATGTTGATTTGATCTTCGTACCGTAGCTTGTCCAATTTTGAGTGGTGATTTATGATACACTATAGCTTAACAGTAGCAAACAATCGAAGAACTTGGGTGGACAAACTTTTCAAAGACGACGCACGTATGTGGTAGGTCCAACAATAAATTAGTTCGAAAACAAAGGTCTCTTAAATTATTTACAATTTTCCTGTAGGATCTAATCTAATTTACTTTTACCCAGGATGTAAGCTACAGTCGAACCAGTCACCTCTGCAAACGTTAGCAACCCGTCACTTAAACAGAAATCTCACGGTTCACTCATTCTTATTAGAAATCAACACATTGTTGCCTTCGTGCGTATATTGCTCTGTCGTACTCAAATTATCTCACAGTTAAAGCACTGCATTGGTAGTCATATTCAATGACACCTTCAAAATTTGCAGCAGAACTGCATTCTTGTTATTCTTTGCGTCGCCTGTGTATGAATGCATGTATTTAATTAGGTGATAAAGTCACGTTTATAGTCCGCACCTGTACGTATTGTTCACGTGAATCATGAGTAAATTAACCAAACAAACCTCTCCAAAGTCAATACCCATAATGATCATCTTCACAATATGCACACATTTCAAGTGCATTTGCCACCTGGCGGGGATGCAGAGTAACCGTGTTGTGTACACAACTGATAGCTTACGGAGCCGCGAGGCGATTATACCCACTGTGCGTAGGAGCCTATTCACTGCCACAGTTACTACCAAATTCCGCAAATATTTGCCTTTGAAATCAGACCATTCAGTGATATCAGTTGAATTCATGTCGTGTGCGTTTCAAGCTCCCACACCAAATGTCAATTGTGAAGTGTCACCCCAGCGTTTCCTTGGCAATCTACACGATACTCATTATATTGTAACTCCTGGGACACTTGACCTTTTGCCACCCGTAGGTACACCTAGCATTGGGATGGTGAATTTCAAGGGGAAATGGGCGATACAGCTAAAATGTCAAATTTGCCAGACCTGCGGATTGTTAAATGGGATTTCGAGTACTATTAAACTGTGGTGCGTGAAAGCGACGAACCTTTTGAATCGGTAAAAGCTAAGATAAGCACCATCAGCCAGTGGCGTGTCCGGGGACCCAGCGGGCCATGCCCCCATTGAAAAATGAGGAAAAATAAAAAATGCAAAAAGGGGGGAGAAAAATGAAAAGAGAAAGGAAAAAGAAGGGCGAGAAAAGAGGAGAAACGGGGGATCGAGAGAAAAGGGAAAAATAAGAATGTCCTATATGAGAGAAATAAGTAAAAGTTCTGTCCATGTGTACTCTTAGAGATGCAAAAGTAGATGAAAAGCCGAAGACATAAACAAAGATGGACAAAAAGAGTACCGTTTTTGTTAACGTCAAATATTTCCTCCCCACCTGGGGACCTTCTTCTGTGACAATTGAAAGCTTTGAATCTAAACACACACATTAGTACATGCTTGCCTGGAAAAACAACTATAGAGCGTAATAAGATCCCTCTTTAGGACGCAAGGAGATGCGGGTCTTTATTTCCATTATATTGTAGTTATCATAACTCTGTGACGTAACTCATCTTATTAAGCTTAGGAGTGTTTTGCTGCACATACCTGATTGTTTGGTGGCAATAAACAGTCGTTTTGTATTCAAGTACATTAATTTGGTCTTGACTGTAGGTGTTGTGTCATGTTCTGACCATGTGACCAGAATGTGACTGGTCCCTTATGTTTATTAATTAATGCTGATTAATCCATCTATGTTGATTCTTGAGAACTAACTTCCTGGGACAGGACGTAAATGGAGGGAGGTGATTGGTTGGTTGAACCAGCCTCATTCTCTGAATGCTCATTGGTCGAAACTAGTGACGAGACTTCCTCGTGTTCGATCTTAGAATCAGTCTAGCCTGAGAACTGGTAGCCTGCAGACTCCGTGTATGAATGTCCTCCTCATATTGCACGTAAAAGTAACTCAAGATCGTAAATAAATGATTTGATCGAAATCGAGTTGGCGATTTTGTTCTCTGTCTTTCCTTGAGTTTAATACAACTAAATGACGCTACCAATTGAAGCTGGAGGGAAGAAAGACACGACAGTGGGCAACTTTGTTGCCTGTCAAGTCCCTTTCTTAGGATGCATTTGGCAAGGGTGAGATTGCCTAGGTACCACACAAAGATGTAAGTAACGTTAGATGCAATGTTCCCTGATTAAAGGATATTCCCGGCCCACGCGCTGAAGTGGATCAAAGTTTTTCCAATGTGTCTCCAGCTTATACCAACTCCCTGATCTCATCAGGGACTTTGTGTCTAAAAGCAACTTTCTGATTTCACCTAGCCAGTTTACCTTTTACTGTTTTTACCAGTGGCGCCGGCACGGGGGGATATTGGAGCCTAATTGATTGCCGAAAATTTTCCCGAAAATTTTAAAGTGAGCCACAAAGACGTTTAAGTTATAGATTTCTATAGGGGGTAGGGTGAGGCCTGTTTCAGACTCACTGATGAATCTATTTTAATCATTTTTCATCCATTAGTCGTTCTCAAACTATCATAATTCTCGCAAATCCTTCTTAAAGTACCACAATTTCTTGCGATCCGCGCCATTAAAACCTCACGACATGGCTGTAATACCATCATACCGTTTCAAACATTCGCATTATTTAATGAGGGGTTCTACAATTACTTAGATTGTTCTTGTGCATAGTCATTATGGAGGAACACAACATTGCAAGAATGCAAAGTTGTGGAATTCAGGGGAAGGCACATTTCATGAAAATGAAAGCTGATACGAACTTCTAGGCAGAAGGATCGCGACCCTCTAACTGGCTGATGCATTTTGCTAGAAATTGAAGGCGTCTCATTACAAATTCTCCATGCAACTTTTGTTATGGAAATGATTTCTAATGCAAAACTTCGGCACGCTTCGCACGCACGTCAAGGCACACACTTCATATCTTGCCATACTGGGGCAATTATAAATTTCTTTGACCAAAACACTTATTCGAAAAAAGTACATCTACGACCTCAGCAGGGACCCTGCATCAATAGAGTATCATCTTAGAGTAATCTAATATCATGGGTAGCATATACGGTTGCATTCGCAGCATGTATTTGTCGTTGCACTTTTTTATTGTTGAGTGCAATACCGAAGCCAAAATGCCAATAAAGAATGAGAAATTATCATTAACAATGTCTAAGAACGTAATGAATTGCCGAAGATACCACCATTTTGCATGTAAGCCACCTTATCTAAACAATAATTTTTCAAGGGGAGGAATTGTTAGCCCTCCATTAAGACAAGACACCTTTTCTTTACAGTCAATCAAAAATAATCTATACAGTCAATCTAAAAATAATCTATATAATTTATACTAAGTTGTGAGTGTTCCATTACATAGTCAATTAAATATTTGTCAAAAATAGCATTATGTTGCGTCTAAGCTATCGTAAATGAACAAAAAATTCGCAAAGGGGGCATCCCCTCCCCTTAGGCCCCCCAGGACATCACCTACACAAGGTGACAAAGGAAGGTTTTGCCCCGAATGCAAACTGCCACCGATGCGAATAATTATGCACAATTTACACCGAATTTCCGGGTTTATCTGGGGTGGGCTTAAGGTATCATTTCTGTAGTGCCCCTATCACGAACCTCTGCCGGCGCCACTGTTTTTACGGTATTATATCGGCAATCCCGGCAAGGCAAGGTTGCTAGTGTGAGAGTAGCGGACACAGGACTCGTCATTCTTGGAGTATTGCGAAATATCACGAAGCAAAATTCTAAACAGATTGTGCTTAGCGCCTGAGGCGTTGAGCACCGAGTGAAGTTAGGTAGTCTGAGTTAAATTAAGGGACCTAACAAGGTTCCAGGGATAACGCCTCTGTGGATGACAAGAGGCTGGGCGGAAACGTATTTACAAAATTGTGGGCATTAGAATGAAGCATTGAACATCTTTCAAATAAAATTTACTGCGCATTAAACAGTCGACAAATCAGAAACTTCTCGTGCAGTTTGTGACAAGTCTGCCAGTCTGACTTTTAGTATATATAAATATTAAATTCTTCTTTAACACCGGGTCAAATTGTACCCTGCGTTTGTCAAGCGCTGTGTACTGCCTTATCGAGCTATGAGTCAGTGCGGAATCCATTCAAATGACTTGTACGCTGCGTTTGTGGAAAAGTTTCTAAAATGCTCATTTCAGTAGTGGGTGTGTGGTGATTACACACATTTTACGTTTCGTTCGCGGATTAGTTTGTGCAGTAGGCTATGTGCAGCTAGGTTCCCCGGGGGTGGGGTGGGAGTATATAGGCCTACTGCAAAGGAGGTGCGCTGAATGTGCTTACATGTTGCTATATTATTCTGTGTAGGTGATAACAACAAAATTATTGCTGTTCGATAATTGATCATGTCATCACCCTAACGAGGCAACACCTTTATTAATTAACATTAACATTAACACCTTTATTAATTAACATTAACTCCTGATAGCAAAATCCGGCTGTACGCCGGTGGCCAAAAGGCCGACTGAGGGCCATCGCAGGTCCGCTGGCTGGACGAAAATTTGAATGATGTCATAAAGCTTTTTAACCAATCAGCGTCGCCGCCATCGATGAACCGCCGATGAACCACCTGACATTTCTCTCCTGCGGACCGCCGGAGTGGCCAACCAAATTTTGCTATCAGGGATTAAGATCTTTGTAGAAGCCTCAGGAAAAATGCCGTCTTCTGCCATTTTTGCAATGCCTTTATCCGTTGTCTATAGACCCTGTCACCACAGCTACTCAAAAAGTCACCATTGAATAAGTGACTAGATGTCAGTATTGTAGTCGAGATCACCTGGAAATCCGACAATTACGAGACGTGACCCCCAATTCAACCAAGAACAACACCTGAAAGGTCCTAGACCGAGATTGAGACCGAGACCTGTAAGGCCCGAGGCCTTGAAGAAGACTTACATACATATCAGATAAAAGTATCGTGTGATTTTCAAAACAACTTTGTTTTCATTGTATGATAACGCAAGTAAGACTATAGCAAAAAAGATACAATGTTGTTTACTTCTGCTTACAGCAGGGACGTCGATTTGAATTTGGAAGTGTGGGGGGGGCATCTAGCCTAAAACTTCTCAACTATCCTGGTGAGGAGTCTAAGGGGAGGGGGCCCAGATGCAAAATGGTGCCAAATATATCAATATTTGGGGGTATACTATGAAAATTGGGGGTATACTTTATTACCCAAAGGAATGCAGGCTCAGCCAGGGGTGGTGCTTGGAATTGCCGACATGGGGGCTAAGCGTCCTGACTGGGGACCAGCTTATTTAAGCCCCGACAGATGCAATGGGTTGCCGAAATGATGCCGAACTCAAAACATAAGGTGCGCGAAGCGCTCCGAAAAAATGGGATTATAGTGAAAAAGACTTCATATTTTTGTTTTCATTAAGAAAAAGTTTGAGTCATTATTGAATAATCTGCCCCACTTGAGAGCAAACTAAGAAATTTGATTGGGCGATTACATGGTCTTCGTCGGGGAATACATTTTTTTATCTTACTCATCAAGGAACCCAGACGAAACTGAAATTTTTTTCTTACAAAATATGTTTGCCACGATGGTGAGGTTGAAAAGGGAATCTTCTCAAAGATAGGAAAAAGAGGTTAGAACTTCGCAAGGTTGCATTTACGTGTTTCTCTCGAATAACGACTACAATATTTGTGGAACCTTTAACGTTAAATAAATCCAATGTGTTTGAAATGGCGGACGTTACAGCTAGATGGAACAGAAGATGAAAGCGCGCATAGGCGCAAAATGTTTTTGAAGTTATAGTCTACAAAGAATTGTTACAGAACCTACTGACTACGGACCTGATAAAGAGCCATGTGGAATACTTTCAAAAGACATCCTATGTCTTCACCGCTACTCACCTACATTTTTTGGTTACCTTACTTTTTATTTTCAGGTCACGAAAAGTGGGTGACAAATGTGTTAGCGTCCCCCTCTCAAAAAAGTGGGGGACATGTCCCCCTGCCCCCCCCCCCCAATCGACGTCCATGGTTTACAGGATGTTGTCGTTAATTCTGAGAAACTGTAACAATTACATTTCTGAAGTCTCCGGTGTAGCTTCTAGTCCAGTAGAATTATTGAAACCTTCACATTTCGAGAGTAAGACCAAGTCAGAGATCACACAGCGTCGAAACCGAGACCTTAGGCCCGTAGCCAGGAATTCTGAAAAACGGGGGGGGGGGACCGGCACCGCAAGGGGAGGGGACCGAAGAAGATTATGTTTGTAGGTAGTGGTACCACCAGATGATATCAGTGTGCGGGAACTACAGGGGACGATAATTCTAGTCCTTCACTAATAGCTAAGAGAAATCGAACTTAACTTACGTGTGACGTATGCACGTGCTCGAGCAGCACGCGAAAACTTCCCTTCCCCTTCCTCTTGCGATACTGAGACGTGGAAAGTCTCACAAGTGAACGGAACACGGCTATGATCATGGTGATGCTTCTTCAGCTCTACAAGCGTAGTTAAAGAGTTGAACTACCATAAGCCCAGTTTTGGAAGGATCCAGACTGAGGGAAAATCCCCGAAATGTCTAAGACATTAATACGATGGAAACACTAGCATGGATCTTTGAGCTGACCTCTGTAAGACACAAGGAAGTACACCAAACTCTCTACAGTTTACAATTCAGTTCACAGTTATCGATTAGTTTTTTCACTTTGAACGAATTTTTGCATGAACACCTTGCAACAGGATGAAGTGTACAATCATCATGGACAGGACAGGAAACGTTTGTCTAAATTAATTTGTGGTTCGAGTAAATTCATACCATAAAGTCATCCCTGGCATATTACGAACGTTGCTCAAACTATTAGATTGCTAAATAAATAATGCTCGCTTCTAAATTTGGGTGAACACCTAGGTTGCATTAGAAAATTTCATTATTTTCATGCTAATAATGTATTAAATAATACAACGTCGATTGTAAGGATTGCGCGCGTAGCGCACCGAAATTTTGAGTGGCTATCATTGTCCATGGAAAAACTGCATGCAGGCTTAACCAGCGGTGGTGCTAGGATTTTCCGACAGTGGGCGGCAAGCGCACAGATGGTGGCTAGATACTCTAAGCTCCGACAAATGCAATGGGTTGCAGAAGGATCATTGACGAACTCGAAGTTTAAGGCGCGCGAAGGACGCCGAAAATTTAAGGTTACATTGAAGAAGAATTTAAAATTCTTGTTTTCATTAAGCAAAGTTTGGTTTTTATTGGTTTTATTGGAGAATCTCCCGTACTTAAGCGCAAAACCAAGAAATTTGTTTAGGCGACTGCATGCAATGACGTAGGGGACTACATATATTACTTTATCTGAACCATTAAGGCTTCCCGACGAAACTGAAAAATCTTTTTGCTTACAAAATATGTTTGCCACGATGGCGAGTCTGTAAAAAGAACCTTCCACAAGATACGAAAAAGAAGACAGAACTTCTCATCGATGCATTTTCGTGTTTATCCGGAATCTTGCTTACATGGAAGAACAATAATTGTGGAACCTTTACCGTTGAATAAATCCAATATGTTTGAAACGGGGGCGTTACCGCAAGATATGACTGAAGATGAAAGCGCATGCATAGTGCGCGTAACCTTTTTGAAGTTACAGAAACAATTGTTACAGAAAACAAAATAAGTTCATCGTTAGAAGCCTTTTGGAATGATCTTAAATTTTGCTTAATGATCGCTTGGCGACATGCAGGTACCAATCAATGGAAGTCGGGCGGTAGTGCAATTGCTGCCCATATAACATACCGGTACCATGTACGCCATCTGCTAGACTTGCTTACAGGTGTAGCGCACCCGAATTGTTACAACATCCTAACATTCATATAATATTCATATAAGAAATTGTTAATCCAGTGAGTACACTATTTATTGTGCTGCACTTGCACAATTATTGTGTTTGGTTTGTTTATTCTTTTTTTTTACAAATGTATGCCTAAATATTAACTCATATGTAAATTATAAATGGGCCTATCCATAAGATATGTGATAACCTGATGGCTTTGGATGATCACCAACACGATCTTCAAATTGACTTCAATCATTTTTCCTTTGTTTGATATTATTTTCTTTCGCTGTCATTCATTTGTCTGTTTTTCGATTAGAATGTTTATGTTCAAGGTTATGATTCATAAGATCGGCCAATGTTCATTATAATGGGACAAAATCTGAATACTTTACATAGAACGTTCATTGGATTAACATGGCGTTTCACCTTTCTTGAGTTTTTCGAAGGCAATTTTACGGGAGCTACTACTTAAACCCGATACTTTTTAAAGAATTTCTTCAGATAAAACTGACAGTTATAATCTCTAGAGATGATGAGGAACAACAAACGGCATTATGGGGTAAGTGCAAGATTTTCTCCAATGAAGTAAAATGCAAACTTGCGTTAGTAAATTGTTCCTTGCCTCATTGTTTTCATCTTGCTTTAACGAGTTTAAACTTTACTAGTTGAACTCTTCTACATCACGTTATATCTATATAATAAGCTATCATTTTGGGGATTCTTTCTATGGTAAGTGAACACTCAGAGATGGTTCATGGAAAAATTATTGTACTACAGTTGCAACTTCATAACCGTGTCATATTTCACCAGATTTACTTACTTGCAACATTAACTTTCAAAATTTTAAGTCAACACGGTCACTTATTTGATTAGTGGTAATTAGCACAACCGACATAACATTTTCCATTTTAGGTAATGAATGCCTTGGAAGGAGCCTGTGATACAGCTGTTCAGTTCAACTTGAACTTAATGTTCTAAAACATACAGCTGAATTTGACGTACGGTGTGACAGGAAATGCTATGGCGTAAAACGTTGGGTTACTTTGTCGTATTTACCTTTTCTACTCGTCAGTCATTGAATGGACAAAAAAAACCCCCATTATTTGTTACAATACATCACAGAGTTCCTTTAAGCCTAGCCAAGTCCATGTTCAGGTTCATCTAAATTAATTTAACCACGCTTGCATATAATTGAATGCAACAATAACATCAAGCGATGAAGAGAACATCAGATTCGTAAAGACATAGAAGTACCATGGCTTCTCGATTGGGATAATCTAATCAGGTGAAGAAGATTTTAGAGACGTGAAAGGAAGTCAAGATGTGGTCACTTTATAAAACCATCCAATGTAAAGAGTCAGGAAAACGAAGGAACCGCCTTGTGAATTGACTGAATCTCACTCTGAGACTAACAAAAAAAACTATCAAATTTAGCTCACACGACAAGCCTTTCAATGAAGTTTGAATAAACGTTGGAATAGAGTTACCAGTAAACAGAGATTGGAAGCATATCATAACTTTTCCATTGCAGCCTGGTTGTTTCCCCCACAAACTGAACTTAATTTACAGATTAAACTCTTTTGTGAAGCCAACCCCCAGTGGCGTAGCTACGGGGGCATGAGGGGGCACGTCCCCCCACGACAAAGCCGTGCCACCCCAGGTACCCCTACGGAAAATTTTGGAATGTACAGTTTTATATATATATATATATATATAAGTTCTATAGAGAGAGAAAGAATTCAGATATTGTGTCCTCCCAGGAAAGGTTCGTGACACCCCAGTGCCCCATTCTCAAACGCCACTGTACTGCCCCCTTGTTTATTTCATCACGATGGTCTTCAGGGCAGTTACTGTTTCTATTTCTCTAGGTACGGATAAGGAGGTTAAAAAGCTAGGCGTTAGATTAGAGTCATGGATGGACATAGAATCAAAAATAGAACTCCCTTCTCCTGTTCTCTCGGTGTCTCTGTAAAATGGAAAGAAATTTGGATCAATCACTCAGAGTTACATTTTTGCACGTAGATAAGTGCTGGAACACAGAGATACCCTGACATGGAATTGTTGAACATAAACCTAAAACCTAGTATTAACCGTAGTCTCGTGGTTTGACTGAATCAATCTGCTCACTCCTAAAAAATAAAATGATTTCAGACTTAGTTTATCGAGGTTAACAAGATGTGACTAAGTAAGATGACTTTAAAACCATCTGTGCCTTTCCATTTTAAGTTCCTTTTTTCAAACCGACTCCAAAATTCCCTCACAATTCCTCTGGTCTCGCTTTCTTTCGTTCTTTTTTTATTATTTTATTATTTTTCTAAGGTCTGGAAAAATTGAGAGCACTTGGCCCCCTTAAACCCGTAATCCCGTCCATGCTGTGTCCCTAATCACAACGAGCAGATTTCGGTATGGCATCTGCCAAGTAAGCAATGGCAGAATCCTAGTAACAAATAAAATATAGTGACCGCAAAGGAATATGGAAAGGGTAGAGAGGTACAACCTTGAAGTAACACTTTCATGCCGATTTCTGCCACCTTTAATTTGGGTGCACAGAATACGTGGGATTACGGGAGACATAGAGACCCTATAGTGGGAGAGATTGGCCAACCATTGTTCTCAGATACGCATTCTGATTGGACGAAATATATGGGCACCATTTTGGAGCCAAAGTACGAGCTTGCAATGTCTAGCCTATGTACATTCGAGAAGTTGTGCAGGCTGTACTGTACGTATGGCAGGACGTACGCATCCTATGTAAGATAGACATGTTTTATTTCCAAAATTGGGGCCAGGTTGTGCTGCATTTGGATGCACGAACAGACCAGAAAAGGGTTACAAGTTGTATAGATACCCATCCTGTACAAAAAGAAGGCTTCGGTGGGCTATAAAAGTTAGAAGGTTCAATCGGAATCCATCAAATAGCGATCGCTTATGCGGCGTAACTATACAATTTAGTAATACATGTAGGCCTAACGTTAGAGTAGGCTTAGCCTTAGAGTTAGATTAAGACGTTCTGTACAAGGCCTAGCCTATACCGTATACGGCCGTTCCATCTCTATATTCCGACTACTTGATATTCCAACACATAAACTCATATACAACTCCTAACCCTTTGGCCTAACCGGCTAACCCTAATCCTAGTACCAACCCTATTAGAGAGTTGTCTGAACAACCTTATATAGACGTTGGAATACCAAGCTGCAGTCCCCAGTCATAGGTGTAGGAGCAGTGGCGAATTTAGGGGAGGCCATTGAGCCATATCCCCACCCGTCACTGATGTCGATTTTTTTTAACTTCCTAAAGATACCTAAGTTTTTAACACGAATTTTACTGCAAATGATAGCATATGTGGCACCAGATTGCATGTAAGGACACCTAATTTTCCAAAAATATTCAAAGGGGAGGACGCACCCCATTGGGCCATGGTTCCCCCTCACTGATGCCGATGTTTTGTTTTAGTTCCTAAAAATACGTCAATTTTTAAATACAAATTTTACTTCAAATGTAGCCTATGTGGCACAAGATTGCATGTAAGGACACCCAATTTTTCAAACAATTTCATAGGGGAGGGGGACACAATAACAGATCAAACATTACTCCTGGATCTATTAGTAACATGAGAAAAACATTTGCGTACATTTGCGAAACATTTGCGTTCCTTTCCTACTTTGATGTAGGTTTTTACATGGAATACACCCTGGTCAGTCACAATCTTATAAAACCTAGGCCCATGGGCGTCAATCCTGGGGGGACAGGGGGATTTTGCAAATACACCCATTGACTTAAGATTTTTACACAGTAAATTTTTGACAGAAGTGGCCATGCCCGCCCCACTCGAGTAAAGATTGACGCCCATGCCTAGGCCTTTCCATAAAATGAAAAACCTCACTAGGAAGTGCTCCCCTATATTTACCCCTTCCCCAGACCTCTCCTGAATCTTTCACTAAAAAATGAAAAATCTTAAATGATTAGGTCAACTTGCTTTAACTTTCAACAAAAAGCACCATTTTGCATGTATGCCATCCTGCATTAACGTACTATTAGTTTTCTTAGAAAGAAGGGGTAGACCCAACCGTCCCCCTCTTTTACAAACACAAAAATAAGACACACTAAAATGAGATTTTTTTTAAAATAAAATCACTTTTAAAAGTGTCAAAAAAGCATACATTATTCTGCATTTTCGTCACTTTCTATTAGCAAAAGTTACTCCAAATAAAGGGTGGTATCCCTCCCTCTAGACCTTCCCAGGACGGCTTTTGTTGCACCGGTTGACAAACTAAAGGATCTAGCGGACAGTGCCAGCCAGAGTCAACCAATACGAATGATTGTCACAAGAGAACAGAACGCTGGAACTCACTTTGTTTTACATTTTGTACGGAAAACTGTACACACACAGTGTATATGATATCTGGCCATAGTTAACATTTGGCTCCAAAATGGCGCCCATGAAATAAGTTGGCCAGTCTCTCCCACTATAGGGTCTCTAGGGAGACATGGGGCAAAGCGCCCCCACTTTTTCCAGAACTTAAAAAAAAAATAAAAAAATGAACAAAAGGAAGCAAGACCAGAAGAATTGTGGAGGGAATTTTGAATATTATGGTTAATTTTGCAATGTGAAATAAAGGACAAATAACGCAAATACCATAAAATGGCAGACAAATTTTTCTCGGCACTCTTTGCCTTTACTGGCAGTAAAAACTACCTAATAGAGTGGAGGAGCTCAAAATTTTTTTAAAGCATGGACGCCACACTTTTGTGACTTGAAGCCCTGGAATAAGGGTCATAGCTGACTCTATTACACGCACAATGGTCCTTGCATGCATAATTCAGAAACCTAGCCGTGTATGTACAGGAAACTCGATATTCTCAATAACTTAATAATCATAAAAATGACCTATTATTCTGAGTAAGGCTAATAATAGAAATGGTCAAAATATGATTTTTGTAATATGTTTACTTTCATTTTGAAATGGATTTAATTCTTTCAATACCTCAGGACTTCCGAGGTGTTGCCCCTGGACTCCACCGGAGCCCTGCGGTTGTCCCGTGGAACCCACGCTTTAGTGGGAGCGCGAACCTTCGGCATCGTTTGATATTCCACCTGGGCTGCCGGAGGCCCACTTTCAGACATTATATCCCCGCTGGCATACATGAAACATTTTCTGCACAACTAAAGGAAAATGAAAAACAATAGAATTAAAACAGAACTGAACTACTGGCAGCAATATTTTTGCAATCTTTTTTGTGCATCTTTGCATTTTGTTCTGTAATTGTACAACATTTTGCAGACATCTTTCAAAGTGAAATTTTTAACTGCAAAGAAGCACTTTTCGTCACCTATCGAATTGATGACCCTGTGGTGTTGCATTGTGTCTCCTTTTTCCGGGTAAACTACCTTCATGGCGTTTAAAATTAGATTATTCGCCAGTATATAACGAGGAGCGTATGCACCTTAAAGTTATTGAAGTCACTAGGACTTCTACGAATAACATATGACTGCAAATTTTGGTTAAATTTTTTGCCGCTTTTTTTAGAGTGTGTTATCAAGAAATTAGTAGCAGGTTTTCTTTTTCTGTTTAATAGTTTGAGAGTTACGATTAATTTTAGGCCATATTGAAAAGATTTCGTTTGGCGTTGATCTCAGAAGCACAACTAATGGACACAAACGTTTTTCCACAGCAATACATATCACACATCCTTTCAGTTGCAATAACCTTAGGTTATCAAGGGGTTGGTATATACCTTATGCACTGACGTCACGCGACATCAGTTTGGATGAAAAAAATAAAGCACACGTGCACGAACTAGGGAGCTGTAAGGGATGCCTGCATGAATGGTGTAGATTTTGCGCGGGCGTGATGTAGACTTACGCGATTATCCGATTGGTTCACAAATCAGCTGTCTTCATTTGCTGGTGTAACCAGGGAGCTCTCACAGCTCCCTGGTGTAACTTTCCTTCAAACGAGGGAGCACTTTCTGATCTGTGACATCATATGGATAAGGTCTTTTATGACACATCCTACAGTAGAATGGTGGGATGTGAAATACAGCTTTTTAGCAGCATGAGGCTCATCAAGTGGAATGATTTTTTTAAATGAACATAATATTCCTAATTTCCTACTCGGCAAATGAATACAGTTACTTTCAAAGTGGCATGAAGAGTTTTCACGGTGTACTTGTTAAACTGTGATATTTTCAGTAAATCTCATAGCCAACGTTTTATCATTCCTGTGGCTTCAAATATCAAGGAATTATAATTACTTTAGATGTATAACAAGCTGAGGTAGAAAACTGACTTTTTATAGCATGGGAAATAAGTTGAAGCCTGAATATTCATTTCTTTCCCTCAGACAGTTTCTTAAATTTTGTACCTATTTCTTGTGTTAAACGTAGTATTTATTCAAGAATTATGTTAATTTCTAACAGCTTCAGAAATAGACCGTCCTTTCAGTTATAAAATGCTTCATTACAACTCCCCAGTTGTTTCTTCCCATAAACTCTAAACTCTAAAAACTTTTGGGTTAACTTTTACCCAGGTTGGTTACGTATGCCTCCAGCTTGTACACTGTTGGGTAAAAAATACCCCAGTTGGTTACAACAGTACCCATTGCTGAGTAACGTTTAACCCAATTAGGGTATTTTTTTAACCAACAGTTTAGCAGGAGGCATACGTGGCCAACTGCTTTTAGAGTGTTTGATCAGAATAGTACGCCCAATGGCACGCGGGCGCATGTTTTGCGCTCGTACACATTTTCATAACTTGAAACTCGAAATCAGGATTTGAACTAGTCACATGGTTGCATTCAGTCGTGCTTATAATCGTACTCAGCGAATTTTAGACCTCGTACTTCGACCAGGCAATTTGTGCCCAAACCACAAGTCGAGATGAAGGAACAAAAAAGATAGAGGGTAAGACGACAGGTGTTTCGAATGTGCACCGAGAGTATATCTAAGGAAGCTGTCCACAATATACTGAAACTATTTACAGATTCTTCTGATCTATTAGCAAGGATTTGCGGCTACATCGGCTATGATTGACGTAAGGCAGTGCGTTTGACTGGTAGTTCTTGTGAAAGCCCAATTTTGAGATCTAATTCTAAATTACATAGCCACCAACACAATCTGTAAGGAATAATTACAACCATTTAATATTGATCCTCACTGGGTATCACTTTGACGAATGAAATTCATACTAACGTGTAAACTAAGCAGTTCTGAAAGGACTTATCAAAAGTGTAACTTTTGTCCCTACCATATAGTTAAGCTTGCACCACAAGAACATGACCTTTAACAGTTACTGTCAAAGACGTATCTTTCCTAATATGTTATTCATTTATTTACTTATTGCATACCCTTCAGCTTCAACATATTGGTAAACAACAGAAGCCCGCAAGTACAAAATCTAGCCAATGACTGCCTAGACCTGCTTGGCTGAGGTGGTGATAACAATACATATATTGTTTATTTTTAAATCAATATGCTATCACACTGGCGAGTTCATTCATGATTGGGTGTATGTATGTGTGTATATGACGCTTATTTTGTACACACGATACTTACCTTGTAAACACGATATCTCAAGATAGCAATGTTGGATACGTTTTATACTTAGTATGTAGATAGAAGGAAAATATCGTTTTTGGTGGAGGTCAAAGGTCATTTGAGGTCACCCGAGGTTAAAACATAAAATCTTACAACAATATCTCAAGGTAGGAAGCACCGTTACCACCATTCATACTTAGAATGTGGATAGAAAATGGTCGGTAAATGAACCCTATTGTATGGTAAAAGGCAAAGTTCATCATAGGTCACCGGAGACGAATTGAACTACCAAAACAGAAAATCATTGCTTTTAAACACGTTATCTCAAGATAGGACTGATAGATACTTTTCACACTTGGCATGCAGATTTGTCAAATTAAGAAAAAGACATTATTGTTTATAAGGAGACCAAAGGTGATTTCAGGTCATCAGAGCTCAAAAATCGAAAACCTTGCGAACACGATATTTTCAATATATACTCGGTATATAGATTTGTCATATTACGAGAAAGAACTTTTTATGGTGGAGATCACAGGTCATCTGAGGTCACCAGAGATGCAACTACACTGTTAAAAATATCTGTTGTAAGTGTTGTAGAATTACAGAACATATAGAGAGATACAAAGGAAATTCAGAAAAGGTGCTGTCAATTTTTGAAACTAATTGACAGCACCTTTTCTGTATTCTGTATGTATTTCTTTTTTTGTTCTGTAATTCTACAGACATTTTTAACAGTGTACCAAAAGCTCGTAAAACGCTTTACAGTACGTTATCTCAAGATAGCCATCGTGGATACTATTCATACAAGGTCCACAGATTTGTAACATTGCGAAAGCGATTTTTTTTTCTTTTTTTTTTTTTTTTTGTTATTGATGGAGGCCAGAGATCATTTTAGGTCATAAGAGATCCAAAACCGAAAACTTGTAATACGATATTTCAAGACAGGAATGATGGATACTTTTGAGACTTGATATATACATTTTTCATATTCAGGGAAAGATCCTTATTGGGTTTGGTAGAGTTTCAAAGTCATGTGGGGTCACCAGAAGTAGAACTAAGAAAACCTTGTAAACGTCTGGTAAACACGATATCACCAACATTCCCAGTTATTCTTTCGTGGGTAAAGAAAAGGGAAGGCTGAATGTTTGTACCATTCCAAGGGTAAAATATAAAGAAGAACACACATGTTTTCAGACTCAAAACTCTTGTAAATTCAAAACTAATTCAAATTTTAATTAACTAATTAAAAACTTGTGTAAAGGATGCTGATACCATATAATAATTAAAAACAGCTCACAGTTAACATGTTTGTCGATTGTGTAGTGGAAAGTGCTCGATTTCCCATTTTTTTTTTCCAGCTTTTAAAATTCAATTTTTGTCTTAACTTCTGTTACTTATCACACTTGAGATAAAGCTTTTTCATAGTGAGAGAAATACGTATATTGCTTTGGTGGAGGTCAAAAGTGATATTAAGTCATCAGAGGTCAAAAACCGAGAACCTCTGAAACACTGTATCTCAAGTAACGAATTATGACTGCTTTTCATGCTTGGAAAGTAGATGCGTCATACTTAGAAAAGTAACCCTGTTGTTTTCGGTGGAGGTCAAAGGTCATTTGAGACGGGGAAACTACGAAAACCTTGTTAACTGAGAAATCTCATCGGGCCTACTTGAGAGCCACATACTAACAACAAGAACTTTTTGCTTTTGGTGGAAGTGAAAGATTATTTTGAGTCACCGGAGGTGACAGGGTGAAAAGCTGGTAAACACAATAGATCATACGGGGTAATCTTAATAGATCTAATAGGCAGCAGGTGGACGACCCATGTTGTTGACAAAAATACCAATGTTTTTGGTGGTCAAATGACATGCAAGGGCACTAGAAGTCAAACTGTGAAATATCTTAAAACATGATATCTCGGGAAGAACACTTTGAGGAATATCATCAGGGCAAAAATGCATTCCTATAGGCAAAGGAATCACCGAGCCTTTGGGCTTTCTGGTTCTCTCTCGAAATGAACCTTCCGTTAAGTTCATTAGTTGAAGTTAGTCTAGTTCTTGGCGAATTTATGTTGTCGATCGGTGCAAGACTTGCCCCTATAGCCTGTCCTGTCTACGTATGTCTTTCACTAGGAGGCAAGTTTAATCAAATTTCCCATCACAACTGCGAATATTCTTTCCAGGAGGTTTTTCACCACGACAACTAGCTATTACTGTAACGTCAAATTGAACAGAGAGTTTTAAAAAAAACCTTAATTTCAAGAAATACTCAAAGATACTTATTGAAATCAAATGAAAATAAAATGGAAGACGGCTTGAAAAGGAGAGAAACAGATACATTTGTATTTACACTTGTACGCCATTTTGTATCAAGTTTGTAAGAAGTGTTCAAATGTTTAGAATTTTCTTCATCATAGAAAACGTAAGAGGTTGTGAAGAACATGCTTCAAAAACATGCGTGATCGGATTCTACCAGTTGACAATACTTTAGATGAAAAATTGTTATTTTTATCATAATTTGTACTAAGTTTTATTACAACTTTGAAATGCTTCATGATATTACAAAATATAGTGCTCTTCGTACAATATCAGCGTAACAATAGTAAACAGTCCTGGAGATTCCCGCCTTTTGGGAAAACCTTTTTCCCTCGATTGGGAAACAACTGTTCTTGTGCGCCGACATTTTGTCTATTTTACCCACAATTCGACACGTTCCCTTTGTACATTGTCAGTGGCGAATGGGTTTTATAATCCTCTTGCAAAATTTTTCCGTCTAATGCAAAGACAAAAAATGTATACTCGGTAGGTGTATTGCCATTGCTGCAGAAAGGCCACGTCCTGATCGGTGGCTTTCCCCATTCGGACTGTCGGAAGAATTTCGGTTTTTCCCTAACGGCAGAGACTCTCGGACTGGTAAAGGTAAAGCCTGACCTGCCCTACTTAATCTTTTTTTTTTCAAATTGAAATATAAACTCTTGTAATTGTTTCCATTGAATACTTAGGGGCATGACAACGAGGCCATCAGTTTGAGCTCCTTAGACATTTCATCTGATGATAATACTCCTGACAGTGGTATTGATGAAGGGCAACCCTCAGACAGAAAATGTCCTCCAGTGGATACCAGAAGTGTGTATTCAGACGAAGAAGGCTATACTTATATTCAGAGCAGAAGTTGGATGGTACTAGTCATTGTCTTTAGCATATGTATTTAGATAGCACTAAATTATTGATTCCTTTCCAAAGGCAGCAACTAAAGCAGTTCTGTACACTCTGTTGAAACTTTTCAATTTAGTTCTTGCTTTTGATATTGCAAATGCTCTCTGATAGCCTTTTGTTAAGTCTTTTGTCAATATCAGGGTTGTAACTCCTTTTGGAAGTGGTTTCAGGTTTTGTTTGCAGTAGTAGGTAGCTAGCGGGATGTTACTTGAGAACCATTTGGTGATGTAACTGTTTCTATTTGAAACCCCGGAAAATGAAAGTACTGAAATATATTTTCAGAGGCAAGGAATCACCTTGTTCTTTGGCTTTCTGTTTCTTTTATAGTTGTTTTCATTTATATCACAAATAGCATTAACGTTTCATACTCATGCGTAAACATATTGCGAAATTACGTTAATACTACATAAAAATGTCTTTTTGGTATTTTAAGGCCCTTAGCGAAGGTTTCTAAAAAGTAAATATTAGGAGTGGAGAGGAGTATTAAGGTCTTCTGAAACGTGCTGAGGGGAACCAAATCTTTTATCCATAGATCTATTTTGAAGATTTATATGAACTTAAGACACAAATTTAAATTGTTTTGAAATAAACAAAATTGTAATTGCGGACAATATCTTTTCGTAACAGTATCTGTATAGTTTATTTCCTATGAAAAAGGGAGTTTTCCCAAAGCAAATCACCTTCCCATTCCCGATCACCCTATCAATTTGCCTGGTGTGTAAAAAATTCAATAGTCTCTCATTAATTGAGCTTGTGTGTGCATTTTTCGTTTTTCTGGTAAGGTGATTCGTGGCAGAAAATATCAGGTATCGTCTATTGTACATGAATTTTCTTTCTTCAGAATATCGATAAATGCACGGCAAGGATAAAACGATTCGCCACGAAGAATAGAAAGGCAATTGTAAACTCCATTTGGACTATCATACTCTTAGGGTACATTGGATATCTCACATACGCATGTTTTCTGAATCTGAATGATGCAACAGCCATACTCTCCATCACTGGTGTAGTTCTCTTCTTTTACATCTATGCCTTTGTAAGGGATCATTTCGGTGACATCATTTGGGAGAAATGTTGCATACCGACGTCTGATATACTCTCTGCCGTTTGGGATGTCGGAAAAGGGTGAGTGCATTATGTGGATATATTACAAGCTGTTAGAGACAAGTCTTATATACACGTCAGGGTGTATGACGTATATTGTAAAACTGGAAGCACAAAATGATTCACAGAAAAAACTGTTAAATGCACCCATTGAACAAATTTTGAAATATGAACATGTCTTTTTTCAATCATTATAAGCTGAGATGTTGTGGAAATTAAGGTAAAACAAAATCCATTTTCAATATGGATTTTCCATCTCTTTCTGGACAACTCTCTTTGCATAATTTTTTGCAAAATCTTTGACAAATTTACAGCCAAATATGGGAAACGGACTGACCTTGTCGCACGTGTGGCAAGAAGTCGGGGATAATTGGCAAAAATGGCATTCTTTCAGACAATTTAGGACTGACTCCTTGTCGCACGTGCGACAAGTAGTCAGGATACACGGACTGACTACTTGCCACATGTGCGACAAGTAGTCAGGAATTATTGGCAAAAGTAGTATTTTCTTGGGTGTTCTTGCATGAACCCCATAGGAAACAGACAAATTTCATGGAAACTATGAATAAACATGGAATTTGGAAATCCATTTTGAAATTGGAACTTGTTGTAAATTTATTATCTTCAGGAAAGACTTGTTTGCCTTTGGTATTGTTAATTCATTAATCACTGTGAATGGTAATGAGCACTTTAACAAAAGTATTTTTTTTTCATTGTTCACCTGGTAATCCGTTTATAACCCAACAGAGTAATCATCTTCATTGTGCTTGCCGGAATAGCGATTGGATTGTATTTTCTTTGTCGGGATAACCCAAAGCAGCTGATTTCGGCTTTTGGTCTGGTCGTTTTTGTCATTTTCACATTCATTACCTCAAAGTATCCAAAGCAGGTGAGCTAATAGATCCTTTCACCTACCCTACGTTTCTAAAGAAATGCGAAAATGCGGCAACGATATTTTTCCACGTTTTCCTTCAACACGTCGTAAGGGGCGGGTACGGTAAACGAGTCTTTCACAATGCAAAGTGGGTTTGATGCACTGACCAAAGGTATTTAGAAATAACCATTTTCATCTCAAAAAGCACATTTACTCATATAGTGTCGTTTATTTTTTTATTAAAACCACTAAATGAATTGTAAACGTTACAGTTATAGCCATCAAGATAACGTCTGTAACCTCAAGAAAAAAACGAGAAGATTATTTAATAATTAAAGGCTATATTCCAAGGTGTAGTTGCACTTTTTAGAACAACCATTACTGATTTCTCACCGGAAGGGGGTAGACTTCTAAATGCCGTATGCATCCAATTGTGCACTTTTTATTTCTCCTGTTGGGCGAATGAAGTGAATCAAATAATAAAATGTTTCATATTATACAGACGACAGACCCATTTGACTTGCTATATAATAGATGTATATGGCGAGAAGCCATGTAAATAGCATAATATTTACATCAGAGAATATAAACGTTTGCTTTAATGGAGGTTGTCGTCGTTAGCCATCGCGGTGAAATGCAACTAGAGAATTGCAGTTTTCCTCAAAGTGATTCAAAAAATTTGGTACTGGATTAGCGCAAAATTTCCAACTTTCTTTTCATGGGATATCGAAACTTGTAGAACTAAAATACAATTCTAAGTTCTTAAAGTTCTTCAATATAACTTAAGTATAACAATTGTAGCAACATCGCAATATCTCTCATGCAGTGTCCAAAATACATAAAATGGGAAATGTTTTGTTTTAATCATTCACTTCTCTTGATGTATGAAGCACGATATCCTGCTTTGGTAGAAATTCTGTAGTAGATATGAAACGTCTCTAATCGGTATTCTTACCGACCGGATAAAAAAGGATGAAATGTTTTCGTTGAACCGTAGGTAAAATGGAGACCTGTCATTTGGGGATTGGCACTTCAGATTATTTTCGCTTTTATCATACTTCAAACGGACGTTGGATTCAAGGCCTTTGATTGGCTCGGAGATGTAGTACACAAGTTTCTCAACTACTCTGATGAAGGAGCTAAATTTGTCTTTGGAGATCCCATGTACTTGGATCATCCCTTTGCTTTCCAGGTTTGAATAAATTGTGTACTACCAATGAAGTTGGGCATTAGGTGCTGTAAAGAGAAATATTATATGATAGAATGTGTATGTTTCGGATAATGTATGCTTTAAGTATTTACCTTGTGTCCATGGTAAACTTGGAAAATTATTTACAAAAGTGTGTGAAATAGAGGGGTTTACTTTCTAACCCAGTAGAGTCTAATGGAAAGACTTGATTTTCAATTACAATGAGAAGCTGCTAAACGCAACTTTCAAATCTTACCAAACACGCAGCTTTGTGAAGAGCTTGAGTTTCCATATTTACAGCTAGCTGCTGTGCAAAGTACAAGACTGATAATTAAGGCCAGTCTACATACATTTGTCCATGAACATCGTCATACAATTTCTGAATATATATATATATATATATATATATATATATATATATATATATATATATATATATATATATATATATATATATATATATATATATATGTTGGGAAGATGAAACAAACAGTTAACAGTTTGAACACCGTCATACATTTTGGAAGTTGTTCAAATTCGTAGGAAAAACCGTTACACGCTCGTTCATTTGTCCATGAGAATCGTCATGCAAACGTGTGACGATGTTTTGAAGAAACATATGATCCTGTAGACGGAGCTCTACTTAGACACTCTAGTAAGGGACATTCAGTAGTTGCTTCAGTAAATAGACCAGGACAACAATATAAAACAACTGAAAGAAACTTTAGATTTAGCTTGTTGCTACAGCATGCAAAGTTATATTGTTGAGGCAAGGAAAAGGTGCCAAAAATGTAGGTCTATCTCATCTGTTTACAATGATCTAAGTTGGTTTTGAATATCTGTAACCTTTCTTGTGCTAACTACAATGGGCTAGACATTCCTTTTTCTAAGCATGGGGTATTATGACAATTTACTAAATGAGAGGTTTATTAACAGCATGAAAAGAACGGAAATAATTCCCTTGTAAATGAAATGAGATGTGAATTCGTGGTGATTGCGGTACAAACACTTTGGTTTGGGTATGAAGTGGAGGGAGTGGAAGGGCTAAGTGACACAACTCCCTCTATTCTTTGGAGTTATGCTTGAAGGGTGAAACGCTGACTTCAAATTACAATTCATTCTTTTCAAATGTCTAGTGAAGTACTGGATCATCTCCTGCCGATTAAATGAACAAATTTACCCTTACAGACTTACCCAATCCGTGTGTTACCCTCATTGTTACAAGTAACTGAGTGCCGTGTGGGAAGCAATGCAGATAAAATTGGTACATAGTAGTGGCAATGGTACAAAGCTTTGCAAAAAAAAATAAAGTTATGAACAATTATTTATTCTTATTCTTATATTCATAAAGTTAAAACAATCATTTTACATTATGAAGTCAAAATACAAAAACGATAACAGTTTCTCCACTTTTTTAAACTTTTGTATTGAATTTCCCAGGCACTTCCAGTCGTCATCTATTTCAGTACATGTATATCTGTGCTCTATAACTGGGGTGCTATGCAATTTATCATCAAAAAGATTGCTTGGCTCATGGAAAGAACCATGAAGACATCAGCCTCAGAATCACTCAATGCTGGTGGAAATATATTCGTTGGTCAGGTAACGCTCGTCATAATTGGCTGATGCAAATGGGGATAGGATGTGTAGTTTTTCATTAATTCTAGTTGGGGGGAGGTCCATTTTTGGTAAGAAGGTTTGAGTTAATTGTGGACGTTTCCTTTGTACTTCTTAGACCCCCGTCACACCGGAGATACGTCCATGGAGTTGCCACTATGTCAATGAAAAAATCTCGCAACGCAGCGGGAACTTCTAGAACGTAGTGATGACTTAGTAGGAGTGTGGTGTGGTCTCCAAGGTCTCCGGCGACCGTATTCCCGCTACGAAAACTTTCAACATGTTCAAAATTTATGTAGCGCCAACGCCGTCTTAACAGGACGCAGTATTGACGCTCCATTGACGTACTTACAACTTAGCGCTGTCTTCTTAGGTGTGACGGGGGCTTAAAAGTGTTTTATATTATTCCAGCACGCAGTTAAGGTTACTCATCAAAGGATAATGATATTTATCTATTTAATTTTGAACTTCGTAAAATTCAGTTTGCTTCCTGTGGGAAAAATGTACAATATTTTGAGGAATGGAGTTATAATAAGCTACTCAAAGGAATAGTCGTTGATGTGATTGAAAATTGTAAACTTGAATAGTAGGGATGTTTAATTAAACTATAAAAGTTGGGAAAATGTCGACATAAACGAAATTAATTTTGTGGAATCACGCATATTCTTGAATAGTTCTGGCTTCTATTTTGTGTGAAAGACTGCATACTGGGACTAAATTACACGAATTTTTTTCTTACAGACAGAAGCTCCCTTGTTGATAAAGCCAATGTTGAAGGATATGACAATGTCTGAACTTCATGCTGTGATGACAGGGGGATTTGCAACAATCGCTGGAAGTGTTTTTGGAGCTTATGTATCATTCGGTATCAGCCCATCTCATCTTCTCTCAGCGTCCGTTATGTCTGCCCCAGCTGCTCTGGCCATAGCGAAATTGTCCTATCCAGAAACTGAAGAATCAAAGTTTAAGGATTCTGATCAACTTAATTTGCCAAAAGGGTAAAACTCACAACGTCTGCTACCAAACTATTGTTTGCCTTGAGCGGTAAAATGTATTTTATGGCTAAGAATGAAGCATTTTTATGTGTTTCATAAGATCAATAAAAAACAACTAAGGAAACATGTAAAATGTAACGAAAATAGTGTTTCAGTCATGTTAATAATCAAGTTTAGAGTATAGGCTATCATTTGTTTGCAAAAAGAACACCACCTCTCATTTTCAAGTAGAGACGCTGTCCAGTACTTTTATATGACCTTTCAAGGTCCCTTTCAATAGACATATAAGGTACATGCAATTTTCAGATTTGATTACTCAGACTGCTGGTACCATAAACTAGTAATAATTTTCTCAACCTAAAACATTTGTCTGTCATAGGATTTGTGGATTGGCAATGAGAGAAAC
The DNA here is from genome assembly GCA_029531755.1 of Holothuria leucospilota. NCBI lineage: Eukaryota > Metazoa > Echinodermata > Holothuroidea > Aspidochirotida > Holothuriidae > Holothuria > Holothuria leucospilota. Next base: position 26,113,005 of record CM055972.1, on the reverse strand, counting down.
TAACTTGTGTGTGACCAATATGGTATTTTTTATGAAATTTCTTGAAGAGAAAAGAATAAACATAACTCACACATCAAATGAGTTTGTAGTGACTGCATATATTCATATAAGCTACGCCAAAATTGTTTAATATAATTTTGGGGGGAACTTAATCGACAAAAATTTACAAACAGATGAGATAAACATTTATGCCTAACTTTGACTAAGTTTAAATAAATACTGCAATTGTCAAAACGAGAATGTCGTACTGCCACAGTTCATTATTTTCTTAAAATTATCAATTAATAGTGGCATATATTATCGTGAGGCTTTGACCTTTTCCAGTGTAGTTACCACAGTCAAACTAGAAAATAGAAATAACATGTGATAATTTTAATATTTATTAATTTTTGTGAAATGGTTTCCGTTTATGAAGTATTTACACACAATTTTAGGCAACCTCAAAATTCAAAGTCACCAAAATAATTGATTTCATTTCATCCATCAGTAATGAAATATGGCATTTTTGAATCATTTGTCCAAAAAATTAAATTTTCTTCAAAAAACAGGGAATATCGTAATGTCATTGAGGCTGCATCACATGGGGCAGCCACCGCCGTTTCACTTGTACTAAACATTGCAGCCAACCTTATGGCTTTCATTGCGGTTCTTGCTTTATTAAATGGCATCCTAGGCTACCTTGGAGCCCTCGTTGGCGTGGAAGAACTAAGTTTTGAGGTGAGTGGAAACATTGGAGACAGTTCATTATGCCGTTTGAGTGAATTCTTTTCCCTACAGTATCCTTCTGTCTAAAATAATGCATTGTCCCTCAAGAAGTAAAACGACAATACTTTTAAGATTCTTGACAAATTCATTAATTTTAATACAACTCACAGTGACTGTTTCTAATCTTCAGAACTAGTATTCATATTCCTGCTTAATAACATGATACAGTATTGTCTGTCTTAGCTAACAATAGATTAGGTTTAATCTTTCTGTTTTGAAATTTCAGTTTATTTGCTCCTACCTTTTCTCTCCATTGGCTTTCCTCATTGGTGTCGAATGGGACGATTGCTTAGAAGTCGCAGAATTGCTTGGCTTAAAAATATTTCTCAACGAATTTGTAGCATATGAACGATTATCAGAATTAATGGACAACAGATTAGCTGGCATTGAACCAAAGATATCGGTAATGAAGTTAATAATACTGTTTCTTGTTTATTTGCAGGTAAACTAAAACACTCACGTTGTTTATTTGTCAGGTCTTATTATTTGACAGTAATTTTCGCCTCTAAAAAGATGTACTGTTTAACTTTTTCGCGGTCCTGAATATAAGCCTTGGTAATTCCTGTTTCATGAAACTAAAGAACCTTTTCCTGCTGTATATATTTTGAGATAAATTGTAAATTTAAATCAATACTGACTCCATGGGGCTTATACAAAAATTTATAATTTACTCTAGCTAAGGCAACTTAAGAAGATATAAGATCACAATTTTGGGTCCGCGTCCTGATATTTCCGACGCGTCCCTGCTACCCATACTTTCAGTAATAAATGCACAAAGCTTTCTCTTTGGTATGTTGCAGGATTTATCGTCTTGGCGTTTTCTCTGATCTGGAATGATTCCAAAAATCATCAAGTTCTTGTCAATCATATTATCTACCGATTTTTTACTAGAACACAGACCCCATGAAAATGAGTATTAAAGTGAAAATAGACAGTGTGACTCAAGAGGTAGATTTAGACTTGTACCAAGTCGTATGACTTGGAAATGTTCTTTGGAACTACACCTTATGCATTTGTATGATAATCATCCCTTTGAACTGTTTGTGCTACTGGACCTGGGTAGCAGGGTTACAAAAAACCCAAAAAGCTTTAACCCTAAGGGTGGTAGGGGAATTAAGGTACTTACGCTTGTACTAAGCCTTAAATTACTGTTCTGTTTGCAACTATTTATACTTAAAGAATGCTTTCACAACATTCAAAAGAAAGTAGTTTGATTATATCACCTCTACTCTTTATATCATAGTTAATGTCCATCAAACATTAAATGTTTGTTAGTTATCCAGGTATAAACACATAAAATTTTTACAATTTATTCACAACGAACTTGAAGCATATAGGAATAATTTCACCCTCTAAAACTGATCATCCATGGGCCTTTTTTTAATTCAAGTTTAAGCTTAAAATTAAACTGGAATTCAAGTGACCTAAAATTTATTTCAGTTGTAAAAAGTCCAAACCCTCTCATGTACTCAAATAACGAAAGTATCTAGTTTTGCATGTTGTTTGCCAACTCAAGAGAGAAACGAAACATCTGTGGTCATTGTGCGTCTATAACATTGTCCCTACATACTTCAAACGCACTCTGGTTTGAAAATGTAATGGACACAGATTCCAATATATGAATGTCTGTGCATAGAAAGGGTATGTCAGTTTTGCCATACTGCCAATACGGAAGCCCTCTGCAACACATTAACAAAAATTTCAGCTTCATCCGTTCATTTGAAGAAACAAGAGCAGAGATATTCTTCTTCAATGCTTGCCTGTTTGTATTTATTATTTTAGATTCGTTCTGAGATTCTCGCAACTTATGCACTCTGTGGTTTCGGAAACTTAAGCAGTATTGGTATTCAGTTGGGAGGATTGACTCCATTGGCTCCAGAACGTTCATCGGATCTTGCGAAAGTTGCGATGAGGGCCTTGATTGCTGGCACTACGGCATGCTTCATGACAGCTTGTGTGGCTGGTGAGATAATTTTTGTTAGTTCACAGACTATGCAATTTAAAACTGTCTGCTCTACGTTAGAGAAAATTTATGTTCATTGACTTGCTGGCAGGACTGTAACTCCCAAGACCGGACTTGGATTCAATTCCGGACACGAGTCCGCCTTTTTCTTGACTCGGAATTGGATCAAAATGGGAGGTCCCGGAATCAGAACTGGTCTGAAATAGGCTGCAGCTGAACAAGGATTCAGAGTCGATTCTAGTATTAGTATTACGTAAGGGTACATAATTATTGTTGCCTACTCTAGTGCATAAATAGTCACACACAATATACTAAAATTACAAGGTGGGCTAGACTATGATATTCACTAAATAATAATTGAAAAATAAAATAAATCCACGTTAAATGATATACTAGATTTTAAATTGCCGGACTCGGAACTGGCCAGGAATTGGGGACACAGAAATCAGAACTAGCTGCCAATCGAAGGGTACTGGACTCGGAACTGGCCTGTGATGGTGGTCAATGGAATTGAAACTGGTTCAAAATCGGGCTAGAAGGACTCGCACACAGCCCTCAAATTGTTGAGTGGCTATGCAAGCCTCTAAAACCTTTAATATATCTGTAATATGTACGCAAAACTGCTAGGTCAAGCTCTTTAGGTCACCAAAGCTTGACATGACAACAGCTGATAAACAGTTTGGCCCAGGCTTTGCCCAATGATTTTGTACAGGCAGTCCGACACATTCACGTGGTAATTAGTGAGGGAAATGAAATAATGAAAGGTCCAAAATAGCTGAACAGAGGACCAGCATTACGGTAAAGTAAATTTATTCATATTAACTCTACTCTTTTGTCTGCTTGTTCTATTTCAGGTGTTTTGTTAGATGGTTCAGATAATTCACAGGAGGCAGCAAATTTTACAAGCACTATACTGCCAACGACGATAACCTGATCCTTATTCATCATACCGTTGATGTCATATAATTCTTGGATAAAATAGTCCGCATGGTTGAATCAGATTAAATATTTTACAGTTCCTTAGTATTTTGGGACACTGAGTATAGAATTTACTTTATGTTCCTTCTATGATGTAACTTCAAATTGAGGCGCAGCGATTAATGTTGACATGCCAAAAAGTTATGGCTGCAAGAACTAAAGTTTGGTTAACTTTGTAAAAAACGCCTTTTATCCTTCATTGTCCGTATTTTGTACACACGCCCGTAGCCAGGAATTCTTACATAGATGGGCACCGGCACCTCATAGGGGGGCACCGAAGAAGATTAATTATGTTTGTAGATAGTAGAGCCACCATATGATTACAGTTTGCGGGAACTACACGGGATGATATCTCAAGCTTACCACATCCAGCTCAAAGGTATTGGTTTTACGTGTGCACATACGCGCGAAGGGCGCGAAAATTTCACTCTCGTGATGGACATTTTCGCCTCCTTTTGCAATACAAAGACGTGGAAAGTCTCCACAAGTGAAGGGAACAAGACTATGATCACGATGATGCTTCTTCAGCTTTGCGAGCCAGGTGAAGAGTTGAGTACTTTGCGAACGGCGAGGGGACCAGGAGCTGCCATTTGGCAGTCTTGGTGTGGTCCAGTATGATTTTGTTAGGACCCAGAGGGAAATTCCCCAAATGTCTGAGGAAATAGCAAAATGGGAACACTAACATGGAGCTTTGAGCAGGACTTTGAATGACAGTGAGAGCACACCAATCTCTTCACAGTTCAAAATTCAGATGGTCATTATCGTATTTCTACTTTGAACGAAATTTTGCTGAACAGAAAAAAAATAAATTTTGGAATAAATTTGGGTACGATTAAATTTAGCTTCAAACCATATAGTCATCGCGTTACGAATGTTACTCAAGTTACTAGATTACTACATGAAAACCCCTTGATACCCAGCATCTAAGTTTGAGCCTTCACCTAGCTTTGGCTAAAATAGTTCACTGAAATTTTTATGCTAATAATGTTCATAGGCGATATAACTTCGCTTGTGAGAATTGCGCGCGAAGAGCGCCGAAATTTAGCAGGAAAATTGTTACCACGGTAAAACCTGCATACAGATTCAGCAAAAGCTGGTGAAAAGATAAGCCCGACGACGGGACGAAGCTCCCCTTATGGGTCCATCAACCCGAAGCCCCGCTAGAAGCAATGGGTTACACGAAGGATGCCGAACGCGAAATTTTTGGCGTGCGACGAGAAATTTGGGATTCTGTTGACAAAAAATTAAAAATATTTGGTTCTTTTTAAGAAAAATTACAAATTTTGGGTTTCTATGGAAGAATCTGCCCTGCTCGTCCTAGACAGTTCCAGTTCCCCCGACTAAGTTACTCCTTCCAAAACTGTATTGAACCCCTTCTTGTGCAGACACAAACCTAGTTTATTGCTTAAGGTCATATCCTGATGGGCATACAAGGCCATAATATGTAATCACAACATTCTTTGCACATGGTGTGTAATGTGAACTACTCTGCATCTTTTTACTTTGATGTCAGTTAAAGAGCATTCACCACTGACCAATTGAGAATTTTGCTTTCTCTCAACCAAAATGTATGTGGGGTGATGTGTGTCTGTCTTTAAGAGCAAAACCAAGACGCCGGGCGACTGGTAGCGGGACGACCTTCCTTCACCCCTGGACATTGAGACACTTTACGTTTCTTACAAAGTATGTTCTTTATGATGTTGAGTCTGAATTAAGAATCTTCCTGATCATAATAGAAAGAGAATAGAACTTCTCTTGGATTCAATTTTGTGTTTTTCCGGGAATCACACCTACACGAAAGAACGACAGCCTAATTGAAGAACCCTTACCTTGATATAAAGCCAACATATCTGCCCCCGGTGTTAAAGCCATATGTAACTGAAGATGAAAGCGCGCGTAGCGCGCGAAAATTTTTGTAATTGTGTAACAAAAAATGTTACAGAAAGCAAAATACGTTCATTTTGGGATCATTTTTGGTCAAAAATCGCCTGGTGTAATACCAGAGCCATTGTTTACGCGGTAATAAAATTTTATTTTCGATCGATTTTCCATATGGTGGGGCACAGTGGTCCGCACGGGGGGCACGCCCCCCGTGCCCCGGCCTGGCTACGGGCCTGTTTGTACATATATATATATCTCTTGGCCTGATTTGGAAACACCTACCTTACCGTAACCGTAAACTCCCTTTTTGCCAAGCTACGACGTCTTCCCAGAATGTTGCTCTCTGGTTTGGTGTTGCATCAGCTTCGTTCCAACTTCTCAAACCAGATTTGGATACACTGACTAAGGCCTTTTGGTTTTCCATTACTTCTTGCACTGACCAAGCCTTTTTACATTGAAACTGTTCTTCTGATTTGTGCTGTTCTAAGGTCACTACATGTTACATATTGGCTAATACATTTTAGGCCATTTTGGAATAAATCGTTCCCAGTGTGTCATAAATTATGACGAAAACCTTCAAAACCAACAATAGTTTTATAAAGTTCTTTAAGGCACTAACCAGACAAGTTCTTCAAATATTGCATTCAGAGCGTTCCAAAGACTCTGGTGGTCCAAACATTTTATTGCCTGCTGATTTTAAAGTACCGTCTGAGCTCATATTAGAACCTATAGGCCGAAATGGGAAAAGCTTACTCTGAGTGACAGAAATGAAAATCATTCTAAGTACCTGCTTCGCTCTATAATATGAAAAGTCTGCACAATCTCCAAATCAAAAATAGTCATTCGTTTACTACTCCTTGATGTCTGTATGCTTTCTAGACTTAGATTTCTAAAAACGGCCATCAGCAAACTAAATTAACAAAACTACACCCTAAAACAGTTGGGTAAACTTTTACCCAAGTTGGGTCCGTATGCTACCTTCTTAACTGTTGGGTAAAGAACTACCAAAGGTGATCAACAAAGTACCCATGTTGGGTGAATTTTCACCAGGTAAATGATAATTTTGTAACCAACTTGGGCAGTTCTTTACCCAGCAGTTAGAAGGTGGCATGCGGACCCATCTTGGGTGTAAGGTTAGCAAACTGCCTTTAGAGTGAAGAAGGTAGCATAGGCCATTACAGAAATGTATCCAAATTTACAGTAACGCGCCGAGCAATGACCATGAGAAAGGTATTCTTTTACGTAGTTAATCTTATTACGAGACAACCAATATCTAATAGGATAAACAAGCAAATATAGTTTTTAACTTGTTAATATCTACTGTTTGTGATAGTGAATTCTGGCCCGTTTCCACGTTAGGTCAGTTGTAAAGTATGCCACGTTTTTCGCATATTACTGTTTGTTCTCAATAGTGATATGATTGTATTTGGTTCTTGCTACATGATATTTAAAGACACATAAATTACAAACAGAACCCAATCGTCGGCGTTTACTGATCAACGGGTTTTGTCGGTACAAGTTCGTCATCATCATAAAAGAGAGTGATTGTATTAACTCAGAGGTACCATGGGCGTGGATCATGGGGGGACGGGGGACGCCTCCCCCTTCATATTTTGGAAGGGGGGACATCTCCAAAAAGTCCCCCTTACTTTTTCGAAATGATGAAAACTAAACCTGTGAAGAAGATAATATAACAGTAGATTACAAATTGACAAATACACTTTAAAAGCAAAATTGTGCCCAAATATTGCAGCATTTGCCATCTAGACACCTTCCAATTTCCATATTTTTTCACAGGGTAGGAGGCCCCACCCCATTTCCATGTTTGCGGTCTTACTCATTGCTCGCAATAAGAGATAAAATTGTAAAGTTACTTAAAAATTGCTAACTCCGACGTCGAAAATGGCCGTGATGCCCCTGTAGTTTGCCGTCGGTTATGTGCCACAAAACTACTATGCAAGGACAAGGTGTACCACAGAGAAAACGGATTAGTGGAATCCAGTTAAGTATGCCTTTGTAACAGTAAACCAGGCATGAAAAACATTTGAATTGAAAAGATTGCCGGAATTTTCTACTGAGCTTCCGGATTTTTGATCGAATGCCCAAAAAATGTGCAAAACTTTTCGCGCGCTCCGCGCGGATGTAATGGCTTGGTGGTCTACTTTATGCACCTGGACCAGCAACGAGTTTCGGACAATTTTTTGAGATTCGGGCAAAAGATTTTCTATCCCCAAATTGAAGAGCCCCGTACGCATATGATTATTACTACCGTCCTGTAAATTGTAATTATCTAGGAAATTTGGATCATACAACTATGTCAATGGGAGTCGGTCTGCAAAAATGTAGTTAGTCCCAAAATAGTTCACCGCCTCCCCCCCCCCCCCCGCAAATTCATGTATATACGCCCTTGGCTAATGGTATATGTAGTCTAACAATTTACTGTTCACTTACTTCACACAGTGTGGTCTTGATTTACCTCAAGAACTGAGTAAAACAATTCACTAAAGCTAGGAAGACGAAAAACTTCCTAAAAAAGTAAAAATTCTTGGTGATATATTCACCTTAAATTTAGCACCAAATGTAGCACCATTTTGCATCCAGCCCACCTTTCGTGAGCAACATTTCCAAAGGGGAGGGAGACACCCCCTTAAACCCCTCCCCCAGGACGGCGATTCGCAAAGTCCCAACATCTTTGGAGATGGATCCACGCCCATGAGAGGTGCGCCGCGCCGGCACAACAGTATGTGAAGCAATAAGTCACTCTTATTGAAATTACTGAAGTTTCAAGTCACCTCTGTTTCTAACTACTTTGAAGTTTACACTGAATTCTACGTGCTGTGGGTGCCCTTTGTCAGAAAAGGGACAAGGTTCTCCATTTGTCAACAACAAAAAGATGTAAACAAACAAGCAATCCCTCTCTGTGTACTGTTCTTTGATTATTCGTAAGGATAGTGTCTATGTAATGCAGTTGGCGGTAGAGTTTTGTAAGCATGGTTTCTGTTTAACGCTGTTGGCGGTATACTAAAGTTTTATATCTACTTTACTGCACCTGATGTAAACTTTGGACGCAGATAATCTTTGTATTGTTTACTTTGATTAGTTATCTATTCTTAGGGTTAACTTTAAAAAGATTACCCCGAGGACCCCTAGCTCAGACCAATACCAGATTAGGTGCATTGGCATCTTAACAGAAATGTGTAGTCTGAGTTTGCTGGTTCTTTCAAAAAAGGCTTCCAAAAAAGTTTTCTTCTAAAAACTTAACAGGCAACTAATTCAGGATAAAATGTCTTCCACAATACAAGGTGATGCCCATATGAATATGGTAAGTTATTTCGAAATGTACACGTATCTGACACTTTCGTCATTCTTATTACTTTACCTGGTAAATGTTTACAAGCTAGCAAAACCATCTGGGTTGGTTTTGAATTTATAATGATAACAGATGACGTCGTACTTTACTGTTATTCAACTGAAACTATTCTATTTATTCATATATAGAATGTTAAAGAAGGTACCCACTGGGCATTCAATCGTTTACAATACTGTATAAATCCATTATAAACTCTTCAAGAAACTTCTTAAATAGGTCTTTGATTACGTGAAGTCAAAGGGTTATTATGATATGTATTATATAAAGCAAGGCCGCATGAGGACGTCTTCCTTGTCTTGTGTAGGCTCCGGGTCATTCTGCCTTTGGGGAGTTAGACTTTCTCCCACACTGGGAGATAGCACGGCGAAAACACGTTTCTTACAAAACGTCATCATTTATATCCTTAAACAGTAAAGACGGCGTTAATAACCTTGCACTGATACAATGTATATATCTGGGCTAATACTGATTCAATATGGAAAAGTTTGGTACAATGAAAACGGACAAGGGGTGGAAAATAAGATTGTAACCAAATATTTGAATTTTTCCTTTGTCCAGCAAACATACACATATTTACCATCATGAATATCACATTAATGAGCAAAAATGCTGTCACATTAACCTTTCCATTAATGAAAAGCTAACCAATATTCACCCAATTGGATTTAAAATCGAGGGTTGCAAATTACTAATTAATAATGGCGGTATGTTATGTAATTATCATAAATTAGATAGAGTCACGTTACTGAGTCTTACACAATAAAAAGTTGTTTTGATTAAACTTTCTTCCATGGCTGTGGATTGGATGTAGTAACGTCAACCTTGATTATCACTCTCTCGAAAAAAGTGTTGGTTAGTATTTTTGAAAGTGTCAATAAACAAAGTAACGCGTGTTTTTCAATGAAAACTATCCCAGATACTCTTTTTAAAGTGATTTTGAAGATATTTAAAGTGTTATATTCAAAGAGAAAGGAAAAACCTTATTTGTATTATTAATTTACGTAGATTATTGCACAATGTTGATACTTCATTTATTTTAATTATGAAGGATTTTATTTAATTTATGTTGTTAACAATATAAAGATTACACAAATGAAAGCAACTACACTGTGATAGACTCATAAGTGGCTGTTGCGTAAGAGTGCATTTGACACCGAATCTCCATCTTAAAATTAATCTTGCAAAGATTAATTTCATCTCTTGTAACATTTCAAGAATTTCAGTTTGCACATCGTAAGTTCGCTATTTATCAAAAGTCCTCATTCACAGGTGAGATTTTTCTGATAACGTGTAGTAATGCCGTCTATTACCTCAGCATATTTTACTTTTATCAATCATAATTTTGTTGTTTTGTGATAGTATAGTGAAACCATGAGTAGTTTAAACAGTTACGACTATTAAAGAGATTTTTAGAAGGAATTTAGAGAGGCCTTAAAACTTCTTGTTAGTTACTTCCTTTACGTCATAACTTGTGGTCATTACTGCAGGAAGCTCCGTAATTACATCCTTAATAAAACAGATCACATTAACTCCCACGGTTATTCCTACCTGTTGTATTGCACTACAACTTCGCCTCATCACCTTTTATCAGTAGCCAAGTACCGCTCCTCTCTATGAATAGTGTGATAAGTGAAATCATGGAAGTTCTTCCATGGTGAAAAGCAGCACCCGTCCCCTTAAGAGCCTTACGTTTCAATGAATCTGCATAATGCTTTCTGTTCGTATCACTCTGACCACCTGAAATTGTATAGACACTTCACTTTCTCGTTCTTTGGATATGCTATCATTTATATACAAATATGTACCTATGGTATGCAGAATGGCGTCGAAAGAGCTGTTCAAATACTATGATAGTTACTAAACATAGGCTGCTCTAAGAAATTTTGTTTGGGGTGGCAAAATCAGGTCCGTATTTAGAGAGGTCCGGAAGCGCCCCGGCAATATGAATGGTCCGTTTCGGAAAGTATTATAGGAGTTTGGTTATCATTTTGTATTTTAGTGCTCGAACGGGTGAAGTTAGATTATACAAGTGTATCACACGTTGTTATGTACATTCAAATAGATATGAGCTGTGGGAATGATAATTGGACATGAGCAGTGGGTATAATATTTACACTGCATGCTTTGCCGTAAAATATATGGCTTAGAGACAGAGTGCTTGTTTAAGGATTTTTACTAGGTGCCCCAACTCAGGTTGCACTGAGCCTCCGTTACTCTTCCCTTCACCTTCAATAATTGGCCTTACCGGTCCTAAGTGTTTGATTCCTAGAAGTTGCCCCTTTAAAGGAAGCTGGATCTTCTACTTATTTAGTTTTTGATACCATTTACCACATCTGCAACAGCTAAGTTAGGCCTACAGTTGTTGAATCAGTTTTGTGCCAGTGTGCTATTTTGATGGACATGAATTTTCTGAGTGAGTCTCGAAATTTAAAAAAAAAATTGCCTTGAATTAAAACTTTTTGCAAGAGTGCAAATTCGAGCGAACTAAAGTCTGTCGTTCAGTTTTAATCTTACAATCCAAACAGAATTGAAAAGGCCTTAAAAAGACAGCTATTAATCTAAATCAGCTTAAACATTTGAGGGAAAAGCTTTGACGGGCTACTTAGGTCAGGCTACTACATGCTTTGTAAGAAAAGTCCTGCGGGTTATCTCCCACTGCAGGCAAAACAGCTGCGGATAAAGGGGTAAGGCCTCTACAATTTCTTAATCAGTGCTTCTTAACTTATTGTCTGGATTTACCCTCGTTTAAAACCTGATTTCTCCAACCCCTAAATATTTCTACCGAAACGTTCCATGTTTTTGCAATCTCTTTCTTTCACATGCTGTTTAACAGGCAGGTATTTAGGGTTGACGTCATTATTTTGGGCTACCCTTTGCATCAAAGAGAAAGAAGATTAAACATGCAAGAGCGAAAGACAAAAGACCAGAAGTAAGGGCTGGGGTTCCTCTTCCTGAAAAAGTTTGAAAATTAAGCACTGTCCGATTAGTTAAATTAATTACATAGGACACGATATTGTTAACAGCCCGAATACCCGGTAATGGTATGATCATACATCGTTCGAAAAGACCAATACGGAAGGTCTTTTCCCAGAATGATCTGCCAAAAATTCAATAAATGTTAGATGGGATTTGCTTGCATCTGTAAATCGAGATAGACGTGCTCAAAGAAACATTTTTATGTCATTGTAGATTGTTTGAGTTTTGCAGTTACATGTGCTTAGTCTAAAATATTGGAACAAGGTATTCAGTAATTGCCTATAAAAAGTCGTACCTCTTAGGCTCTGCCACCGTTTGCCATAGATACAGTTTCGGGACCTCTTGAGTATGGATTTCGCTCTCGAGTGTCCTCTACAAGCCGTAGTTCCTCCCCCGGCGTCCTTCGATCTCAACCTAACCTATGCATTTGGCCCTCACCTTTAAGAAAGTTTGAGAATCACTGCACTGAACAGACCTCATGTAGCGGTATTGCAGTACATAGAGTACTGTTAGTTGTGTGGTAAAACGCTCGTGAATTTCATCACGATTTGCCTTAAACGAAGAAAATTAAGTTAACGGTGATTTTTTCGTACATTTTAACTATACGTAATTGGCAAGTTTGTTGAAAAGAAGATAACGGTGTTCGATATGGACACACGGTGTAGGTTAAGGGCACATACTCTATACTGAGCATATACTGAGAAGCTCGGCTGTTTTCTGTGATCATTTCGGGGGAAGTTTTGCCTCGGTTATCTCCGAATTGTTAGCGAAGGTGAAACGTTCATTAAAGTTTATGGACAAATGTTTGCAATTGTGGAAGTAATAAGTGTAATTCCTTTGATGCAGTTCTTTGAATTTTTGTGCTTTGCATTTCGTTTGATGCGAATTTGGAGGAATGAACTGAGCCATAAAAGAAAACATTTGGGGAACCGCGGCAAACTGCAATGACGAAAGGTCAAATACGGTATGTGACATATCTGTTGCTTGCAGCCAAGAGAAATCCAAAACTATAAATGAAGCCGCATACATATCGGCAGTGTGTGAAACAATATTGACAGATATTATCAATAAGTTCCTCAGGTATTGCACGTAGGCTAGGATTCAAAGTTACTGCTAAGCCTATTGCTAATTGTGCCTTGGGCTGGCAGTAACAAAGACTTCCACCCTACAGGCGTTACGCTGAAGAGTGTTAGCCTACGAAGAATTCACCTTCGCTAACATTTTAGAGGTACCCACGAAAAAAAATTAACGCAAACTAACCTAGTTACTATGGTAGCACAACCTAATCAACTGAATCGGGGTACATGACAAAACACAAGAAATCATGGTGTTAGACTTTTTTTTTAGACCTTTGCCATTTTCTGAACACAGAGTAACACCGAGTGACGTGGTGTATGTGAGATCATTCCTCAGGCTGATTTGTGTTCTTGGTACTTGTGAACTATCAAGACAATAGAAATCTGTAAAAAGTTGCATTAGATTTACACTTTTTAAATGATTGCTTAAAGTATTGCCTTAAAGGCCTGTTCCAACTTCCAGAAAGGACAGACCCGGCACCCTGTAAATAGCTTGTGCATTTGATGCATGCTTTCCGAGAATCATCTCCCAACTACAATATCATCTGCTTGAGAGGGCGTCTTATTAGTCTCCTGGAGGGCCACCATATTATCTCATTTCTTAGGTTCTTTTCTGGAATGTGAAACATCACTATGACACACACTTAACAATTAATTTACATATAAATACATCATATGGCTTCCTCCTATCATGTGCTTATCATTTGCTGCGGCAATCAGACTGCAATCAGAATGCCCTTGCGAGATGTTCCTACTAATAATTTGGTTTATGACGTAACAATTGTTAGATACAACTACACCTAATACTTGCAAGTCACACGAATTTACCATATCCAAATATGGTATACTTGTCAAACTATGATAATCCCTCCTTCAATAACCAGTGTAAAGCATTAAATAAGTAAACCTAGAGCCTTTGAAGTAATTTTAGGTCGCATTAGCCTCTACAAAATAGTTTAGCAAAAAACTGTTCTCATTATCTTTACTCCTGGAAGTGTTCTTTTATAGGGAGTCAATTTCAAAAAAGATTGTTCAGACACAGTTAACAAACATGGAAAGTGCCACTTCCAGCAATCCAATAATTTTTCCAAGCTGTCTAATTTCACTTCCCACCAACTGATAGTGAAGCTTTGCTTGGATTCACTTACTAGTTAAATCCACTTAGTGTTGCATATAACTTCTACCCCATAAAAACATCCCTTTAACCGCATTTTTCTTAGCGAGCGTGAAATCCCATACCCTCAAAAGTCTTTTGCTATCCCAGCAAAAATTGCGATAAAGTAAGATTAAAGGTATTTCGAAAACACTATGTGGCAAAATGATACAAAGATCTGTAGTCCATGGGAATAAAGAGTGTAGCAACAGGCCCAAAAGAAAAGACGTTTGCTGTGGATATACTATGAAACGCTGTTCGTAAAAAAAATCGAACGTTAAAATGTTCTTTGTTCAATAATGTGTGTTTATAAAGTGCATGATAAACGATCGCAACTTATATGCAGTCGCAACGGATACACTAAACTTCGAAAAATGCCTTCACACTGTAACATTTTTGTCAATGCTGGTAGCTATGTTTCGATGGGCTTTACCTTTACAAATATCTCAAGGGAGTTACACTTTAATAGTTTAAATTACCATATAATGCAAATATCAGGACGATCACAGACACGTTACATTTGATAAAGCACGATCTTAATCCAAGCTAAGGTATACACCAGATTTGTTGACCTGGTAATTTAAACCTTCATCGACTTACATATGAAAACATAAAATTAGCCTCAGAACGAAATTAGAATGAGCAGTACAGCCGCGTTGACACAAACCACGTGGTATTGTTGCCACAACATTATTTCTTCAACCTTCCACATGAGACCAGTTTCTTAGAAGAAACAAAAACGTGACGCCGCCTGGTGTCTCATAATTTACTAAGACTACGCAAAGGATATTATACTTGTTAGAAAAAGACCCACTAAAAATGATAGAATGGAATTAACCATGATGAAACTGTTAGCGCTAGCACTTCTTGAAGTCCCATTTTATTTAAAAATCGCGGTGTAAGAATGCTAACAAATCTTTTGATATTTTTCATCAAGCATTATCGAGGAAATAATTTACGTTTAAAATTATGTTATACATAGACGTTTGAACGACTCGTAGATTTGTCACCGCTGGTAACATAATGTAAGTTTTAAGCTTTATAGGAAAAACCGCCTAATTTATTTCTTACAACACATACAAGTCATCTTACACTTTGCAAAAGATGCGGAAAATAAAACACCAATATGAATGCCATTATCAATCAGCAAACGGCTTGGCCCTATTTTAAGCTATTCTGTACATCCCATGGGTAATTTGAGCGAACTAATAGATTCAGCTACCATAATAATGATGAACGTCATGTACTTCACCGGTCCTACCGATCAAGAGGTGTGGTAAAGATGACATTTTAGAGGAATCGTCACACCATACATTCTTTCTAATACGAAGATAAGGACTGTTGCATCGTTTCGCTTCTTGGGTTGCGGGGGTTTGGAGTAAGCGAGAAATAAGAAAATACACTGTAAACACAAATTAGTCAAAACGGTGTCTGAGTCGACTAATCACGTTAGTCAATCACATTTGACTAATTTTTGACGAATTGACTTAGTTTCCGACCAATTTGAAGCCTCGTTGCCTAATGTTTGACGAATTTTTGACTAATAATTGTTAGTCCATTATCGTAAAACTAGTCAGATATCATCAGAAACTAGTCAAATATCGTGACTAACCTGGTTAGTCGATTCAAACACTGTTTTGACTAATTTGTGTTTACAGTGTACAGATTTTGTTAAACCCGACACAGGGCAATCGAACTCTTACACAAAGCAGTGACACGCCACAAAAGGAACTTTAAAAAACAAAATATATAAACAGAACAATCCTGGAATAACAAACCATAGAAGAAAGCAATAGACAGTAAAAATATAAAACAACGGGTTTAAACAAGGCAAGCTCTAGAGGTGGTATGTGAGATTATGAAGTTTAATAAATTGTGGATTAAAAAGGAGGGGTGACGATTAGTATTTGCATAAGGGAACTATATCCTACCACCTTGAGTGACAACTGCTGTGTTGAAAATCACTCTAAGTAGATGGCTGTACTCTTACATTATCTTCTTTGTAGTTTAATCCCTAACAGCCTAAGTGCCATTGGTAGGAGGAGGCAACTATTAGCTTAATTTCCCCTATTACACGTCATGTCCGCATAAAAAAGCGATATGATATGATATTTGTCCTCCGTGCTAGCATTTCCACCCCACGATATAAGATTTATCAAACCCAACAAATGTCCAATTATAAAATATGGCAAGGACATTTTCATTAACATTAATTTTTTTTCATCACGTGAGTACAATACATTCTAGGTTCAGTTCATTTTTTCAATAAGGCATCCACGTGCTCATGCCAGCAAAGCAGACTGTCTATAACCACTTTAAGATGCTTATAAGTAAACACTCTTTCAGAGGGTACCTGCATTTGGAATGACATTTGAGGTTAAAAAATCCATCGCCATCTCTTTTGTCGTCCTAACATTTATTTTGTGAAAGACTTATCCCACAACGGTTTACAAAATCATTTATCTGCTCCACGTACACTGCATCATTATCATTAAACACCAGCCCTAGTAAGACAGTATCAGCTGCAACCTTGACCAAAGAGCAATTTTCGTTATTCAATTTATTGTCTGATGTGTACCGAGTAATTGGAAAGGCGCCAGAATAGTGCCTTGTGGTGCACCAGTGTTTGGTGTAAGACGTGATCGGATATGTTCTGATGCTCAGGTCTTTTGGTAATAACATATTGGGATTTATTGGTTAGATAGTTAAAATCCACGCATTAAAATCATACCGAACACTCATTTCAAGTAACAAATTGGCTTAAAGGTGAGATTGAATTAAAGTAGATGAAAATTTAAAGAAAAAATTCTAGCAGAATAACCAAATTTATGTGTTCGAGTTGGGAATACAACGTTTCTAGAATGGCATCAAACGTACTACACTAGTACACTTCACCACAGGCGTAGGAGCCCAAGTTGATGGGGGGGGGGGTGGGGGCTTTAACGAATTTCCTGAAAATTACAACCCAAAACTTCCCCGCCCCCATGCGCGTTCAAAATGTTAATGTACATATTATATTCATATAGGCATGCATCGGTTATCACACCGCATGCTAATTACATACAATCATTTACCATATTGATAATTTTTGGGGAAGTCGTTACTGTAATAATGATAATAATTTGTGGCGCAGCCAGGATTTCTCTCATGGGGTTGGGGTATGCTTTATATTGTGCCGTGTGGTGCCACATGTACTACCTTTGAAGTAGAATTTGTGTTAAAAAATTTACATATTTTAGGTAATAAAAAATCGGCATCAGTGAGGGAAGATGGTCCAGTAGCCTGCCTAAATACACCACTGATAATTATAATAAAAGTTTAACTATTAAAAAATACTCTGGTGCCAAATATTTAGGTGCTGTGCAATTCAAATCAGAACTAAATAATAAGCTAATTACCAAGGAACTATCGATTACCTTCAGCTACACCATTGCATCATTTTTCCTTCAGAAGGTGCCCAAAATGTTCTCATCACACTGTCCGAATTTTTAACAAAATATTTGGTTGGGGGCTGCAGCCCCCAGCCCCCCGCCCTGCCTCCTACGCCTATGCACTTCAAACCTTGTGTAAAATACATTGTTTCAGTTTATCTGCATGAACAGTAGATAAAAATGGTACACTAGATTTTGTACTTGTATTAGTCCTATAACTATAAATCATTCGTATGCCAGCCCAAAAATCCTTCACACCATTCTCTGTTCAGTTTTTCTCTGTTTTCCGTTTGTACAGGTCCTTTCTTTCCCTAACAACTTGTCGAGCTCATTTGAAGACTTTTATGACCCTCTTTATTACCCTGAACATAAAATCGGTTTTTCGTGCTTATTATTGATTTGACGTCCCTCGTAATCCAATATTCACTATTTGGATAGCATTATTTGCTT
Source organism: Holothuria leucospilota (assembly GCA_029531755.1). Taxonomy (NCBI): domain Eukaryota; kingdom Metazoa; phylum Echinodermata; class Holothuroidea; order Aspidochirotida; family Holothuriidae; genus Holothuria; species Holothuria leucospilota. The sequence goes on along the minus strand of CM055972.1, from coordinate 26,094,962 downwards.
GGTGAGCACTGTAAAATCAGCACGTCTGAGTAAGTTCGTTGATGCTATGTGTGACATTCATGAACACGTTTCAGTCTCTAAGGTCTGCAGACGCTTGCAGTTCGTCAATGTTCTTTTCCTGAGCAGTTGGACGGTATTTTGGCTGGAGTATGATCGTGTTGTGGAGACTTCCCCAGCTCCTTTAAAGATTTGGCGTGGTGTGCCCTCTTCACGAAAAAGTAGCAAAAATTCGGGGCGGTTTTCTCTCCTCGTAGATATTGATAATAATTAACAATATTCTTCTTCAGTATAGAGTGATTTAAGCCACTATCTGTAAGAATAAAAACAGGATGAGCAATCTCCAGATCTAGAAGCGTTGCACATGAATCATCGGCCGCAGCTTTTGCGGCAACATTACGGTCAAGTACATACACCGTTAGCTAGATTACATCCGGAAATTTTTGGGGGGAGTTAGTAAGGTCTTGATCCAACCGCTAGGATTTCCATATTTGCTGAGCATGACTAATTTTTTAACATTACAAATAGAGATCTATAAACATCATAGGGCTAATTCTTTAGAAGAAATCCCCTTGTGTTTACTTTCTAGTTTTTTTTTTAATGTGTTCTACTGGAAAAGTCCTTTCAATGGCATTAAATTAACGTACGTCTTTGTTCCCGTTCCCAGTATCAAGAGATCCAGCTGTTAATCTTGACCTCAAATATACATTTTGACTCTTATCAGAGAGGCGTTATAGAGTGACCTCCATGCCTTTAAAATTTCTCCCTGCCATTACCACTTTTCCCGGTTAAACAAAGTTTTCAAAGGTATTAAGTGAAAACAGTGTGCATATGACCATGTGTAGTCGTATGGGCTTTCAATGACACTGTGGAGTAAGTAACTTCCTAACATCAGGAGTCACGGGCCTTTGAGCTCTTTATATTACTATCCACGTGTTTTAAAGAGGCTTAAGATTCCAATGTCATTTCAGTTCATACCAATCTTTTCCTTTGTTTATCATTTTCTTAACCTTACGTTTTGCTTAGTTTAGTTGTAACTCCATTCAAGTATTTTCCTTCAACACATATCTCGTTCTCACAACGACTGCGTACCTTTAAGTGAAGGAGTATATTCCTATAGTTGAAAGCCCCAACATATTTTGTTGTTTCCATTCATATATTGTATTGGTCTTTTCCTTCAAGTTACATCATGTAAAATGAAAGGGATGTGCCCAATTGAAAGTTAAAGGGAACTAGGGCTAACCGACTACTGTTAGTTTTCTTCTACTACGCTTTGTATTCTGCAAGTGAAGACGAAAACAATTTTGCTGCAACCCCTTGACTACCTATTCATAATGCAGGCAGCGCTCATTTCGAATCTACTAAATCAATATTTGATGAGGAAATGTTCATAGCCAATCTGTTCATTCTGACCAGATCATGGAACGTAGAGCACGTTTTCATGCCAGTAGTAACTTTTCTAAATTTTTAGGAGGAATCTTGACAAACTTAGTAGTTTTCTAGGCCATTACAGTGTAAAGCATATTAATTAAAAATTGTATTCCCTTTAACTAGGTATGCTGCCATAATAACGGCATCGTTAACTTTGAATTTTTGGCATTAGTGATCGCAGAGCAGTGTGGCCTAATTTTTCATAACATATCAGACACAGGTTTCCATCTGATCTAATGACAATTTCGTTTGACACCAAACTTATTCTCCTGTGATAGTGTTAAACTTCAAGTAGAAATAAACGAAAGTATTCCTCTGTTGCACTCTCCTTAGTACTTACCTATTTCCCGTTAATCATTGCGTAGACAACACCCAGTACCGTCACTTTGTTTTAGGTGGTGGACTACATGTAATATAAGTCACTCAATGTAATCAATCATACGCTGCGCTGGATTTTCGCAATATATTACTAGCCAACTGGATGTAGAGAAAATACAATACACTAGTCTTTTACAGCGAGAGAGGTTCTATGGTACACTATTGCCTAGATGATGCATGCCTAAGAAGCCTGTTAAGTTGCGTTCACACCAAAACCGAAATCTGTTGCGTTTTGCGGGGCGGGCGCCGCAAAGCAAATGGCTGGTACATATTTCTATGACAGCGTTTACACCGAAATCGCGTTGTGAACGTTTTTCGGTAAAGTCAACGGTTTCCGCATTTGTCTATCTCCTATGACTGATTCAATGCGGGAGCCGTGCGATTTTGCTTAGTGTTTTCGAGAACATTGGCAGCTCACCATACAAAAGGGTTATTTGCACACAACTCTTTGGATTTTCCATTGTTGTCAAGTGTAGACTGCACTGGAGGCATGGCTGAGAATAAACTGAGAGGAAAGCCCGAATGACAAAAAAGATCCAAATACGGAAGCAATGATTTTTAGAAATCATATAAAAAGGGAATCAGCAAGATGAATTTTGATTTCTGATGTTTAAACTTAACAAGGCTACTATCTCTACCCCTACACTGTATGATTTGTTAAGTCTTTTTGCAGGGTGGAATATTTTGGAGCAAAAATCAAATCATTCTTATATATGACAACTTTTTGGGATATGACTTTGCCAAATCACTTATTACTGATGCTGCTAGGAAGAGTTCCTGTAACATTGACAGAAAAGCTTGCAAATGTAGTTCAATCACTGGGACCTTCGGATTTAATTAATTCCTTAATAACTATTTTTACTGGAGTGGAGAGCCGTAAGAAATCACTCTAATATTATACAAAGGATTTGTTATGAGAGGAAAAAGTCACACCCCTAAAGCTTCCGTTTTAAGCCCCACAATTAGATGGCGATGATGGGTACGAGTCCAGAGACAAATGGACCTGGATAGATGCTTGAAGAAGCTCTAGGGTATTCCAAAAATGGGACCACTAAAATGAAGTATTTGGAACAGTTAAAAACGCCTTTGCAAAAAAAACCCACCTATGGCATTTTGCTTTTATAAATGCTTACTTGGGATCATTGATGAAGGATGCTGGAACACCTTGGACGAATGAAATCGAGGTTATTGCATAAAATTTTAACAAAACGGTTGTACTTTAGCTCTCCAATAAGAAAAAGGCTACAGTCACAACAGGGAGCTGTCTTCCAGCTCCCTGTCTTCCAGCTCCCTGGTTACAATTATCCTAAAACTGTGGAGCCAAACAATCACGTTTTCAAGACTGTTTAATGTGTTGTTTCGTTTTTCATTACAAATGGTATCCATGTCGCCTTTTTTCCTTTCCATTTCACCAAGCAGTTTTTGATTTGTAAATGTCGTATACCAGAACAGTAATCTACATTCTTCCTTATAGTTATTTTTTATTTTTTGACTCGTGCAAGTTAAAGATCCATGTCATTGTCTTAAATGTCTGTTTGAAAAAGTGAACATTAGTTGTTTTTTTTTACCTTATCAACTTCTTACACATAGATAAGACAAAACCAATTTATTTCGCCCTTTTGAATGGGCAGGGTTAACCATGGAAAGTGACTTTTTCAACTATCTTGTCACCATTTTATCTTCATGACGCCCTGATTAGTCATAAAACAAGATTAGAGAGTAGATCACTTATTGGTACCGCGGTTTCATTTTACGATTTGGGGGAATGTAAACTGATGTAAGTTTTTCCGTATGATAGGCGTCCTTGCCCGTAAGTAGGATTAAATGTGTTATCCAAGAAACCTAGGGCATTCATTATGACGTACACAATGAAGAGTTGTAACATTGTGCAGTAGCCACATTATACCTTATTGCTCAAGTTTGTATGACTATCTCAGAACTCCTTTCATGTTTGTTTCCTACCAGTGTATCTCTGTTTACTTTGGCAATCATAATTATTTGACTCTTATCATACTACTAACAGCCTACAGAATGTCATTAGCAAGAGCTCAATGTTCAGTACAGCGCTAAATTTTTATAAACAAAATTTGTTGATGAAATTGACAGGGTTTGCTTGGCCAATCTGTGAATAATCTGTTTTCCAAATGGTTTCCATTATGAAGTTCTACTGAAAGATCTATACAGACTACAGAATGACAAGCTCAGACCATGCAACCTTTCTAGCTTGGCATACAAATAAGCCTTAAATACTAAAATACGTAGTAGCCAACTATGCAGTAGAAATCAAAACTGGGACTCGTGCAACCCACCTAAAAGCTTTGCTAATACCTGTATAGTAGGAGAACGTAGTTACCGACAAGAGTTGACCATTTGGTATTTTGTGCATTGAATGTGATAACACTAGTACTGTTTCAGAAACACTATCTAGTTGTCACATAGGAAGCAATTACAGGCCTGTTTAGAGACCACCTTGGTCTAGTTCTGGGTTATGAAGAACCAAACAGTGCTGCAATGACTCGGGTCAATGACGTGACTTAAGTATGACTCAAGTCACGATTTTAATGATTAGAGTCTGACTCGAGTCCCAAACTTATACTGGAGTCATCACTTGCAAAAGCCACGACTTGACTTGAGTCACCATTTAATAAAGTTCTAAAGGGTCGCAGTGACTCGAGTCTCGGAACTTGAAGAATTAACTCGACCCGGCTTGCGTCTTTGCCCACAGTGGTTCAAAATGACTATAGTCTTCACCGACAAAGGTTGAGTCAGGGTCCGTCAGAAACTTGCGTCTAGAAACGGAAACTATCATTTGCCTGACTCGCACCAAACGCTGTTCAGATCCTCACTTGCAGGGTATAGGCCTATTGCGCATTAAAGAAGTCCACAGTACTGTACTTCACCTGCATACAGCTGGATTAGGGAGCAGTGAGAAACTCCCTTGCTAGAATTAGGAATTAGAGGGTGGACTTCCCGAAACATATATGGACTTCACATAACAAATTAGTAGGTCTATGTCATCTGTTACGTTCACTGTTTACAACAGCAATTGGAAAACCACAATTTATACCAATCGTTCGTGTTCAGTAATATGACATAGGCTTGCCTTGTAATTTACTTGCAGCTTAAGTAGACATGAAGTGAGTAAGTCTCTTCTTCCAATTGTAAGGGTTTATGATATTGTTGTATATATAGAAGCCTACATTGTTAAGCTGAACAACAGCCATGTTTTTAGCACTAAGTGTGCTGTTGGCGAGTCACAGAAAGACTCCCTTTTTTTACACCGTGTTTAGGGAGCTTGTTGCAACATGACCTGGTAGTTGCCTTCCATTTGATAACTAAGTTGGGCCTAGCCTAGCGTAAAAATAAGTATATTCACAAGTGTCTAGCTAATGGTATTCATACCCTCGTTTTGGTAGAAGAACATATTTCACAGTCATACAGCTGAGTTCTTGACCTGATCCAGTATGAGGTAAGCTTAGACGATACGTAACAATGATAACAGCATGTCATCTTCGTATTGATAATGCACAATGGATTAATTAGGGGGTTCCGTTGGCAGTTACGTTAGGTTCAGGGGAAAGGTCAACAGGGGGTGTCTGCATGAATTTCATACATAGGGATCGTGCATAAAACAATTAAAATACCACTCACTGTCCTAGTTGTAAGATCTACCCCCCGCCCACCCAACCCATGGAGGGTGTTCATTCTTTTCTTAAAATTCTAGTTATAACACTAATACAGTTAAAGCTTACAAGCACACAAGCATCTGGTGAAGGACTGGAAATGACCCGACTTACAAAATCAGAGACTCAGGGTGACTATACCTAGGAGATCAGTAGCTCGAGGGTTCTGAACTGAGCAGATCAGGTGACCCGGATTGACTCACCCGAAATACGTTGGAAGTCGAGGTGACTCGAGCCTTTGTTACGACTGGAAGTGACTCGACTCGAGCTGAGGGAAGACTCGGAATGAATCGACTCGACTAAAACTGTCAAAAACTTATCATGACTAGAAATACGACATCCTAGTGTGACTCAAGCTGACTAAATGCTCGACATCAAGTGACTCGATAACAACACTGGAGCTGTCCAGAAGGATGCATCAGTGAAACATCTGACACAAGTTATTGATTCGTCAGAACATAAATTTTCCACAGGGGAGTAGCCACATCTTAATGTATGTCCGGCTGATTTGCAGTTTGCAGAGAGATAGGTGAGGATTACGCAGCCGGATTACGCAGTTTTGTATTCCCTGTATTTGTATATCAGCTTCCAATACCTACCATATAGGCTCCTGCAGAGGAGAGATTACATTTAGCTAGTTTTAGCACCGAATAAGGTCATTACACAACAAATGCTGGCAAGTATTGTAAGAGTGATGCCTTAATTAAAAGCTTGTTTCAAGTATGCGTTAATCCAACAACTCTCTAAATGTAAAAGAGTGAATTTTACTCTTCGACGATTGCCTACAGTGACCACTCTCTGTTTTGAGTGGAATTCCACTCTGCCTGGAGTGGTAATTTACTCATTTTGAGCGAATTACCACTCCCAGCAGAGTGAAATTTTCACTCGAAGAAAGAGTGGTCACTCTAGGCAATCGTCGAAGAGTGAAATTTACTCTTTTACATTTAGAGAGTAGGATCCACTATCTGAATTATATTTTCATTATTGAGGCAGTGTGCACAACGCAAGTTTTGCACAATTTTTCTGTAAACCTCTCCTGTGAGTGAACTTAGCCGAATAGAACTTACTAATGATGTTTGGTGTGTTGAGACTCATAGATCTTTTGGGGATCTTTCTTACAGCAAATAATCAAGTCTGTTTAGTAACTTTAACTTTCTGGTTTTTGGGAGTGCTTTCCGTTGACCATAACTCTGTTTCCTTCCAAACATTTTTGTTTAAATTTGGCTTGTTTGAGAGGTAACTTGCATTTTTTAAAATTGGTCACATTAACCAGGTTTTAGATTGTGGAGTGGGGATCTAGGATGTTTGTCATGTCTCCTCCCACAAAATGAAACATTAGGCCCACCTGCCCCAAAGAATGCTACTTTCTGTGTGTTTTATTTTGAGTTGTAAGCGAAAGCTATGAGTTTAATTGTTATTTATCTTACACAAGGGATATGTTAACGATGACATTAGTCTGAAGTCTCTGGACATGTCATCCGACAGAACGCCGGATAGTGGATTTGATGCAGGAAATTACTCTCAGACTGGAGGAAAAGAATATCAAGAGGAAAATGCAGATCCAGTGGTGGAAGATGAGGACTTTCAAGCACGAATGTGGAGGGTAGGCATAGTCTTTCACAATTATGAATATGTTTGTAATAATAAAATTCAATATTTTTAAATGTTGTTTCATTACTTTCATGTCATATTTGTTTGTGGGGGTAGCTGCCTTTTACATCTGTGGATAGTCTATATAAAAAGAACCACACGTTTTTCCGATTACACTTCCACCCCTTCTTAAACCCTTTCAAATTTACCTACTTTCAAATCTCTCTGCCAACAATTACAAAATGCACACGGCTTGCATTCAACTCGAGGCCATTTACGACTACTGTACTGCATGTTTTTTTTTATAAATAAGCTGAACATATAGTCAAAACCTGTGCTCATTACGTGATATCCGCAGTGTGCTTTATTGGCTCAAGATACGTTGTAATGTGTACCTCGTTCTAACGTCTTGCAGCCAATCCAAGTGTGGAAGTAGTATTATCCCTCTGAGAGGGCAAACACACCATCAATCCAATTATCCACGCACTGTTCGTGGTTATTCAAAGTCATGATGATCAGAAAGCTGGCTTTTGTAAATTCACTTTTAAATGTATACTGCTTTTATGTTTTCGTAATTTGTAAGAACAAAATTTAATCATTTGAATTGAATGGAATAAACGACAAATTCTGCTGTATTCTGTAAAGAGTTTCGCTCACTATCCATCCAGCACATTGATGAATCAACTGCAAATCTTACGACGTTTGTAAAGGAAAACGGAAACACAATTAAATACGTGATTTATGCAATTCTACTTCTTGGTTACATTGGATATCTCGCATACGCCTGTTATCGAGATCTCGAAGCTGCTACAGTTATGTTATCGCTCACTGGAGTCATCCTCTTTCTTCTCATCTATGCTTTCATTCGAGATCACTTTGGTGAGACAATTTGGGAGAATTGCGGTTCGCAGACGATGCAGATTTTGTATAAAATTTGGGGATATGGAAAATGGTAAGTTGAGGCATATGTAACGAAAGTGACCTCGTTATAAGCATTTTTATTAGGGTAACATTAAAATATTTCTCCCTCTTACTGGTTCTGGGACAAAAGTCGTCTTATCGAAAGATGCTGCTAATAATACGTAGAATATCTTGTGATGTATGCTTTCTTGAACGTCTTTATAAACTAAAACAATAATTGATTTATTTGGAATGACGAAATGGTGTTCTTAGCGTAATGCACCAGGTCTGATATTTCTTGTTATTCTAACTTTCCTGAACTTGCTCTTGGTTAAATGTCAGTAATTGAGTCTCTGTAGGATTTTGATACTTTCTTTTCTTTCTTTTAAAGGCCAGTTTCTCTCTTAATTGTCGCTGGGTTAGGGGTTGCACTGTACTTTCTCTGCAGAGAGAATCCAGAGCAACTTATTTCAGGATGTGGATTAATATTTTTTGTTTTGTTCACCTACATTTTCTCGAAGTATCCAAGGCAAGTAAGTATTGGTAATAATATGTCGTAGTCACGTATTATCTTAACTAGCATTTGAATATGCTCCCCAGCTGTTTTGATTCAGTAATAAGTGACAGCATGAAGGGCATTGAAACTGGTCGCCTTCTATCTCTCTATGGAGTTGTTGACGTCTTCTGTTGTGCCAGGTCAGAATGGTGTCTGCAAAACTTGCTTGAATTCTGCAGTTTTGTTGTTCTCATAATTCTGTCGTTGTAAAACCGAAAATAAATAGGATGACTGCTTAAGGAGGTGGTCTCTCCATATGATATGGTTACAAAGACGATCCCACAGATGAATGAAAAACTATGTTAAACTTTGTCATTTTACTTTAGGTCAAATGGCGTCCGGTGGTATGGGGCTTAGTGCTGCAGTTTCTCTTGGCGCTCTTTATTCTCCAGACAGAGGTTGGGTTTATTATGTTCGAATGGTTGGGAGACGTTGTACAAATATTTCTCGACTTTTCAGACGAAGGAGCTAAATTTGTTTTCGGTGATCCTCAGTATTTGGAACACTTTTTTGCCTTTAAGGTAAGAATCAGCACTGTTCACTATATTATGAACACATGTCTCTCTTATCTGAACTTGAAGTTGAATTCACAAAGTTGCACCGTACGATAAGCACAATTTAAACTTTGAGCTCGATGAACACGATCTTCAAATGTTATCACTTTACCCGTTTCTTGAATGATCCACAATGCAAAATGAGAGCTTTCCAAGGGCCTGCTGCATATGCATTCTGAAACATAATAATGTATATTAAAGTAATGTAGTACTCATGCGAAACTCATCAGTTCTGTGGTTTAACAGACAACATTATTTGCTGACATGGCCTATACAAAACGGCTGGTAGATTTAGAAATAAAACTTCTTTTTTTTCTTTCAACTTTTAGAACACAAAGTTCAAAGCCTTCAACTGGTCCTCTTTCCACAAACTTATACCTACGCTTTGACCTAAACTAAGCCATATTCAAACTTTGCTATTCCTACTCCTAATGACCCTTTTTGTAGCCAATCTAGAAATAGGCGTGTTTCGGATGGTCGTTTTATATGGTAGAAAGTGACACTTCACAGTTTTGTGTGATGCCAAAAAATGGAAATAGCATTTTTGGTCAAAAGCAACTTTGCACGATCCTTGAATTTTGTGGGTAAATTCTTGTGGTTTGTGGCGAGCTATCCAGCACATCAAAATAAGAGTTGCGCTGTACCGGGCATGTACCAGACATGTGTGATGTAGATAGCGTAACATCGGTTACGTTTAACCCTGAAAGGTAAACTGTGTGTGCAAATGACGCCTGCCCCATTCAAGATTCATCATACTAGATGCAAGTATTGCTTAACTGTAAGAATGCCCAGCCCAGTGACGATAAAGGCAGTCTGAATGTCTTATTGGAGATATTAGAAGATTCTTCTTTCATGGCCTTAATAGTTGCTCAGGCAGGAAGGTAGATTTGGTTTTATTTCTGTTATCTTCACGTAAAGCTATCGTCATTACTTGGAAATCTTTTAAAATTAAACATAATTTTTTTTTTTCTTTCAAGGTGCTCCCTGTGGTCATCTATTTCAGTACGTGTATATCTGTGCTCTATTACTGGGGTGCTATGCAATTTGTCATCAAAAAGATTGCGTGGCTTATGGAAAGAACAATGAAAACCTCCGCAGCAGAATCACTTAATGCAGCCGGGAATATTTTTGTTGGACAAGTAAGACCTTCGACTGCACGTATGCATACTTTGATGCATTGTATTTCTCATTACCTAATTAGTGATGAAAGTCACTACTACGTGACATTATTTGCACTACCAAGGGCGTGGATCCATTTCCAAAGGTGTGTGGGGGGACTTCTCACCATTTGCGAATCGCCGTCGTGGGGAGGGGTCTAAGCGGTAGGGTGTCCTTTCCCTTTTGGAGAAAAAGGAATTAGAAGGTGTCTTTATGGCAAATTGTGCCATATTAGGGCGTAATTTAGCTTTTAAAATGTAGTGTCAATTCGTAAACTATGTTATATTATAATTTATCACAGTTTTAGTTTTCATCATTTTCGATAAAGTGGGGGGAGATGCCCCCTTCCAAAAAGTAAGGAGCGCCTCCCCCGTCCTCCCCCTCCCCCCCCCCATGATCCACGCCCATGTGCACCTTCCGAAGTTTTCGGTTTAGTTGAGATAGGGCTCCGACCATAGAGCTCGTAGATCTGTTTGGTCTTGTAAATTGCATCTTGTCTGTGTTGTGTATGTTTATAAATCATTTTGCTTTCTTACAGGTGTACATTTGCGCTATTTAAAAGGTAGCATACTACTAATTATTTTTCCATTGACTTACACACTAATTTTGGTCCGCTTTGTTGCCCCTTTACCTTGTAGAAGCTTTCAACGGGCACAAACTACCCCTTACATAAAAGCTCACGAGTAGGTCTTTTACAATTTGTGTTCCATGACCGTTGTGAATTTTATCTAGCCTGTATAATACGCTGGTGGTTCCTACCTTTTTACTTCATTCAAAATGCCATTTGCATGGCGGAAGGATATATTGCAAAATCGAGCTTGAAGCATCTTCAATTTTCTCTGTTTTTGATAAGTACTTCAATTCCTTTCTTACCACATAAACATCATAAACTGAACACATCACTTGAGCAACATGGTCTCAACTGTCCCCTCTCCCCAACGTTTTTCTTTTTTTTTTTCTACGGTGTTAAATTCGTTGGGTTATATCCTCCACGGAGATTTCCCATAAATTAGTGGTGTGCTACCTAAAAGTAAAGCTCTCTAACCGTATTTCGTGTGTGTGTATATATATATATATATATATATATATATATATATATATATATATATATAACGCTAATTCCCACCTTAAGGGGAAATTGTTATATCTGCTTGTACATAGGGCGAAAAAAAGATAATAAAATACATAAGAAATAAATTCGCCCTTACGTCTAAACATATAAATTAACGTTATTTCAATGGCCAGCCATCCGTTCGTGTTAACAGCTAGGTGTCCGTAAATTTGACAACTTTGAAGTAATGGCATCTAGTTTGTAAATCTAAGAGGGCGCTCTTGTAAGTTTACGTATTCCTATAGAAAATGTGTGTGGAAACGTTAAGGCGAAACTTATATTTCACCCAAAAATTTTTTTCCCCTTAAGGTCGACTTTTCAACAACAACTTCCCCCCTAAGTGCCGAATTAGAGAAATATATACATATATATATATACATATATATACATATATATATATACATATATATTTATACATATATATATATATATATATATATATATATATATATATATATATATGTATATATATATATATATATATATATATATAGGGTCGAAATGCTGCGGAGCACTATAGTAGTATGTAGGTCGATAAAGGTTGTAAAAAGTGCTAAAAGTTTGCGGAAAATTCCACGACGTTTCGAGTATAGACTCTTCATCAGGTGGCAAAGAAATGCAACTGAACAACAAAGAAGTAGAAATAGAGAAGAAACACATTGAAGAAAGGCACGGCAAACCGGTCGTACAAAGCCAACACGGTGTAAAAATGCGAAGGCTGCATAAAACTGGTAAAAAGTAATGAAAAGGGGAACAAGTTAAAAAAGGTCCATTCTAATGTTAAGACCGTGTGGGGAGAGGGTCCCGAGCTTCATGATAAGCCGGTTTTCGGCGGTCTGACGATCACGGTCAGAACCTCTGCACATTAAGGCTGCGGTGACGGCCAAGTCTTTAATTGAGCACGGTGATGGTGGGTTGAAATGTGTGGCGACCGGATAACCTTGAAGGTTCTGTTTGATGGACCTGAGGTGTTCAGTGATTCGGTCAGCCAGCCGACGTTTGGTCTCTCCCACATACAGGCAATTGCAACGTCCACAAACTAAAATGTAAACCAAATTTGTGGAAGTGCAGGTAAAGTGTTGGTTCACACTGAATTTGTTGCCGTTAGAACCCAAAATATTAATGAGTGTGTTCTTGCCAACCACTGGGCATGTGTTGCACCTACTACGCCCACAGGGAAATGTACCTGGGGTGTTGTCAGTTGGTTGCTGTGGATGGGAAGCCCGAACTAAGTGCTTGGAAATGTTCTTTTCAACTCTGAAGGCCGTAATGGGGGGTTCGGGGAAAAGATCACGGGTTGAAGGGTCTTTACGAAGGGTCTCTACATTCCTGTAAATGGCACGAATGATGGGGCGTACCGATGGGTGATGGGAAATTACCAAAGGAATGCGTAGATTGGTAGACGTGTTAGATTTCTTACTCAAGGCCTCCTCTCTGTTGATATATATATATATATATATATATGTACATATAATATATATATATATATATGTACATATAATATACATATATATATATATACATATATATATATATACGTTTTAAGCCCCGTATTAGTCTGTATAATGAAATCTGAATTGCCTTATCATAGCCATCGAAACCCTGACCTGGAAGACCAAACTCCTGAGCTCTCAAAGTGGTTATCTGAGTGCTGCCAGAGATGGTATCCCGAGTTTAGGTTACAATACATTAAATTTTTAAACGCAAAGACTAACCTTCCTTGAGCTGATTGCTCATGGCACTAAAATGTTAGCATACATTTTTCAGTTCATGTGGGTAAGGGATATCGTCCTATAGAGGACTTAGCACTCTTTGCTACCAGAAACCTAAGGCAAAACAGAAAAAATGCAGGAATCTTTTCATTAATCTCCCGGAGGATTAGTTTTGCCCCAAACCTACTTTTTGTAAAACACATCCTATAGCCTTTAATTAGATGTAAAATTATTCTTATAATGATAGCTTTCAATTCGTCTACATTTATCGATTAAAATCTAATTTAATACAGACTGAGGCACCATTAATGATCAGACCGATGTTAAAGGATATGACGAAGTCTGAAATACATGCCGTAATGACTGGAGGATTTGCAACAATCGCTGGTAGTGTCCTGGGTGCTTACATAGCATTTGGTATCAGTGCATCACATCTCCTCTCAGCGTCCGTCATGTCTGCTCCAGCTGCTTTGGCAATATCCAAGTTGTTTTATCCAGAAACAGAGAGATCCAAATATGTAAAGACTGACGAAATAGACCTACCAAAAGGGTACGTGATTGTGTAATCTCTGTAATACCATGATCTCCTAAACTTTTCATAAAACGTTTGTGATTTTTCGTTTCCTTGAAACTAATTTTTCCTATGTAAAGGTAAATCAATTTGATGCGGTTAACGTTGACCTTTACGTTGTAGAGTATTTGATGATAGTGAGACTTTAGGAAATTACATTGACCGATATTTGATTATGTTTACAGGTCGTGTCCAATGCTAAGTTTAGGCTTTAAGGTTCCAACATATTTCCAGAGTATATACACCACCTCTAGAGATTACGGAGTAGATGGCACACACAGTTAGAAGAAATTGTCGGATACAAAATCAACAAGTCAACTTTAAACCTCTGATTGAAACATATTACAAGAGAATCTTACAAAGTACTTAATTTAATTATGAGGAACACCTTCTTCCATTTTCAAGGGAACAGAGTAACGTGATTGAAGCAGCGTCTCATGGGGCAGCAACAGCCATACCACTGGCATTGAACATTGCTGGCAATCTGATCGCATTCATTGCAATCCTCGCCCTGCTGAATGGAATACTTGGATACCTCGGCGGTCTCGTGGGTGTAGATGAGTTAAGTTTTGAGGTAGGCGCTAGACTTGATTATTCGCCTGCTTTCTTTGTACCATTTAGTTGATTGTCAAAGCATAATTTACAAATACTTCAACGAAAACAAACCACCTATACAGAAATATGATGTAAAGAAAGGAGTAAAGTAAACTAGGGATATGTTTATCAGGCTTGCGTTCATAAGGTTTTGTTGTCAACAATTTTTTCAGCATGTTGCGACCCGTGTGATTTATGGAGAAACAATGGGGAGGAACATTCAAACCGATTACATTCATTGGCATTTACATTTTATTCGTGAACTGGCCAATGTACTCTGAAAACAATGATCAATTTGAGGTTAAATTGCTGGTTACTTTTACCCTCCACTGGTATCATATTGTCTCTGCTGGCCAGATCATCTGTGGTTCTGTGCGTGGTTAAAACTTAATCAGTGAAAGAGGTTGTGGTTCAGTCGTCAAAATCCAAATGAGCAAGTGCTTTCATGATACCTTCCTGGAGGACCTCCGCCATATGTTTCTCCTTTTCAAAAACAGCAAAAAAGCGTTCTGTCGTCGAAACAGGTGTTACACCAATTCCCAGCTTTTTATGGATTTTAATCTATTTCAAAATTATGGCACAAAATGAGATAAAGTAAGTTACCGGTGAAGTTATTTTTCATCTGGTATCAGTTTTGTATGATCATAGTTCAAGCTAAAGTATTGTTTTATCACGCTTGACGAATTAAGTTTTGAACACCAATCACTTTTATTCTCTTCTAGTTCATTTGCTCCTATGTTTTTTCGCCAATTGCTTTCTTGATGGGCGTTGAGTGGGCAGATTGTCTTTTAGTAGCTGAGCTGATTGGATTGAAGACCTTCCTAAATGAGTTCGTGGCTTACGAAAGGTTGGCTGAACTTATTGACAACAGAGCGAATGGAGGACCTACTATCTCGGTAACATCTATGCTTTAATTTGAACTAACAGTTATGACAGAGAAAAGCCACAGAAGCTGTGGACATGGCTAAATTGTTTATCTTCCTCATTGGATGCTTATTCAAGCTGAATCAGTTTGAGCCTGACTAACCGCAAGCCTTCAAACACAGGCTGTGTAGTGCTTGAGCTTACTCCCTACACTAACCTCGTTTGTTGGAACAGGAAATTAACGAAGGTTGATAAGCTGCTTACTTTTGAAAGCAAGTTTTTGTTCTTGCGAGAACGATTTCAGTCAAAGGCCCCTAAAAGTACAGTACAAATTGTATTTCAAATCCTTGTTTTGTGTTAGCTTACCTTCGCGTGCTATCATTTACAATTTTCATTGAATTGAACGACCTAGTTTTCAAATTGACCTAAACACTAAACAGTAGGCTACTAGAATAGCAAGCAGTGTTTAATTCTATCCTATCCTGCATGTTGTACGGTCCTTTCCTGAGCTGCATTTATATAACTGTAAAATCACCCTTTTATGTTACGCGTCCCAATATAACCAGAGAAGCCTGACAAGACGGAAGCCAAGCTGCCAGATATCCCAAACTTTCAGTCCCGTTTACAGCGATATATAAATAGGTGTTGCCAGCCTAGCTCACCAGCATTGTGGCCTGTTAGGCTGTAATCATATTTCCCTAAGTTTGGTGCGGCAAAATGTCATTAAATGTCAACGCATGAAGTGTAAATAGAGGAAAACAATATAAAACATATGAAATATGCCGGGATTTATTTTATCAATGATTACGTAGTTGTTAAGGCAGTCAACTGACATTAAAAAAAAATGTTTTGTAAAACTAGGGTTAATTAAGGCACTTTGTAACGCTCCTCCATCCTTTATACCACGGTAGGGGGGTATTTCAGGGAAAAACTGGGAGGATAAGAATAAAATTTACTGAGGGAAAACTTGAAAGTCAATGGGAGCATTTCTAAAAAGGGTGGGGGGAGGATATCCCCCTGGCCCTCGGCATTTCCGCCTGTGTAATATCCAGGCCTGTAGTCAGACAAGGTACTGAAACTGGAGGCGAGATGGCCTCTAGGGCTAAGGCAATATATTTATAAGGGGTGCTAGTATACTAAAACGCATTAGGGCAATGGTAACTTTATTTGACAGAGGCGGACAATGTTTTTTGTACAGGGGATCCACCCCTGCTAGTGGCTACGAGCTTGGTTATTTCTCCTTAACCCCTACCCCGGTCACGTCCTGCCACACCCCTTGCCGCAGTCAAGCTGCCCTCAGAATGATTTATGCATTACTCAGAATTCTCAATCATTACTAAGAACAGAGGCGGATTGGCCGTTGCCGCGGGGATGTGAACATCACCTTCCCGTCCGCTCCGGTTTAGGCCCATTTGTGGTCAGTTTCTGAATAAAACCAACTTGTCTGTCACGATCACTGCCCCTTTACTTTTTCCGAAGCCTCTCAAAGAGCCAGTCCACCCTTGCATCATAATGACTGCACTGAAGTATGCCTCTAGTAACAATCACATTTTTAACGCATTTATTTAGAATAGCGCGACGGGACTCTACACTGGAGTTCCAGAGATTGATTATGAAGTCTTGCAACCATCCGTAATTTTTACACATTGCATACCACTTAAAATTTTCAAACCGTTTTACGCAGGGCTTACTGCACCTATCACCGTTTTCTATATGTACAAATAACGTAAGATTTGCATAAAAAAGAAAACAATCCGGGACCAAAAGCATCGTTGTCAGAAAATAACGTTAGTTTAGGTAAAAAAATAATGAAAAAAAAAACCCAGACACCTGGACACTTGCGTGACTCCAATTACAGTAACTTTAAAACAATCCTTAATAATCCAAACCCATTTAATGTGTATGCGTTGGAATAACAATGTCTTACTCTTTTGAGAGAGGTGTTAACAACTCTCTGTTAAGACTGGCTGTTTCACCTGTGCGAGTGAACGGTGAATCTGTTGCCAGATAAACACATACGGTGCTTGCTGCTACTTGCGTAGTTAATTGAGTTCTCTCAGATTTTTAAATGTTAGCATCGAAGAAGCTTGAGTATGTTACATAAAACGATGAGTTTCAATTATTCTGCATTTTTATGCAGCTGAGGAAAAAAAACGTTTATGTTAAAAAAAAATACTATAATACCAAAGGACCTAATTTCAGGCAGTGCCGATATCCGAGTTGGGCCTCGACCTAGTGCCTTTTCTGTAGAAGCAAACATATACAGAAGGATTAGCCGGATGTTTATTGAGAAACGGTTCAAACGGGGAGGAAGTTCATGGCTGTTGAAAGCACCCCAAGTTACTATTTCAGCCGATACTGCTTCAATTTTTACGTTTAAAACATCGTTTAAGGACTACTAAGCAAGTAACGTATCATACTGAAACAAGACAAAGACAAAAATTAAGACTGGGAGAGATATTCAGGGCTAAATTTTCTTCCACTTCTAGCCCGTGCTTATCTGTCCTGTGTAAGCAAAAGGTGTTGTCCGAGTTGGGCCTCGCTTCATCCGAATTAGGCTTCGCCGGATGTCCACAGGTTCTGTGGGATCGACTTGGCATAATCAATATAGCTGGTGGCTAATAGGGAAGAAAAATTTTAAGGATCCGCTAAAAGAATTATGTACAAAAACAACAGATCATGTGGTAAATTTGTCATCATCGTCGTAGTCATCCAGTTAAAGTACATTACGTCTGTTCCTAGTATGATCGTATCCATGATTACCCCTACACATTCAAAATATCTTCGAACTTCAGAAGTTATGATCGCTTTGGCGACTGATTCGGGAATTTGAAAATTAGCGCGTACTTGATGCGAGGGTGTCGTATTTCCTTCATTGCGGATGGTCAAAACGATACGTTTTGGCTAGTAGGACAAATATGTTTAAACCTGTTTACAATGAAACCGTTACTTGAAATTTATTATAGAAATTTTAGAGAAATTTTTAACAGTTCCAGTCACATTCATATCAAACCGTGCTGATGTCATGTCATATTTTCTGAAGCAGCCAGCTGGGGTTTACGCATTAATTCAAACTATTGAAAATGATATTATGTTCCATCATCACTTTCTATCACATTTAGAAGAAAATAATATGAGATCTTTACTGCAGAAATTTCTGATTTTGCACGTTTTTACTCTGAAATTACGACTGTGTTTGTTTGGCGAATATTAATTTTTTTATTGTTTCTCTTCAGGTACGCTCCGAAGTAATTGCAACGTATGCTTTGTGTGGATTCTCTAACGTTAGTGCTATTGGTATACAGTTAGGTGGACTTACACCAATGGCTCCCTCTCGAGCCTCAGATCTCGCTGAAGTAGCTCTAAGGGCTTTAATCGCCGGTTCAATTGCTTGCTTTATGACAGCATGCGTCGCAGGTAAGTACAATTGATACGACTGTTAATCATGAAACCTCAATTGTTATGTCTTCTATACATTCCGGGAGACTCTTCCGTTTTGAGAAAAAAACAAAATTCCAAAATTCTCTCTAATGGGGGGGGGGGGGTAATACAATATACTTTGTAGGCTTGCTAACATTACGGTGACAAGGTTTAGCAAGAACGAGGACTACTCAAAAACGGCCGGGTGAACTCCTGATTAGGAGTGGCTGCACGCTAGCTATGACAATACACCTACCGAATATACATTTAATTCCATTATATTAGGCCTACAAATTTTGCAAGGGGGTTCCAAAACACATTTGCCACTGACTACACAAAGAAAGTGAAGAATTGTGGGTAAATTAGGCAATATTGTAGAGCCCACGACCAATTTTAAGTTTCTCCCGATCGGGGGAAATGTAGATTCTCCCATATGGGGGAAACCCCGAACTTCTACATATTTTACTGCATAAAAGTCTTAAATTGAAGACAAATACCCAACAGGGCGTACAGTATCTTTCCATTTTCGTACATGCACACTATAAAAGTTTAAAGTTAATTACGACTGCATAGCATGAATGATTTGAGATGTTTGTTTTCTCTGTAATATTCTTCATTTCAAATACAAAAAGTGTCTAAGAAAGCGAAATTTTAATGTTCACGACGTCCCCTGTAGGCTGGGGGTTGTAGAATATGCCCACGGTATTTTCCGCCTGTCGTAAGAGGCGACTAAAGGGAAGGACTTTGCATCGTATTTAAACTTTGCTTGACACTATATAACACATTTGTGTTGGTGTGTCGTTAAATTTCATCTAACTAACTAAC
This sequence comes from Holothuria leucospilota, assembly GCA_029531755.1. Classification (NCBI taxonomy): domain Eukaryota; kingdom Metazoa; phylum Echinodermata; class Holothuroidea; order Aspidochirotida; family Holothuriidae; genus Holothuria; species Holothuria leucospilota. Next base: position 26,075,618 of record CM055972.1, on the reverse strand, counting down.
TAACTAACTAACTAACTAACTAACTAACTAACTAACTAACTAACTAACTAACTAACTAACTAACTAACTAACTAACTAACTAACTAACTAACTAACTAACAAATTAGTGTTCACGACAACAATAAAATCAAACTCATAATGAAACTTATACAACATGTAAATACACATTACACTTTGAAAACAATATTTTCACTACACTCAAAAAATTCTGTCAATTATTTGACTAAGCTTTATTCAATAATAAAACAATTTTTTCAATTTCATAATGAAAAGTTAAAAATTTCACAAGATTCCGTTTTAGACTTGAATCTTTTCACAACTCAATTTAATATATAGTTTCTGCAGATAACATGATCTTAAAATGACCATTTCATCTAACACGTTTCATAAGTCCTCAGTGTAATTTGTCGGACTTCCTCTGCACAGTTTGGAAGATCTTAATAAACTTCCCACCTACGTCACAAAGCAGCCATGTTGAGGGCAGTTCGAAACGCAATGGCACACGCTCCCATCGAGTAACCAATCAGAGTCAAGCATTAGTGGTGCCACTGAAAGCATGATGAACCATGTGCACTCACTACTACACGTGCAAAGATTTACCACACGTAACGCATGCAATAGCTCTTTACTTGTGCCTACAACATGGCTGATTTAGCAAAACATGATGTTACGTTGAAAGGTCTACATACTGTCTGTTTTTTAGAGTAAATTATGTTATTACCAGACACAAATTGTCATCTTCCTGCTATTTCAGGTCTCTTGTACGATGCATCAGATTATGAGAACCAACTACTGAATGCGACAAGTACCGTGTTTCCAGGAACAACGTGAGGTTCAATTTAAATGACAATTACTAAGCAACAAAATGCGACGTGAAAGATATCCACACTACAAATATATATACCCTTATTTCTAATTTCACTTCCTGGAAACGTATAGAAAAACTGGGACAGAACCAAAAACTTACGAAAAGCGCGGAGATGGAGACACTGCAGGTGGGAGGGTAAAATTCTCAGTCCTAGTATGCAGCTAATGTGATTTGAACAACCAAACTTTCAACTGCCTGGATGCTCTTCTTGCACCTGCACTATATCGCAATATATACCGTTGACAGTAACAAATTGTAACTGAGCTTTCATATCTTTGACATTTTGTTGGGTAAACCCATTATTCCAACGTTGTTGGGGCAAAACTTTACCCAAACACACTACTTTCATTTAGGTACCCATTGTTGGTAAAGTTTTTACCAAACGCTGTCTGGAGTTGACCGTACAGAAGCTAAGACTCAAACGATAATAGAAAAAAAATTGCTATTTTTATATAGGAATAACATCAAAGATGTTAATATGATCCCACTAAAGGTTGCACTTGTACTAGCGACTTTCATATATTTGAATCATAGTAAACAGTTTACTTTAAGGGCTTACTTGAAATTGATGATTCAACAAGAATCAACCTAGTCCGCAATGGGTCACTGCACGATATATCTAGAACGAATCTGATTACCGCCTTGAGTAACATTTCTAATGTGATATAGCCTAAGTGCTTTCATCTTAAAAAGAAGTACTTACCATGCCTTCAAGGGAAGTATTTGAAAACGTTCATAAGGTGAATAAGTATCGAAGTGGAAAACATTTTCAAATTTATTGTAAAAAGCCCGTTAAATTTGGAAAAAATCACGTATGCCAATTTAAAGGTTATATGTGAAACTGCAATAGCTTTTGCATTTCCAAATGGTTTAATCTCACCTTTATAACAGTTAACTATATGCAAATAATGAATGTTTATGAGTTCGATAGTAAGAATAATTTCATGAGCTGAAAGATCGAACGTTCTATTCAACGAGGTGAAGCCGAGTTGAATAGAACGTTAAATCTTTCAACTCACGAAATTATTCATACTATCGCACGAATGAAAAACATTCATTATTACTTTATATTACACCTTATAACTTTGATCTAGTCGTTGGTTAAAGTTGTGCTTTGGCGGTCACTATGGTTCGTGTTTGTCTGTGTGGTAGCTCAGTTTGTCGTTTGCTAGCTATACGCGTTTATGTGTCTATTACGTAAGATAATTATGCAATGAGTGATCCCCAAAGCTGCATTGCTTTATTGAGTTGCGGCATAGTTTGTACGCACCGGAGCTGACGTCGCCACCGTGTGTTATAGTACTAGTATACTAGTATATAACAAACGACCCTTTGTTATACTAGACTATTACAGGATTGATAAAACACGACCGTGATGATAGTGCCGAATCACCCGTGGCATGTGACCGCCAATCCTCCAATCAAATGTAGAGAATTAATAAGGTGTTATATAAAATTGTTTATCACGGGTCATGGTATCAAAACTCATATATAATCTATTTAAGGGGTGGCATCATAACACAATCTTGCCTCAGAAAATATATACTTATACGACTGATGTTTATTTAGAAGTACAGTGCCTAGCAAAGGCATGACAATTACGCAGAAGATCGTTATTCAAGTTTAAGTTCTTAATTGAATACTTTCTATCAAGCCTATTCTATTTGTTATTCACTTTCCGAAGTAATCTTGTTCTTCAGTTACAGTTCAAAAGCAGACCTGCAGACCAATCGTAATCTATCGCTATAGGAACCCCATCAAAGAAACTTTGAGAATGAAAAAAGTCGTAATCCAGCTAGGGGCTTATATTCCATTCATCTAATATGCACATGTTAATGTTAAAAGTACAAGACCTAAGGTCACAATGCGACTATATAACATCCATCGATTCATTCGTTCGTTCATGCTTTCATTTTCTTTTTACTTTCAATGTATGAAACCTGTATCAAATTATATGTCGTAAAGCATGTTTACATAAAGGACTATTCAGGCGCGGATCCAAGGAGGGGGGCTTTCCCGGCCTCAGCCCCCCCTTTTTCGCCACGTCAACAATAACAAATACGTAAAAATTGGCATAATGTTAATCCAGGAGACTATTCAAGGGGACTTTCAGCCCCCCCCCTTGAAATGTCTGTATCCGCGCCTGCTATTTAGCTTGTGCATCTATGGAATTAAATGATTAGCACTAATTCAAAGCTCCATCTGTCCGTTATCAAAAATTAAAGTTAGCTACTGGTCAATTATTGCAATTATTGCAAAGGAATAAATGTGTTTGTATGACATGGTATTAACTTAAGAAGACATTCTACACGATGGCAGATGGAAATACTATATTTTAAATCTTCGGTTTTTTCTGTATATCAGCAATGTGTATTTATTGTGAACAAAAAGCTAGTTTTTATAATATACTGCCTAGAAGGGCTTAAGAATGAATATTCCCAACTTGTGATTTTGAATCTTAATGTTAATTTGATGCCGAGAGTGTATTTGCTACTTACAGGATGAATTGTCATGCTTGAGTCAATCATGAAATCTCACAGAAATTTTTCGAGTTGTTAAATCTTTGTACAGTGTTCACAATATACGTAAATAATTATATGCGAATACATTTCCAATTGCAAACATGAATACAACTCGTGTTGTTTTCATTCTTATTTTCCCATTGATTCCATCTCGTAGAAAACTTAGTATTTGCATATACAATTTGCTGTAAGTGATATCTGTTTTATTGTGAAAGTGCTCATTGTAATCATTTTGTGCACTTACAGCGTGACGCGAACAGAACCTCCTTAATCTAACATTCTTTGAATTCAGTGCAAATCTACAATTTACAAAAATGATTGTCAGATGATTAAAAATAACTTAACAAGTAACATACATGGGTATGATAATATAAAATATAAGATAAAGCAAAAGATCCACAACACGGTTTGCATGCTATTCAGGCAGGTATATTTTTCACTCAGTTCCAGTATGTACTAAGAGAAACCGCCAGGTGCAACTATTGGTTCTATTTTCTTACGTTGCTCACTTCACTCATCTAAAACTTATTACTTCCAGAGTGCATATTTGAAAGTATCCCAAACATGTTTGATATTGTTAAAGGTGGCCATTTTGTGATGTTTTTAGAAGTGACCGCCGTTTCCCATGACGCTTTTGCCCTTTAACTTATGATTGCACCACTAACTCTGCAAATTTTGATCAACTTTAGATTTTTCCTTGGACGTAGTTGTCAAGAGGGAAAACGCAAGATATTGTTCGGAAGATAAAATTAAGAGAGAACGATTACCACTGACTTCCAGATGAGTTCAACCTTTGTAAACGGTTATGTATAGCATAACGAATCTTCGTTTCCTTACAGATAGTTATAAAAGGATCCGAACGTATTGAATTGTTATTATAGGTTAATCTTTCTTAACTTTTTTGTGCCTAACAAACCACTTTTTCCCAGCCAAGAGAAATCACTTTCAAGCTCATTACCGCATGAAAAACAAATACTGGAGGTTTTGCAGTCCGTGCATCGGAAGCCTAGATAGCTGTGCGGCCATTCAGGGTAGTCATCGAGGGATTTATTGTGAAAACACATGCAGAAGTAATAAATTGATGCTTGTACTTGTAGTCAAACCCACAACGGCTCCCACCCCTGATTTCAATCAGTTTCTTTTATTACGCTGAAAAATGACTTCAATGGCTTACACTTAGTAGCATCAAGATATGTTGCAATTGAAGGCTGCAGTAGCCTTAACCAAGGACTCTCCTCCGCAAATGTCTGAAAATTTATTATCGCAACTTTTCACGTTCCGTGTGTCCTGATATGCCTGCCACAAGAAAACTACCAGACCCTTTGTGATAAAATTCGCTTGATCAGAACAGAATACCAGCATTTTGTTATCAATCTTTATCAGATTAAGTCTACACTACTGTATACATCTATTACAAACCGTGTTGCAGCAGGTCATCTAAAGCTTTCCCAAGATTATTCAGGGTTCGTACTTCAACAATATTTCCATGTCTTCTACACGTCACGTACGATTGTATCCAAAGACATGAAAAATATTCGTACAATTCCCAAATGGTCAAGGATAGTTTGCTCTATCTTTCTCATAAACATGTTTTCTTCAGGGAGCATGAAGGTGTGTGGAATCTTTTTCGAAAAAATGAAATCGATTGAAGGAGTGGATGGGTCTTTGACTGGTTTGATATTTGTAGCGCCTAGTGCTGTGTCCCATACTGTTGGTACGTACCCTTTATTTGTCACTTACATTTAATATCATGGCTAAAAGATTTAATACATTAATTTTCCATATAGACGAAGCGAATGAAGCCGTTGAAGAGTAAACCTTTGATCATAAAACAAAACCAATCTGTAATGCTTTCTATATTTATGACTTTCATTACGTTTCTATGATATTATGTCAAATAGAAACTATTACTCGGAATCTCGATTGCTGCATTCCTTTAATGTTGTGTTATTGTGACATGAAATTTGACAATGGATTCAAATATTCATGTTTTATCGACAAATCTTTTGTAAGACTAGTTTGTGTACATCTATTTACACAGTCGTAGGAGAGAGGGGGCAAGGTTGGTTCCGCCCAGTTCTTGGGCAGAAGCTTAGCAAAACGTGTACATTTTTCGTCTTTCGGGGTTTTCCTCGTGCAAATGCAGCTCTATCCAGAAAAATATCTGTGCACCTACCACTGCAGAGATGTGAAGACATTGCAGCAGTAGCGTAACTGGGGTGAAAGAAGGGGGGGGCAGGGATGAAAAAAAGGTAAATGTACCGATAGCATAAATTCAATGTACCGACACTTTTTCAAAGGGTTATCACTTAACAAGTCACCCTCGCACCCGTGACCCTCCCTCCATCCACCCAGGGGTGGAGCCAGGATTTGCCCAACCGGAGGAGGACTCCCCGACGGGAGGGCCAACGACCCGAAGCCCCGACAGCCCGATAGCGTCGAGGGGTTGATGAGGGAGGATTTGGGGAAACCTGTGTACTATACTATGCCACTGCATATATTGAATAAAATTTGTATAAACTAGAGGGAAATAATTCCGCGCTGATTTAGTGTTTTTTTCCGGAATCTAAACTGAAAAAACGCGCAAATCGCGCGAAAATTTTTTGGGTAAGCCGCCACTAAAAAGAATTTATACTTATTTAAAGCTTATATATAGGTCAATTGTCCTGGCAGTTGGGCCCTATCGGCACAACTTACATTGTAGCCTACTTCCCTCCTCGAGTCACTAGCCGTACCAGTGGCGCCGCCAGGCTTTGGTGATTGGGGGGGGGGGGGGGACAACAGATGATGTCGTAATGGCACTTCAGTTAACCTCCCAAGTCTGCGCAAAATGCGTTTTTTTTTTTTCGTGTGCTCCCTACGTTCGTATACACAGTGGGGATCCTTCCTTTGTCAGGTGTCACTGCACTAAGGTGCCGTCCTGAGGGAGGGGTCTAAGGGGAGGGGGACACCCCCTCCCTTTGAGAAATTTAGGTTTATTTAAAGTTGCTTAGATGCAAAATGGTGCTATCTTTATGATATTTTTGGAGCTGATCACATACCTGTACGGCTGGAAAATGTCCATAGTTTAGTGAATTCTAATTATTTCCGACTGGCTGGATGTTTTTTCCAACTGAGTGGCGACGCTTAAATATTTGTTTTTCTTTTATGCGCCCTGCGTTTTTTAATACAGCAGTGAGGATCTTTCCTTTGTCACACATAAAGGTGCCGTCCTGGGGGAGGGGTCTAAGGGGAGGGGGTGTCCCCCTCCCCTTTGAGAAATTTTTGCTTATTTAAGGTTTCTTAGATGCAAAATGGTGCTATCTTTTGGAATATTTTTGGAGCTGATCATACATAGCTGGAAAATGTCCATAATCTAGTGAATTCTAAGTTTTGGTTAGGTGAAAAAGGAGAGCATGTTGTCTAAGAGAAGAATATGTTGTCAACAAACCTCCTGAAGACTCCCTTTTGGCTAATTTACCGCCTTCTATTGGCAAAGTTTTTACTCAAAAATACGTGCGTGGAGTCCACAGAAACATTGTTGGACTATAACAAAATTTTTCCTCCCCTTCATTGTGCATTATAAAAAGGCGTCTAAGGCTGGCAGATACCTGTATAGGGTCTTCCGGAAGCTCTGAATAAAGTACATAAAATGGAGCAATGACGTAATGCTTGTTACTTGACATCCAAATGATAATATAGAGTAGAGCACTTTACAACTATCGTATTTTTACTAATTTTGAACGAAAATCCAGATGAACAGCTTCCAGCAATGGGGAACGACCGGGAGGGAGACTATTGCTGCAAGAAGGTGATATTAGACCTCCGTGATAGGTACAGCAAAAAGGGGTGAAGGACTAACAAAGGCGTTTTCAGAATGCTTTTTTGTCGTAAGTGTATTAAAAATCACCATTTATCAAGGGCGTAACCGGGAATTTGTCAAGGGAGCGAAGCCCATAGACAGACTATCAGCACTTTGCGTCACCATGGGTTGGCGCAAAGCGCAAGAAAATTTTGGCCGAAAGTGCCTCCCAGATCGCTGGAAACGGCACTTCCCAAGCCTATTTTACAGCATACAAATAGGGGAAACACTAGCAATATTGTAAAAAAAAGCATTAAAAAAAGCCAAAAATATGCTCAAGGGGGCGGCTGCCCCCTTCACCCCCTTGGCTACGTGTCTGCCATCCATACCGATAATGGCTGCGCGAAAAGCGCTCGGTAAAATTTTTTGAAAAATATATAACGGCAAATAGGTAATTTTAACTTTCCAAATCATGCTACAACAACTTAGATTGAAAGATCCCATATTGATGCTATAGGCCCCTACAGTTGTTGTGATTATAGTTCCATGTATTATTAATAATGGTCATGAGATGGAGTGCAAACCGTAAAGCATGCGCGCAAAGCGCGCGAAATTTTTCGTTAAGTGAGATTTCCATGACAAAACCTGCATTCAGAATGTGCATCGAGACACTTTCAATTGCCCAACAAACCTACATGCCACTCAAAAAGCCACCATTTAACCTGTTAATTCGTGAACAGCTTTCAACTTTTGCTGCTGTGCTTCTCCGGGAGTTGCTATCAGAAGATATTGATAATAAGAACACAGTGGTAAGGTTTGAAGCGCGCGGAGCGCGAGAAATTTTTGATAGTTTGCGAGGAATTTGCGAAAATTCTGATAGTTTGAGAAACATTTGTGATAGAAAATGATTAAATAGATCTATCACTCGGTTGAAGCACACCTCACCCTATCCCCTACAGAAATCTATACCTTAATCGCCTTTTGGGATCATTTTAAAATTTTCCAAAAATTTTCATTGGGGGGAACGCGCCCCCCCATGCCCCCCCGTGCCGGCGCCACTGAAGTCTGCCGTACCGCACGCGACAGACACAAGAGAACATTAACTAAGTTTAGCGAAATGAGATGAAATTCCCTATATTTACATAAATCCATGTATTCTACTTATTAAGTTACTTGAAAAGGTGGAAAGGGTTTGTGCTAAATTTATCTATAAGTAACGGAACTGAGGAAGAGTGGGTAAAGCGTACCGAAAATTGCAAAGCACGCGAAGCGGGAGAAAATTTTTAGTAGGCTTACAACAAAAACGTACGCAAGCATTAAGACTGTAGGGGCTGTAGACCGTATAGGGGATAATATACATTGTATCGAACCCACCTAGACTACCCTCTGAAATAGCCAAACTTTGCTCCGTGAATCCGTCACCAACTGACCCTACCGCATGACACACAAAAGAACAGTAACTAGGCTTTGCGATATATGGGATGAAATTTACGACCTCTACATAAACTGTGCACTCTGCCTATATGTTACTTGGTAAGGGTGACAGCACTTGTACTATTTAGCTATGTAGAATGGAACTATTGGAAAAACTGGTGTGACTCTACAGCGCGCGAAGCGCGCCGGAAATTTTGGGTTCTTGCTAGAGAAATTTTTCTCTTGAGAGCAAAAACAGGTAAACCGTCGGGGAGACTAGTCGCCGTCCACACCGGGCGGATGTACCGACAAGATCAGCAAATTTACCGACAGACCATCCCAGGACGACAAGGGGGGGGGGCGACCGCTCCCCCCTTAAGTTACGCTACTGCATTGCAGTATATTCCGAACAAGGCGCTGGGGTCAGATGATCTTCGACTCTTTCAAACACCACTGACTTCGAATCCAAGTCAAACATTTTCGGTTCTGATGGAATGTATATTTTATGCTTTGCCAATTAAAGGCAATTCATGCAGTTAAGGTATGATCTAGTGACAGTGTTTGTTACAACACAGGGACATTGCAACTCCTCCTTTGACGCCATTGCCGTCGGTAGCCATTTTGTTTCATAAAGTAAGTCTTAGCAGCACAAATTAAACGAGTAATGACAAACTGGTTTTTAATGATTGAGTCAGTAAGTTTGACGTGTAAGTAAGCATATTGCTAAATTGTCTACAGCGACTTGATTGTCAAACCCTGGGTGTCTATTTCCAAAGTTGCATATGCTGACCAGTTAAGTCTGAATCACAGCTTCCTTGTTCGATCAGGAAATTACAAGACCTACGCAAACAGCCGACTGCCCAACGTAAAATTACGGTAGAAACACGCCAGAAACAAGAAAATCCCGCTTGGAGACAGGGCTGGTTGGTGACTGACGTCAGCAACAAAAAAGCTTCAGCCAATGACGACCACAGTCGACCAACATCTCAAAATATACAAAAACTTGGATACCATCTGATAAATGTCTAATGTAAGTTGTCAACTTGCTGAGGAATAATTTGCCACCTATTGGCAACTGGAATCGAATCCAAGCCTTGATCCTTCTTTACGTGGTGGTGGGTTTCTAAATTGTCCTATGAAGAGGGGTTTGTCAGCTCAAATCATAGAAAGGTGACAATACTTACCGGCAATCCGTGTGGGCCTGGAAGAACCAAAAGGCTTTTTACACATAAATACATACATATAACGCAATTACCTTATCACATAAAGCACATTTCGATACCATTAAAACAAATTTGAACTATAAAATATGCTTAATAAACGAATTGAGTTTAATAAACGAATTGAGTTTCCAGTGTTCGTAAAACTTTTAGAACTTCCCTTACCTGAATAATCAACTTGTAGATTAGCAAGTGATCCATAACGCATGAATTACGTAAATTGAAGTGGCATTAATGGAACAATAAAGTGCAATGTCACCATGCCCATGGTAAAGAATTCTGTCCCCTTTCCGTCTGTGGACGAGATCGCTGTGAGGAACGTTTAATTCAAATCCTCTAGAACTTAGGAACCACTAAATGTCATCTTGCCAAGAGTAGCAATCTGATTTCTACCAAAACATGTGGACGCCATGTTCAGATGTTTGGTGTTTTTAGTACAAGAAACAAACTTTGAAAGCGAGTTTTGTTAATATTTCACTTTTTTTCACGAATTATGTCAGTCACGCAATTTAGAATACGACTGATACTTTTAAATGTCTGTCGATATCATTTTTGAGACAATAGACAATGCTTGAACATACTTGTCATGTCATGGGCGAGAAGTTCTAGATAGCTTCGAAGTATGCGTCTATCTCTCGAAGAATGCTTAAGTTATTTCCGTCCAAAGGTACATTGTAGTTATGCATAATTTTCATTTAATTTAGAAGTTCTTCATAAGTACTTCATAATCTTATTTAGCCTATTTGTTGTTGCTTAGGTGTTTGTCTAGCCATATTTTTTATCATCTTAGGGATAATTGACACGCATAAAATTGTTAATACAGCTTTTCATCTAATCATAACTGGATTGATAATGTCAGTCTGTTTCAGCCACCATGTTGAGGATGGATTCTTGAGAGTGGGTATCAACTGATTAATTAAGAAAACAAAGTAAATGGCACTGGCACGACTTGATTTCAGAGTCGTCGTATTTTGGGGGACGCGAAAGGAGGTCTGTATCGTAGATATTGGATACTTTCTGATACTAAACACCAACAGAAGTAATATGAACACAAAAGCGAGGAAGGAGTTTTTGTAAACAAGCTGTCGGGGGCTCTTGTTTTATCTGAATGAGTTTTACTAAAGGTGAATGGTTTACAACAAAGTTCAACTCACAATGGCCCAATCAATATCAATACGTAAATGCTGAAAAGGTGATGAGGAGACCGAAAATTTGTAATTCGATTTCTCTATAACACTGGCTTGCATGCGTCCGAGAGGTGAGTTTTTTTCGTAGGATGGAAATGGAAGAATCATGTTAATGGACGAATCAGCTTCTTGGAAATTGTACACAGCCCTAATTCCAAAACAACAGCTTTTCGACTAATTTTTTGTAATTTTGACCCCCGATTATGAAAGAACAGGCCAAGTATTCCTTGTCCACGTAACCCTAACCTTAATTCTAACCCTAACCATGATTTTGAAACAAATTTAAACAATTTTGAAAAATCTGTTTTGTCCGGGTGTACTTTAAATACAATGCCTTCGTGTCCTTTGCAAGTTTGTGTGCCGATTGTTTGCCGGTTGCATTCCTTTTTAAAGTGCCACTGCATAAAGTAGACCTATTTTTACGGCAAATGTAATGTGAGTGCTTCATACATCGACTGTAATGGTTTCAAGAGCTTAACTGATGCTCAGCGTTTCTTTTTAAAGTTTTTACGTTTCTACTTGAATAATGCAGACAACGCAAACATTCTTGTACTTCGTGGAAAAATAAGGGACATAGTTGATTGTACCTATGAAACGTTTTACGACTTTTGAAGTTGTAGTACAATAGAAAGAGTTGTGTACGAGCTTTTTCTTTAGAATAAATTGAATGCATTGGTAACCAAAGTAGGTGACGTTATTTTGAAGTAGTTTATATTTCTTTGGGGAAATCCTTAATCCGTGTGCTTGAAAAATTGATAGTACAGTAACTGTTTGACGATGGTTTTCTTTAAACTTGTAACATATTATGATATATTCGGGATAGCTGATGCAAAAGTGAGAGGCATTTGGTATATTTGCAGGATATCATGTATTTTTTGTTGAAAAACTGCGCGACAAATGTTGAGTTCTTGAGGCAAACTCTTATAATAAAGTCACTGAGTGGGAGCACAAAATACTTAAGGTCCCCCCTCTACTCTATGTCACTGATCTCAGCCCACGACTTGTAGGGATTGCTTTTTCGACGTGCTTAACAAGAACGAGTAATACGTTCAGCATTGAACAGGTGTGGCTCATTCCCATGTTATTTGTTCCACTGTCGACAGCTACACAGTTACTTAATGTTCGTAACAGATGTATGTAACATAAACAAACTACCTTTTCCTATGCATACATGTGTAGCAATAAATTTCAAGTAGTTACGCAGATATTTTAAATTTCTTATTATATTATTAAGGTGTTATTTTCGACCATAGAAATTGGAGTAATTGTACTACGGGAGAAAGACGTTCTGTGATCTGGACTGAAGCCACTCATTAAGCTCTCTATTTGGCAATAACGCAACAAAGCATGATACAAACATTACTTTTGCTTAGCTATTAGCGTAGAAATTACAACGGAAACCAAACCACAGTGACTTATCTCTGTTGTGGAAATTAATCCTTGTCGTTCGAAAAATGTATTAAATGACATTTTACTGCCAAAGTTGAATGCAATGTTCATTGTACGTATAGAGACACGCAGATAATCTAACTCTTTGCATTAGCGTAAACGGCGGTGGGGGCGTTGGCAAATGCCCTTGAATAAGTTGTAGAGTCTCATTGAAAATCCACATGTTCCATTTTTCACTGGAAGTCTGAGAGGAATTGGGAGTGATAAAATGTAACAATTGATGGAACTTCCATCTAACATGTTGGGAAGATTAAAAGTCATTCAACTGGTAAGGCAGAGGTGGATTGTTGAAAGTATTTGTTGTGGGAACTGTTGGTTATGCCCGGCTCGATGTGATTTTGACGTACTTGACAGTTTCTTTATGTGTGGCCAGGGTAACGACATTGAAAACAAGTAATGGCATGATGCCTTCACGGGATCATGAACTTTTTTATCTGGGTCCAACAGAATAGTGTCCATCATAGTGAGTGAAGAAAGACCTGACAAGGGACCTACGTCTGTAGAGGCCTGCAAAGCCATAGATACTACTGTGACACAATGGACGGGTGCCCGACAAAGCTTCTAACAACCAAACCGATTGGACAGCATGTGACGTCGGTGAAACATCACTATGGACAGTATTCCGCTTTCCATTTTTTCGGTGTACACCATGCGCCCCACTTTAGTACTTGTCAGAAGCGTTTTATTGATCTGAAGTGGCAAAACGGATGACTAAACACAATTCAACAAAAACGTTGATCCAAAACCTTTACGTTTGGTCTATGTGTAAAATGAGAAAATGTCCGACTAACAGGCAAATGGGTAAGAATAGATCATCAAAATACGAACAAAACGGCCACTATAAGTTACATTCAGCAACACTGAGGGCTAAAATATGATTTGCATTTTCAGATTTATAAACTTACAAGAACTGTGTATCAATTTTCCAGGCTAAAAGGTAAAAAAAAAAGGCAATTTGATTGTTTATACGCCTTCACTACGTCCACCATTTTGTCTGAGGTGGATAACTCTAAGTGCTCTCAAAATTCCAGCGCACCTCAAGAGCTCACAAGTTGTGAACAGCAAAGAAACGCTTCTCACGTATAACTGACCGGGCCCACCGCCCAAATGGAACGCCCTGTTATGCATGGGCGTCACGCGATGTCATTTTGGAGGGTAAGCAATGAAACACACTGCACGCACTACCTAGGCTTTTTACGCCCCCGAAGTAGAACTTTGTGAGTATCCCACAAATCAGCTGTCTGCGTTGTTGGAGTATGTTGCAATGATACGCTCCTTCCTCAATAAGGTCATTGAGAAAGAGGGCGACCGGACGTTCTTTGCAAAGGGGAATATAGTAAGCGTAAAATTCGGTTATTATGTTCAGTATGTGGGTGGGTTTGCCAACTGGATTTTTCACAGGGTCGTTGTGAGAGTACGTCATGATGTCTTTACTGTAACAACACATGTCCGGAATTTTAGTATACTGGTAGTCGTTTTGTGATCGAAGAATAAGTCACGGGTATTTGGGTGAAAGGTCGAGTTGCCGATGAAACCAAACCTGGGCGGATTACGTTGATGTGTACAGATGCGCAGTATTTATTTTCATCGGCAATTTCGGTGTTACCTATTGTGAAGTCACAGCTCGCCCCGCTGCAAATCATACCTGTAGAAGGCAACATGTCCTAATTCGGCTATCTCTATAACCTAATTTGGAGGCTGCCTGCTCAATGTTTGACAAATGCTGGTCTTTTCTATCATTCGCCACCATCAGTTAGCGTGGAGCGTACAAGAAAATTTTTGACAAAATAGACCTCCCAGACTGCCGGAAATAGCACTTTCCATGTCTTATTTTTGCATTTTCTGCTTCATATGATTTCATGTCTGAACTCTCAACACATTAATTTTTCCACAAGTTATTAACAGAAGACAGTTATCATAGGTACATTGCGTTACTACAATGCATCCTGTCTAATCAGATCTTTAGTAGTCATGTACTAACTTGGTGAATATTGAGGAACTTCCTTGAGAAATTTGTGACCCATATCTTAGTTCGACTTGATGCCAGGACCCAGGTACCTTGCATTGACATGTGGGCGTAAATGTACGTTTTATCACGTGCATGTTCCCCTCTGCCTAATTTCTTGTTTTGCGTGGACTCAATGAGAAAGTGAAAATGACCCAAAATGTACGACACTTGGCAGCCCTGTCATTGTCTTGGGGTACGTCCAGGCAGTGTAATCATGGTATTATTGTAGGCCTTACATAGTATCAAAACTGAATGACCGAATTGTAATGATTCCGACCACTGTATTTCTAAATAAAATTTTGTTGGTGACGTGCACTGTAGGCCAATCTTAACGTCTTTCAGAGAAAAATCGAGGGATTAATTAACTGACAGAACAGCATTTGGCCATTTAGTTTGTCACTGATTATGGTTATACTTGTTGATTGCTGATTTTTACTTAATCTATAACTCCTCATTTTTCTCCTTAGGAATTTATTTATGGAGGGACGTCCCCCTCACTGAAAATTTTAAGGAGTGACGTGTCCTCCCCCCGTTTCCCCGCTTCCGCCGCCTATGCGTAGCATACCAGAAAATTTGGGTAAAAACACATCCCAGATAGCCGGAAAAGACACTTCTAAGGCCTTGTAATTCGCATGATTTTTCCATTTTAATTCTCTTTGCAGTGGCGTAGCTATGGATTTTTTGTTTGGGGGCTGGGGGCTGGAGATTTTTGTGGGAGGGGGGGCTCCCGTTAACTAGTTTACTATCTAAACGGAGCGCCACCATGAGTTGGCGCGGAGCGTACCAAGAAAATTTGAGATTTTAATACATCCCAGATAGCCGGAAATGGCACTTGCCAGGCTTGATAGCAGCCATCAAGAAGTGCAATTTTTGTGAAAAAAATGTAAAGTTTGATTTTATTTTATTACACATATCTGTGAGGACGGATTAGCTCAGCTGGGGACTTTTGGTCCAAGGGTTGCAAGTTAAATCCCGTCTTAATCAGTGGCGTACCTAGGATTTCTCGCACGGGGGGGGGGGCATGCAGTATGTTGTATGATCGCCGGCCTGGGGAGGGGTTTGAATGGAGGGGGTGTCCCCCTCCCCTTTGAAAATTTTTGAAAAATTAGGCGTCCTTGCATGCAATCTGGTGCCACATATGCTACCTTTTGGAGTAAACTTTGTGTTGAAAAATTTACGTATTTTTAGGAAGTAAAAAAAAAAATCGGCATCAGTAAGGGGGGGGCATGGCACAATGGCCTCCCCCCGTTTACTATTTGAGCAGAGCGTCACCATAGGTTGGCGCAGAGAGTTCCAAGAAAATTTGAGGTTTTAA
This sequence comes from Holothuria leucospilota, assembly GCA_029531755.1. Lineage (NCBI taxonomy): Eukaryota > Metazoa > Echinodermata > Holothuroidea > Aspidochirotida > Holothuriidae > Holothuria > Holothuria leucospilota. Next base: position 26,059,855 of record CM055972.1, on the reverse strand, counting down.
TACATGCCAGATGGCCGGAAATGGTCTTGCCGGGCTTGAAGCAGCCGATGCGCACTGTCTCGTAAGGTATTTTTCGATTGACTGATGGTATTGTATCGGTATTGTATCGTATTGATTGTATCCAATCATGTGTAGTAAGATAGCATGCGTGTGGACGTCCCAACCGACGTTCAAACTAATCTGCTGTGCGCTATGACTCCCATGCTTCGAGGTTTCTATTTGCAGCTTCATTCTCTATCACTCCACTCTGTCCTTCTCTCTATCTCTTCTCCTTTCCGTTTTTTTTTTTCTCTCTTTTTCCCTTTCATTTTTGTTTTCATTTTCAAAAAGGGGGGACCGGGGCCGGGTCGCCCCCCGTAGGTCCCCCCTGGTGAAGTGTAGGAACAGTAACGCGTCACGATTAGTACTTGATAGGGGCTAGAGAATATCCCAATCCAAACATGTCGATGCAGAGTGAGGAATAAACAGGAAGACTTACCCCTACAAATGACAAGTGTGGTCAGGAGACGGAGGAGAAAAATTTACTCTTTATCTTCAAAACGTTTACCGAGAGAGGTAAACTTAAACGGTAGGAGACAGCATATAAAAGTAAGTTTGTTGTCGAGGCAAAAAGGTTACGAGGTACCGTAGATTGGGGATTTCCAAAGAATCTAGTCTTTGAAACAATTTTTATCTAAGAGGTTTAAGCAAACCTTTACAAATTTTAAGAATAGATTGAAACGATTCGGTTCGATATATTAGATATATTAGATACATTAGATGAAGCTGAAGGTTCGACAAAAAAATTGACAAAATCTCGATCTCAAATTGAATGTTAGGTTGCTCCGACAAACAAGACTACAGACAAACGATATAAGATGCTGTTATGTCTAAGTTTGTTTTAAAACTTAGGTGCACAAGTGTTGGTCCTGTGCCATAGATCTTTTTTCAAATAGCAATTACAAAGGATTGTGGGATAGAGTTTTCGTTGTTAATGTTAATGGCATTTTACTGTGGCCAAAAAGGGTGGAAACAAAAATTCTATCCCACAATCCTTTGTAACTGCTATTTACAAAAGGGTCTATTTGAGGCCTGCGATGTACACAAGAAAGGTCTGTGAAAGATTCAAGAAGCGCAAAATTTCAAAAAAGAACAGAGTTGTTCAGCTTCAACAAATTTAAAGCAAAAGGTCAAGAAAGAATTTGGTCGAGGCCAAAACACTTGAAAAACCCTGTTAAACAACATCATCTGCAGAATGAAGAATCTGTACTGTGGAAGGTCTGGAATACAAATCATACATTTCAGAGTTAGGTACAGGGTTTCTTAAATTAGATCAGTGGTTCCCAAAAGGGGGGTGTTATCGCCCCCCTGGGGCATTTTTGCAACTCATGGGGGCGATGAGCTCTAAGGAGGCGTCAGGGGGCGTTTTGAAAAAATGAGATAGTAAGTTTAAACCCCCGGGCCTTACAAGATTCCAAAAAGGTTTCCCTTAGCTGAGCTCTCAAATTTGTTCCCTTAAAAAGGAGATAAATGACGTCAACAAGTGGAATAGGTCTAACATTCACTCCTCAGGTGCACTAAATGTATTTGAATTATTTTTATTGCTAGATTTTATGAAATCGCATCTAACAGTCTTTAATTTCAAAATTTCCTCAGCGAGGACCCTTATCTTCCCATTAGTGGCATTCTGGTGAAAGCGGTGAGCGAAGGGACATGGCTAAAAATGGTCCCGTCACTTTTAACTTGAATTTAGGTTTTCCGTGCTGTCCATCAAAATGACATACTGACAGAAGTGAAAACTGCAGATATCTGTAACGTAATAGATAACTAAGTAAAACACAAGTATAACGTTAAAATGTTTTTAAAATGCAATCTTACTGTTTACCAATTTCGGCTTTCTCGTTATTTTTACCCGTAGGACAGCTTGAATGGCATATTAAGTCTTTCAAAGCCCCATGCCACCCCTACCATCCTTCTTCCTTCAATCCACAGTGAAAGCTCCTTGCAGCATCAAAGGGAACCTTCGTTAGTAGCTCTATGAGTGATTTTTGTAATTTTTAGGAAACATTTAAGGTTATTAAATATTAGGTAATCGGAAGACAGTCAAAATTGACTTACAGTGTCTCATTCTTGTGTCGACAATTTCGGTAATAACCCAGAGCTTCCGGGAGTTTCGCCCCCTGTCCCCCATTAAGACTGTCACATTACCCCTGAGCCCCATTAGGAGCCCTTGTTGGAACTGTCCACACTTCGATGAGCCTTTGGCATCTGTTAAATTCAGAAAAGTTGCTCCGTCACTGACCCCAACTTTGTGATTCACCATAACAAAAGAGAGTCAGCTTTTTGAATCCCGCACTGTTGTTTTGCTTCCCTGTGTCGGACCCGTACGTAAAACAATGTATGTGTATGCCTCCCCTTTATTTCACCATGTGTTTGTATTATAATTGTCGTTTCATTCATGGCAATAGTATGCCACAGACGGGGGGGGGGGGGTGTCCAACGTCATTCGGTGAAAGGGGGCGGTGAGCTGAAAAAGGTTGGAAACCAATGAATTAGACAAATGAGCTGCGTTTGGGGCAATCATTGACTAGGACTATGATTAGCGTGACCCACATGGAAATTAAGGACCGGTTGCCTTTTTGGTGGAGGCGAGCAGGTTCATATAATTAAAATAAGGAGGGAAGGGTTCATACGATATCAATAAAGAGGGAAGAAGAAGCGAAGAGAACTGAAAGTTGAACGAACCTCGACTCAGGAAAGGAGGTATCAAAGCAAAGAGCAAAAAGCTACTAGGCCAATGTGAAAATTGTAGCAATAATATAAGGGACAACCCCACACTAAACAGCATTACAAAAGTGTTTACCTCATAGTCTTTATTTCTTTCGACAGCTCCAATTGTAAGCGTTATACTCACCAGTTTGTCAAATCGCCAAGTTGGAACCGTCGGAGGTATTCTGGTTGGAATGAGTTTCATTTGTTCTGGCTTATTTTCAACTCATTGGAGCCACTTCCTCGGCTTTGCAATATTTGCTGGTAAAATTAACTCATCTGATAAATTTACTTCATTCTTTACATACGACCGTATAAAAATCGAAGCTGCAAGGCGATATAACAATGTAGGGGGTAGTAAAAGACACAAAATGTGATAACATCACAAAATATTCATTATTAGTTATGTTTTAATATGGTCAGTTCTCTTCTTCTCTAAGGTAATCCTAAGAAAGGTGGTAAAAGTATGTCACTTATTGTAACACTGGATCGTTTAGCCTAGGTTTAAAATGTAACAATTTTCGTTTTTTGCAGGTGTTGGCTTTGGTTGCTTGTATTTACCTTCAGTATTATCTTTACGACAAGAAGCACCAGATCACTTCGCAGTTTTGATGCCTCTTGCAACTATGGGCAGCTATGCAGGAATTGTCGTTCTCCATGGGATAGTTGAGATTTTCCTCACTAATTTTGGTTTCCATGCAGCATTTTGCTTACTTGGTGCGTTAGCATGGAATACGATCCCTTGCGGTCTTATCCTCGACCAGCCAGCAAATAAGAAAAGTATCATCCTTAAGATGGAAGGAATGAAGAAAACTAAGGTTGGAAAATACATTGAAGGAAGAGGCCAATCACAAAAAGATAAAACAGTTCACTTCACTAAGTCGTCACATGATCATGAAAAGTTAGAGGTGATAGACAAGCAAAACGACAGCTCTCCAACATTGCAGCATTGTTGCGATGAGAGAATTGAATGTCCATCTATGCAAACTTCTCAAGTGGAAAATGAAATAAGCCAAAATGTTGCTAACATATTCCAGTCGAGTAAACAATTTCTTAAGAACTTTTTGTCCAAGTTTACTTCTTCTTTCCTAGAGCAATGTAAGCCGTTCAATAAAATAGAATTCATTTTATTCTTTTTAACTGCTAACTTGAGAAAATTTTCAGCCAATTCATGGACTTTATTTCTCATACCATTCCTCCAAGAGATGGGTGTGGACATAAATCGTGCCGTATTCATGGCCGCAGTTGGTGGTATTGGAGGAGGAATAGGTAGACTTATGGCAGCCGTTTCATTTAGACTACAGTGCGCCTCACCCATAAATATCTTTGCGATGTACTACATGTTCAGTGCATTAATATTCTTTGTCAATGGTTTTTCAAGCAACTGTTTCTATCTTACTGCATGTGCCTTTGTTAGTGGTCTTCTCATATCAGCAAAGGCCGGTATGACTTCCGGAATTTTATTAGAAATTACTGGACCTGAAGAATTCCGCCAAGCCTTTTCTCTTATTCAGCTTGGGTGTGGCATAAACGCTTTGCTTGCTGGATTTCTTTCAGGTTCGTAAAAGTTTTCATCTCTTCAGTATTGGAAGCATCATAATCCTTTACTCATTTTTCTGTATCGAAAGTTGTGTTAACATATAAAATTAGAAGTAAGCTGAAATGTTTTGATGGATTCATAAAGGAATCTAAAGGCTGGTGAAAAATTTGTAATTCTCCCAGCATTTTATCTTCAGGTGCAAGATTATTGGTATGCAATGTACTCTACACTATGCGTTATTTATTCGGTAAGGAATGTTCAGGATAACAAGGAAAGCTACGGCAGTAATATACCAGTTTTGTGATTTGAAATTAATATATAAAATAGACTATAGCAATTTTGTTGTAATATCATTGTAATCTCACGATATAGGTCATACAGCTGAAGAGTAACAAGTTTATAGAAAAGACGCCGATAAACTTAATTCATGTTTTCCAAAATTTACATCACGTCTAAGCCATTTTGTTTGTTTGTTAAGTATAAAGTAAAGTTCAAGGAAGGAAGACTTTTCCTAGGTAGAAAATGTTGCATCTGTAAAAGATCGTTATATTAACATAACTCACAAGTATATCTTGTAAAAGCTTCACGCATACAGATTTCTCTAAAATATTTCTTATAACGTTTCAATGTCTGTCTATAGTAAAAACACCGAAAATAGAAGAATAGCTTTAACTTCATATCAGCAATAATTATATCCCCTCATATCAGCAATATGAGGGGGAGACTGCCAGCGGATAAAAAGTATTTCTAATAGAATTTCATATGATAACTGTGATTAAAGAGCAACATAAAATGGTATCGGAGCTGTACAGGGGAACAAAATGCTATTGAGCGTTATTTGATTTTTCTTCAACAGGCAAAATTTATGACCACACTGGATCTTTCATTACTATGTTTCAAATGTGTGCTGGGATTTCCGCCATCAGCTGCGTCTTTCTCGTCGTTGCTAGAGCAATCATGAAGTCGCCAAAGAAGGCATGACTAAAAGTTTGTTACTTCCATTGATTTTGAAACTAATATTATTGCCTTTCGAGCCAACCAAGTCGGAAACCGTAGGACCTTTTATAAGTCACACGACTGAATATTATTCCTGACAGTTTTTAATTTGTGTTTGCAATTTATGTCCTCATTTTTATATAACTTTACAAACTTTGGAAAACGTTGTGCGAAGTTTTAAAACGTTTGCAGTTTTTTCTTTCTTTTGTTTATTGTTCAAGCAAGTTGATGCCATAAGTAGCAATTTTTGTTCCACACTGGATATGTTCCGAAGTGATTGAGCCGTATGATAACACAAGGCTTACAACCCTTTACTTTTCAGTAGCTGACTGTTTAGTTTAAAAGGAGAAGAAAATATAATTTCTTTCTTTATATCGATTTTAGTAGATGATATGTGTCAGTGATCACACTTCTTGTAATGTAACCATTCAAATAATCAATCTATTTCATTGAAACGCAATAAAAATAAAACCCTTTGAGAAAAAGGAAAGTGTACTTAGAAAGTGTTTTATCCTAAATTGCCTTATTTCATCAATTTAACCGTAATTTTACTTTCTGATCACTTGTTTTCTTCATTTCAAAAACGTTACAAATTAATCGCTGTCACTTAAAATTCATTGGTAACCTTATACGCGTTCCCAACTATAACCGGTAAGACCTTTGTACTCAATGTGTTGCATACACACATACAAAACAGATCCCTCCACGTATGCCATTTCAGAAATCGTTATACCAGCGGTTTTCAAGGTTCTCGTCATCTCGCTCCTGAAGACCTCAAATGAACTTTTCCTCCACCAAAAAACAATCCAGTATCCAGTTCTTTATCTTAATACAACAAATCAATATGCTATGTATTAAAAGTACCCATCGTTCTATTTTGAAATATCATGTTTACAAGCTTTTCGGTTTTTAGTCTCTGGTGACCTCAGGTGAGTGTTGTCATTCGTCACAACAATGGAGATCTTTCTCTCTATACAAGAAATTTATATACCAAGTATCTCTCACTGCTAGTTTGATGTATTTTACTTAATAGTCAAGTGTCACAAACACACGTACACATTCACACACATGGCACATACATACACTCAGTGACGTGGCTGCATAGGTCCCTTGTGCCTTCGGCAAGAAATAAAAAAGCAGAGTCCCACTAGTTTATACTAGCAGGGAGTCGTTAAATAGCAACTCCCTGATACTAGTTCCTTTTTATGAATATAATATGTATATATACACTGCCAATATACATTCCTTAATCAGGCGAAAATTAATATTCATACAAGTGAATTTTCATTAAAGACCTCCAAACAAGAACTTCTTATAATATGAAAAGGGCATCTTGTACTAACGCCCTATGCGTCGAGGGTCGCCCGAGTACGTACACGTTTAGGCTTATCAATATGGCTGCCTCAAATCTTCTATACACAGTTTGGACTTGTTCAAGTGGTTTGGAATCGACAAGTATGCGAGAAACGTGAAAAATTTTCAAAAAATGCAACTTTAGGTCAAACGCAAAGAATAAAAGTGAAACAATGTGATATTTTTTTTCCATTCATGTTGTTTTTGTTTTCTTCTTTTTTTTTGGTGAAATGCTCCAAATTCATCATTAAATTACGCAAACGACAGTAGCTCGACAGCCATCTTGGTAAGCCTAATTTTTTCGAACGGTGGAGACACTTTTAGTCAAGTGATCCTCTGTCTATATGTAGAGGATTTCTGTGCCTCCAAACCATCTGTTTGCTCATTTTGACGTCATTTTCCTCAGGTCGCTCTTGAATGCGTTTGTGCCTTAATGGCGCATTTTGTATTTTGTTCCCACATGTAACACAAAGAGTACTGTATGGAAACTGCCATTTCTAGAACTTATGTTGCCTTATGGCCATTTGAACCCCGACTCCCACCCCCGGCTCCAACCTACCAGCCTTCGAAAGAAAAGTAATGGTGGGTGTCTTTTACGAAGAATTTTTACGCCATGTTACAACAACAAAGAAAAATACACACAAAAAGAACATTACCCTCACTCCTTGTGCTGTACCCCAAGACACAAATACCAACTATCTCCCTCTACACCATCCCTCCCTTCCATTCACAGCTGCACACCGGCTTCCCATAAAGACCTTATGCATTGACGTCACGAGACGACACTTTGGAGGGTGAAATCTGCATGCACGCACGACGTAGACTTCTCACGCGCGCATTGTGGACTTACGCACGTACCCGGCCGGCAGGTACACAAATCAGTTGTCTGCATTTGCTAAAGGTAAATGTGTAAACACACGGTATATTTTCCCTTCAATTTTGAACTTGTCTCAGAACAGATCTTGTTAGATTATCGAGGCGTTTCCGCGCCAGCATTGTGATAACTGATAAGCAAACCGGCATATTTCAAGGTAAACGTGTAAACACAAGATATATTTTCCCTTCAATTTTGAATTTGTCTCAGAACAGATTTTGTTATATTATTTAGACATTGCCGTGCCCAAACTGCTATAATCTAGGTAACTCGGCAACGACAAAAAACAATGACTTCAAAAAATGCAGAACATTTTTCTCTTCTAGGAGGTGAAAACTGCATCTCAGTAGCTTGTAGCGTTTGGAAGATACTTATTTTCAAAGAAATGCAATTTTTTCTCAGAATAAAGTGCATTATAGGAACTCTATGATGCATCGCGGCACATTAAAACATTCCAACAGATATTAAAACATTCCAACAGTATCAAATTTCAAGATCAACAGGACATCCAATTATAAAGGAAAACAAAAGAAATCTTAGGCAATGTGCCCACGTTACATAACATTCTGTGACCTTAATGAGATTTGGAGGTATTTTTTGACAAAAATAAGTACTCTTTAATTATTAGATATCACGAGTTAGGAAAAGAGTATTGCTACGGGGTTTAGAAGGTGTGGACTGAAATTTTTTTCTCTTTCACATGGGACTCTTGTGAAAAGCCACTGAAAAATGCCTTTAAAGGTAAATGTGTAAAAACAGGTTAGATTTGCCCTTTCACATTAAATTTGTCTCAGAACAGATCTTGCTAGATTATCGAGGCACTGCCGCGGCAGCACTGCGATAGGTAATCCGGCACCCTTAAAGGTAAATGTGTACAAACACGGTATATTTTCCCTTCCACTTTAAATTTGCCTCCGAACAGATCTTGTTAAGTTATTAAGGCATTAGAATGCTCGGACTTCCATAAGTAACCTGACCAGGGCCGTCGCGACCGGGGGGTGTGGGGGGTGTCTCACCCCCCCCCCCCAAAGTTCGCCAGAGCGACGATAGTCGGAAAATCTGAAATGCCAGTTGGAATTTCTGATAACTCAGTCTAGCACATTTTTCCGACTGAGCCTATGTCAACTTTGTATATATTTTCCAACTAGACCAAGTGAGAATAACACCAAACGTTATTTTCCTCACGTAAAATCAAATCAAAGCTGTCCTTTTTTCCCAAATTCTTCTCAAATTCTCAAAATTTTCGCGCGCTCCGCGAGCTTCAAACCTTACCTCAGTGTTTTCTTATTATCAATATCTTCCGATAGCAACTTTCGGAAAAGCACAACAGCAGAAGTTGAAAGCTGTTTACAAATTACCAGGTAAAAGACTGGCTTTTAGAGTGGCATGTTGGTTTGTTGGGCAATTGAAAGTATCTCGATGCAGATTCTGAATGCAGGTTTTATTATGGAAATCTTATTTAATGAAAATTTGGGAGCACTTCGCGCGCATGCTTCACGATTTACAATCAATCTCATGAACATTATTAAAGTAATTATACCATACACAGTTCTATGGGAGCTAGAGCGCTTTAGTCCCCCCTCCACAAATTTTTCCGAGCCCCACAAAATTGCGCAAATTTTATATAGACTAATATTGGTGAAGACATAGATATACTCAGAAAATATTCCAAAGGTTTATTTATCAGGCCCGTAGCCAGTAAGTTCTGTAACGATTCTTTCTATAACTTCAAAAAATTTTCGCGCGCTACGCGCGCTTTCATCTATAGTTCTATCTAGTGGTAACGCCCCCGTTTCAAACATATTGGATTTCAACGTTTCCACAAATGTTATTCTTCCGTGTGAGCGTGATTCTAGAGAAACACAACAATGCATCGTTGCGAAGTTCTTTCCTCTTTTTCCTAACTTTTGGAAGATTCTTTCTTCAGCCTCGCCATCGTGGCAAACATATTTTGTAAGAAAAAGATCTTTCAGTTTCGTAAGAGATCCTTAATGGGTAAGATGAAGAATGTAATCCCCGACGACGACCATGCAGTCACCCGAAAAAATTTCTTGGTTTTGTCCAGATTCTTCAATAAAAGCCCAAACTTTTACAACTTTCCTTAATGAAAATTCAATATAACCCCAAATTTTTCGGCGCGCTTCGCGCGCCTTATATTTTGAGTTCGGCAACCCGGCCATTGCATCTGTCGGGTCTTAGAGTAGATGGCCCCCAGTCAGGGTGCTTCCCCCCATGTCGGCAAATCAAAGCGCCACCCCTGAGCCTGCGTGCAGGTTTTTCATTTTGGCATTGAAGTATACCCCCAAATTTCGGCGCGCTTCGCGCGCAATCCTAGCAATCCACGTTGTATCACTTATGAACATTATAAGCACAACGTACCAGTGAACTTTTGTAGCATAAACTATGTGTACATTCTGAAAACGCGCTTGTTAGTCCTAAACCCCTTTTGCTTTACCTGTCTGGGAGGTCTAGTATCATTTTTCTGCACCTATACTCTCCCTCCCGCCCATCTCCCTCCCGCCCATTCCCCATTGCTGGAAGCTGTTCGTCTGGATTTTCGTTCAAAAGTAGTAAAAATACGATAGATGTAAAGTGCTTGGCGTCATACTCTATATTATTATTTAGATGCCAGGTAATAAGCATTACTCATTGCCCCATTTTATATAATTGACCAGAGCTTCCAGGAGGCCTATACAGGTATATGCTAGCATTAGATGCCAGAATAGAAGGCATTAAAGTGGGGGCTTCAGGAGGTTTGTTGACAACGTATTCTTCTCTTAGACAACATACTTTCTACTTTCACCTAACCAAATCTTAGTATTCACTAAATTATGGGCATTTTCCAGCCATATATGATCAGTTCCAAAAGTATCCGAAGATAGCACCATTTTGCATCTAAGCAACCTTACCTTAACAAAAATTTCTCAAGGGGGAGGGGAACCCCCTCCCATTAGGCCCCTCCCTAAGGACGGCACCTTCATGAAGTGACAAAGGAAGGATCCCCACTACTGTATCATACAAAAGTAACGTCCATATAAACGAAAATGCAATTTACGGGCCGCCACTCATTTGGAAAACTGAGAATCAAACCAGTCGGAAAAATTAGAATTCATTTAATTATGGACATTTTCTAGCCATATATGATCAGCTCTAAAATATCCCAAAGATAGCTCCATTTTGCATCTAAGCAACCTTAAATTAACAAAAATTTCTCAAAGGGGAACCCTTCCCCTTAGGTCCCTCCCCCACCACGGCACCTTTATGTAGTGACAAAGAGAGGATCCCCACTGCTGTATGTAAACGCAGGGGCATAAAAAATGGTGCAATTTACGCGCCACCATTCAGTTGGAAAAAATATCCATCCAGTCGGAATTTGGGACCTTCACACCCCCCAAACATATGACCCTAGCTACGGCCCTGAACCTGACACCCTTAAATGTAAATGTATATAAGCAGAAGGTATATTTTCCCTTTCAGAACAGATCTTGTTAGATTATTAAGATATTGCCGTGATCGCACTTCGATATGTTACCCGGCACCCTTAAATACGGAAGCCGAGAACTGCACGGTAGGGAATACTCAATTATGACTTATATCGATCGTTGTCTCTACCATATTTTCTAAAACTACGGGAAAGTACAAATCGAGATGTGATTTTTCTGTTCATCGGACAATGTCAAACAGGGGAATAGACCTTTTTCCAAATAGCAGCCACAAAGGATTGTGGGATAGTTTTTGTGTGCTTTAATTATTGTCAATGGCATTTTACTGTGGATAAGATTGATGCAGACCAAAATGCTATCCCACAATCCTTTGTAATTGCTATTTGGAAAAGGGTCTATGCAGAAACCAAGTCGCGATTTCTCAGTCCATTCCTTCCATCCTCGACTGGAAATGGGAGGGACAAAACTAAAACAAGTGGGGGCGTACTTAAAGAAAGGACGATTACACCGTATATATATTCATGACATCCTCTAATAAATGGACTTATATTAATATGCATAGCGAATGCATTGCCGCACCAGCACTACGATAGGTAATCCGGCACCCTTAAAGGTAAATGTGTAAAAACACGGTGTATTTTTCCTTTAATTTTGAATTTGTCTCAGAACAGATCTTGTTAGATTATGAAGACATTGCCACGCTCGCACTGCTATGGTAACCCAACACCCTTAAAGGTAAATGTGTAAAAGCACGTTATATTTGCCTTTCCACTTTGAATTCGTCTCAGAAAAGACTTTGTTAGACTATTGAGGCATTGTCGCATCCGCATTGCGATACGTAATCCGGCACCCTTAAATGTAAATGTGTAAAAACACGGTATAATTTCCCTCCCATTTTGAATTTGTCTCACAACAGACCTTTTTAGATTATTAAGACATTGCCTTGCTCGCACCGCGGAAAGGTCCAGTACACACAGTTATGCTAAATGCAAATGCAAATGCGGAATATATTATTTGCCTTTGAATTTGTGTAAGGTCAGATCAGAGTCGATTAGTAGGATTATGTGCTAGTAGGTTAGTAGGCATCGTTACAGCGATTATGCAATGCCACGATTTCCTTTCAAATCATGAATACGTTGTGGAGCAATATTAGCCGGGCGCGTAGCTACGAGGGGGGAGGGCTGAGGGTCCTGCCCCCCCCAGATGTTTGACAGGCTCCCAGAAATTGTGTGTGTCCTAACAAAATTTGTAAGAATTAAGGATGGCGATCAATGCCGGGACCCCCCATTTGATACCTAGGCCCCCCTAAAATGTTCATCCTGGCTACGCCCCTGATATTAGCACCGGTACCAAGCAGCGCACCAACAAGTTGAATGACTAATGACGTAGTTTGCGGGTGCGAAGTGATACGCAATTCGGATGAAACTTAATCAACGTTATTCTCGGTACATCAAGTAGACTATGTAGGCCTATTCATAAGTATATTGTGGAAAATGTGCTTTGCAAGAAGGTAATGCATAAAGGTTTTCTTTCATCATCATCATCATCACCATCACCATCACCATCACCATCACCATCACCATCACCATCATCTTCATCATCATCTTCATCGTCATCGTCATCGTCATCGTCATCGTCATCGTCATCGTCATCATCATCATCATCATCATCATCATCATCATCATCATCATCATCATCATCATCGGGGAAGCTTACACAAGCGTGAATTAGCACGCTTACATTTTGGCCACTGAATGTCTCGAAGCCTCCAGCGCTGTCTGATCTCACCGTAGATCAGTGTGCGGTCCGCGTTCAGTGTTTTGTATGTTATCCCCTCTTTAAATACTATAGCCCAACAGGGGCGAATGCAAAATTTGTGGAAAGGGGAGCTCATTGTTGTGAAAGAAGCTCTCACATACGAGCGCCGGCTCAGACTTATTCGGCGTGATTCGGACCCCCCCCCCCCCCGGAAAATTTTTGGGTACTGGAGTCTTACAGTCATAATCAAGGACTTTAATTTCGACCTTGTTACTATAAGTGCAAAATGTTCGAAAAGATGAAAATTCAGAACGTGTCGAATGCAGTCACCACCTGCATGCGACCTTGCTGGAAATAGCCTATTCATGCTTGGGAGAGGTAAAGTGAAATGCGTATATGTGCATTAAAGAACACCATATGAATTTTAGCTTTAGTTCAATTCCGAAAGAAACATTCAGATTTCTTTACTAAGGAATAGATTCGATGCAAGCACTTATTTTTTCGTTTTTGTTGTTCACTTTTGGTCTTCTTTTATTTAACTTAGGATTCAGATTTTTGGTATTAACAAGATGGGACCCATTGGTTTTGGTGGTGGTCAAAGGACATGTGAGGTCATTAAAGGTCAAACTAGAAAACATCATAAAACATGATATCTTATGAAGAGTAAATGTGAGGGATACCTCATTTTGACAAAGCACTTTACTTCGGCTAGGAATCACCGAGACTTTGGACTTCCTGGTTGAGATATCGTGTCTGCAAGCAGTTTATAAGGCTTTCATAATTTCACCTCTGGGTTATCTCACTCTTTCTCTTGATATGACAAGTTTTTATACTACGTATTGAAAAAAGTCCATCATTTTCATGTTAAACATCGTATTTTCACGGTTTACAGTATACGACCTTTGGTGACCTGAAATGACCTTTTGACTTTCACCTCCTCCAAAAACGATAACAGTTTTTAATCTTCTATTACAAAGCTATTAACCATGCGCGTAGCCAAGGGGGCAGAGGTCCCCCTTGAGCATATTTTTTGTATTTTTAAAGTTAATTTTTACAATATTGCTAGTGCTTCCCCCTATTTATATGAGGTAAATAGGCCTGGGAAGTGTCATCTGGGAGGCATTTTGGGCCAAATTTTCTTGCGCTTCGCGCAAACCCATGGTGGCGCGGAGCGCTGAGAGTCTGTCTATGGGTTTCGCCCCCCACCCTTGACAAATTCCTGGCTATGCCCCTGCTATAAACCACGGTTGATCGCCAGAAGAGTAAACTCGAATTTGAAGGGCAAAAACCTTTAAATGACCGAACAAGAAACCACGCGTCTTTCGATAGATAATGAGAAAACGTACAGGACGCAAATCCTGATTGACGGCGAAAACATACTTCTAAAACCAGATTTATTATTAAAGTTTTCGGCTGCCTGGGACCTTCTTCAGCAACAAATAGACTAACAAACAGTGTAAAGTAAGGGTAGGCGGTGCACCACCTGACGTGCCTATAAGTCGGTTAACCTTGCACATTTTTTAGGAAAGGCCCGAAATCATCGTGCGTGATTTAATGCCAAAGATAAGAATGCTTTGTAAAGATGCCGGGGTTAAAATGTAAAATGTTTGGTTCTTATGACCAAGCTATAAGAAAATACAGTGTGACTGTCAAACTGTACGGCAGTACTAAAAGAGTTAAGAAGTAGAAAAGATTCGGATAAAAAGAGATCTAACAAAAGATGGAAGATGTATATACGTAAAATTGCACAGATTTGTAACAGCAGCACAGAAATCAAATGCACGACGTAGAAAACCATGTAAATCCTGACCATAGGAGCAGACTGACCCATAGCAAGAGGTTATTTACGTCTTCCAAGCTGATGAATAGACCCTTTTCCCGAATAGCAGTTACAAGGGATTATGGGATAGAGCTTTGGGTATGCGTCGATTTTTGTCAATGGCATTTTACTGTGGTAAAAAACGACGCGTACTTAAGTTTATCCCACAACCCTTTGTAATTGCCATTTAGAAAAGTGTCTATGATAGGTACTAAATCTTTGCTGAGGCCTTAGACATGGGAATTAATTCTGAAATAACCCGTTCCACTTCTTTTCGTTTAAGTAAATGTACGAAACGCCGGACACAATGTGGAGGTACCGCCCACTGCCTATTTAGTTCACGTGGTTTTCGTAGTTGCACCTCTGATGACCTTCGACTTCCAACTAACTCAAAGGGTTCCCTCTCTCCTAAAGTAACACTTCTATATACCAAGTATAAAAAAAATCCATCATCCCTGTCTTTGAATATCGTGTTTTTTCAAGGTTTTCGGTTTTTGACCGCTGTTGACCTCAAATGACCTTTGAACTTCACTGAAAACAATTGGGTTCTTTCTTTCAATATGATAAAGTTATATACCAAGTATGAAGATTGCCCATTATTGCTGTCTTGAGATATCGTGTTTACAAGCAGCTTTTAAGAATTTTGTTTTTTTCATCTCCGGTGACCTCAGATAACCGTTGACCTTTACCAACATCAATAGGGTTTATCTTTTGACTATAAACTATCCACATGCCAAGTATGAGAAACATCCATGCTCCCTGCCTAGAGATATCGTGTTTACATTGTTTTCGGTTTTTTGACTTCTGGTCACCACGCATGACCTTTGACCTCCACCAAAATAATAATAGGGGTCTTAACATGATAAGTCTATCTTTCAAGAATGAAAATTATCCATCATTGCTATTTTGAGATATCGTGTTAACAAGCCAAGCGTCAGAAACACACACACATACACACACTCAGTAGCACACGCGATTGCAAAGATTCTTTTTGCCTTCTGCAAGGACTCAAAAATAAATGGTTAGATAATCGAATAAAGAAACTAGACCACCAATGGTGCAAACTTCGACGTCGGCGGATTTAGGATTTCATGCACGAAAGGGAGGGGACTGACTCCATAAGGGCAAATTCTGAAGCTACGAGCACCAATTGCACTTCCATGAAAAGAGACGAAATTTGCAGAGAAGATTACTGACAAGATTTAAAAGCAACTGGCACCAGTTAATTTTTTATTTTTTTTTTTGTTCCAACCAGGAGTAAATCTTGCCAACGCGGAACAGTCAATTTTCAATTCAAAATTGCCCAATAAAAACATCGCTTCTCGTGATATCGATTTTTCCTGAAGAAGTTATGAACATGGGCGACCCAAGAACTAGTGTGCAAACTTTCTGACACAAATATCAAAATCCCTAGAGGAAGATAGGTTTCATGGCCAAACATTGAAAAATAAGCTCTAGAGACATCATACAACCTTCGATAAACACAAAATTTTAGTGGTAGCATTGGCGTGACATGGTACACATCCTCTCTAAATTTCAGATCCTTAACTTACAAAACCGCTAAGAAAACGCAATCAAAGACAAAATCTCTGAACGCCTCGACAAAAACCTCTGTGGCGATCGCATTACCTAGTCGAAGTAATGAACCGACCGACCGACCGTCCGTACGTACCTACGTATGTATGTATGTATGTATGTATGTATGTATGTATGTATGTATGTATATATGTATGTATGTATGTATGTTTGTATGTATGTTTGTATGTATGTTTGTATGTATGTTTGTATGTATGTATGTATGTATGTATATATGTTTGTATGTATGTTTGTATGTACACAACGACTACAACGCCATTGACCAGAATCGTCTAAGAAACGGAATGTGAAATGAGCGGAAATTAAAATTAAAATTTAAATGTACGAAATTTAGGTACATCTTCTTCCAATATTCTTCTTTCCCTTTCCTTTTGTCTCTATTTTAATGCTTACATCAAACCTCAAACCCCATCTTACGCCAAGATAGTCTGTTGTCCACCACACTTATCCAAGTTTCACAAATAATGTGATTATACTAAAAGCAAGAACCAGAATTGCCTAAAACCGTGTATTTAAAACTCGAGGATTAAAAGGGTCGAATTTACTCTATCAAGACCGACTGCATGGTCAAGTGGTTAAAACATCCGACTTGCAGAAGGAAGGTCTGTGGTTCGACTCCTGGCCGGGTCATACCAAAGACTTTAAAAATGGAACCTACTGCCATTGTGCTTGGTGCCCAGCATAAGCAGTGAAGCAGGGAAAACAAGCCAGTGAAACACAATTGGAAAAAAGGCCGTGGCGGACCGGACTTAAACCAATTGGTTTGAAACTGAGCCGTACAACCTCATCTAACACTCTATACTCTATCAAGAGGCAAGAGGACATTAAACTTTTACATATTGAATATTATAATATTGATGTTTTGTATTTTTCCATCTCCCATATTCCAGAATGCGTGTACACATAAATATGTTACATTGGTGAAAATACAATTCACTATCTGCTTTAATTTAAAGCATGTTTTAACCAAAATGCTCTATAATGGGTACATATTTACCATAGCTATAGATTATGGAAAGTGCCCTCTAAAGTACAGCTCTCTTTCCTCCTTGTTTTGCTCTTGTAGAATATAGAATTCCACATCTATTTGAGAATGGAACTTGAAAAAGAAGTCATCAAGCCTACGTCAGGGAGTGAAATATATTTAGCATGCATGTTTAATATATTGATTGGATGACTTTCTTCGTCAGTCAATTCACAAGTGACAACATCATTACTTAATATAATTTTATTTTGACACACCTGCCTAAAATATCCTTCCAAATGCGATGTGCAATACGTGCTGACTTTACTGTATGTCATAAGCATACTTATGGCAAGAAATTTGCAGGTTAGCACATCCCCTTGCCAGCCTGCTCTCTTTGATCATCTTAGAACGCCCGTTGGCCAAAAGTTCGCATCTCAATATACCCAGATTGCAGAAAATGTCACCCTGTAACACAAATTTGTTATTACAAAGAGAAGAGAAGTCGGAACCCAAGCCCCCCCCCCCCCGGCCCGCCAAAAGCCGACCTGAGGATGTGTCACTATGGTAGTTAATTTGCGACTGATGTTTTCGCTAAACGCACTTTTAAAAGTTCGTATTCTTCACCTTGATTGTGTGTGCGTGTGCGTGTATGTTCGTGTGTTTGTGACGCTTGGTTTGTAAACACGATATCTCAAGATAGCAATGATGGATAATTTTCATACTTGGAAGATAGAAACATTATGTTAAGAGAAAGATTCCTATTGTTTTTGGTGGAGTTAAAGGTCATGTAAGGTCGACGGAGGTAAAAAACTGAAAATCTTGTAAACACGATATCTCTAGGTAGGAGCATGGATGCTTTTCATACTTGGCATGTATATGTGTTATAATAAAAAATGAACTCGATTTTGGTAAAGGTCAAAGGTTATCTGAGGTCACCGGAGGTAAAAATACGAAATTCTTAAAAACTGCTTCTAAACAATATCTCAAGATAGCAATAATGAACAATCTTTATACTTGGTATATAACTTTATCATATTGAAAGTAAGAACCCAATTGCTTTCAGTGGAGGTCAAAGGTCATTTGAGGTCATCAGTGGTCAAAAACCGAAAATCTTGAAAAACAGGGATAATGGATCCTTTTAATGCTTGGTATATAGATGTGCTACTTTAAGAAAGAGGGAACCCTTTAAGATCTGTGGAGGCCGAAGGTCATATAAGGTCATCACAGTTGCAACTACGAAGATCTCGTAAACTAAATAGACGGTGGGCAGTACCTTAAAATTTTGTCCAGCGTTTCTGTGACCAACGAAAAGTTAGGGCTGAATTTTTCTACCGTTCCAAAGATAAAGTTATAGAAAACAAGTATTTTTTCACAAGCATAACTGTTACAGTAATAATACTGATCTAAATTACCTGATTAATAACGCGTGAAAAAGATGCTGTGGCAATAGCATGATTAGAAATGCCATACGCTATACGAGTTCTTTGATGGTGTAGTGGATTAGAGCTCGTTTTTTCACGCAGACGGTACGGTTGCGAATCCCTCCGAAGATTTTACTTTTTTTCCTACTCAGTTTTTTTGGTGAGGTGCAAAGGTTATATGAGGTCATCACAGGTCAAGTTATTAAAAATCGTAAAAAAATGATATTGCCAAGAAGCAGAAATATGAGGGATCAACCCCAGTGAAACAAATCACCCCCTTTCAGCAAGAAATCGCTTAGCCTTTGGGCTGTCTGGTTGACGAAAACTGTAAAGCTGCGTTCACACCAAAACCGAAATCTGCTGCGTTTTGCGGGCAGGTGCCTCAAAGCAAATGGCTTGTATGTATTTGTTTGAAACTGTTCACACAGAAATCGCGTTGTGAAAACGTTTCCGTGTGAACGGTTCCGTAGAAATACGTACAAGTCATTTGCTTTGCGGCTCCTGCCCACAAAACGCAGATTTCGGTTTTGGTGTGAAAGCACCTTAATGCGTCCTGCTTAGCGTAAAACCTTACTACACTTGATAAAATTTAGCTGATAAAAAAAGATTTTCAATATGTGTTCTAAAATTCCTGCCACACGTAATCAGTTAATGTACAATTTCTACGGAAAAGTCTTTATTACCCCAGCAGGGAAACTGTGCATGTTAAAACCCTACGAAGTTTCAGTCAACGACGTAAGCAATCGCTTTTTAAGGGGCAGCCTTGCCATTGACTTCCTGCCATTTAAGTGGGCAAATTTGGCTTGTTCTAGGCTTTGTAGAGCTTGCTCCTGAGTAATGTTGCGCCAGCTTTGTGGAGTTTCCGTGAAACGTCCATACAAAGTTGTAAAAAGCCACTGCCAGAAGAGCTGACCAGGTTCATTATCACTCCTTGGATGAATTTCCCAATTTGGAAAATATTCTTTGAAATTTTTGCAAAGGTGAGTTCGGCCTTCGTGAGTAAAAGTCGCAGTGTCAGAGAGAATAGACTTATAACAATTCTCTAACACTAGTTCACTAAAGAAAAGGCTATCCTTACTTTCGGCTTTAGAACTTGAAGAGGCACCAGCAAGAGTTTTAACGTTGAAAGATGTCTGGACAGGTAACATGTCTATTGATCTCATGATCAAATTATTCTTAAATCCTCTTGGACGATGCAATGAAGAAGAATGAACGGTGTGGCTTTCTAACATGTTATCACACCAAGCTCCACACATTGGACACACTTCAGGACACACATATGACAATCCTGATGCGTTTTGAAATAAAGAGTAGTCAAATCTGTCATAAGCCTGGTAAAATTTTTCATGCATAACAATGTCTAGATTACTTTTAAGCAAATTCGCCACTTGTGCAACATCCCTTACTTCATATATATTTCCAGCCTCTTTGATAAATGGACAACCTAGAGAATTCCCTATGGAATCTGTCCATTCTTTCCACGTTGTTCCCTGGGATTGTTCATCGCAGATGGTGCTGGTAAGGTTCGAGACGAAAGAACGAACTTCATCACTTATACCAGCATTGATTTCCCTTCTGCATCTCTCTGCCTCTCTGACAAGATATCTTTCTGCTACCAATATTAATGGGTGTTCAGAAAACGTTGGATTTATTTGGAAAAATACGTCATTGTTCACACAGAAAGGCAGTAGATCCCATGGAACATGCACTGGTTGTGTATACTCACGGTAGTCAATTTTGTCGTAAGTTGCTTCACAAAATGAGATTACTTTGTCAATGAAGATTTTTTTAGCATAATAGCACATAAAATCAGCAGCCTCTTTATGTGGATTGAGTTCATTTTTGAAGATAGAACTAGTCCCAGCTGCTGCAATTATTTCATACCCGTCAAAATCTAACAAGTTTTCGATCTCCTTGTCGCCTTTATTATAAACATATGATGAAACCTTGCCGCAAAAGTACAGTAGACCTTTGGCAATCAAACGATGCGGTAATTTTATATTTAAAGTATCGTCTTTTATATATAGTTCTTTCAGTGTTTTCTGCAACATGATCTGAAATATGTTTGTGTCGAAAGCCTTACTCTGTATTTGCAGTTCCCTTAAATTGTTTTTAACAATGAATTTTAAGTAACTGACAGCTTCTTTTCTTTTGTTTTTTATATGCCTTTCTTCATCTTTTAAAGGAATTTTGTCCGCTATTTCAGGCATTGTTAATGCTGTATTATATCCCATGAAAAGTTCTTGGGAATGAAAAATAGGTGTAGGTGGTACTTCTTGCCTTCCCATATGCTGTTCATCATTCACAAGAGCTTTTTCACTAGTTCCCACCTTCGATATAGATTCATGTCGTAACCACGATTTTACAAACTTCAGACTGATGTACTTCGAACAATCTTCTAATGACACGTGGTTCTTTATTCCTCCTTCTTGTGACAACAATGCTTGTATTTCACTTCCAACAGCCATGTCCCTGGTGACCTTAAGAAGCAGTTTTTCGCATACATTTTGGATGGATGAGGGAGTTAACATAACGCTGGCAATATTGTTGTCTTTCTTTATTTTGTCTACACAGTTTTTCCAAAGAGATGGAAAGTATTCACCTATCGAGCTAGTATCAAGAACTTGGGTTTTAATCGCTTTAGCCTCTAAGGCAACTAATTGTCGAGCCTTCTTTCGAAAAAGTGGCAGGTTCAAAATGATCTTTTTAACTTCGTATTCATCAGCGACTTTGGTAAGTGAATGAGTTTCAGTTTCTTTAAGAACAACACTGACGTCGTGAAGGAATTCTTGTCTATGTCTCATCATCATGTTCTTACGAGGATGTCTTGCAATATAATCCCCAATACATCTGGTCAGCTTTAACCTCTGATCTTCTATTTCAGAATCTAGAGCTTCCTTCAAAGTTTGAAAATCTGGTTGAAGACTTTCTCTTTCGGGATCCCTTTGTATAGAAGATATCATTTTTCTCATTTTTACATGTACGTCTTGTCTCATTTGCGCAATCCATTGGTTGTAATCAAGACAAAATTTATTAAAATCTACCGCCTTAACACTATCCTGGAAATTAAAAATGAGGCCTTCTTCCTTTACTGCTTTCCAGACGTCTCGAACCCGCTCAGTAAACGTCGACAGCGTTAACTCTGGAACAATGTTTCCCTTTTTTATGTCTTCAAATAGCTTAACTCTGATTTTAGTTACTGTTTCGCTGTTCATGTGATTTGGGGGCGCCATGCCTCCAGACCAAAGACAAGGCACATATTGCAGGTCCTCATCAACTTGAAGATTAACGACGTCAGAAAACTGCTGGTAGCGACCTTCTAGTCCTTCTTCTTCAGCTGCAAACCTAGTTGCTTCATCGAGGGTTTCTTTAATTTTTTTGGTATTTGCCTTATTACGGTCTGCTGCTGTCATATCGGATACACGTTGTTGCACTATTCTACAATGACATGTCAAATCTACCTCTTTCATACGCATTAGCGCATGTGCAACTATCTGCAAAATACCCGTCATATCAGGACCAATATTCTCTCCTTCTATATTAAATATCGTTACATTTGCTATACTTAAAGCCAGGGTGACTAACTCATTATCGAATCTTCGATCATCATGATCTATCGATCTTATGCCCTCACTGTCTACTACTACCAAATAATGAAATCCTAGTTCCTCAGAAAGTCCATCACTCATTTTCAAAAGTTGAATGAAAAGTCCTCGAGTACATCGCCCTGCACGCACTGGAAACCGTACTCCAAACATGCTGTTGAGAAGCGTCGATTTACCGCTACTTTGAACTCCTATTACGCTCAGCACTAAAACTTTTGGATCATCCAACTCCATGGTCAAAGTGTCAAAAACACTTGTGACCCAAGTCAAAGGAACACAACCAGTGTCTCCATCCATAATTTCAAAAGACTGCATTTCTGTGACAAGATTTGCTGCCAGTGAAGGGAGCAAGGCTACATCTGGCGTACTTGTGGCTTCAGGCTGAGGTATTTCTGCTTCCTGTAGATCCATACAAGCCTCATATAGCTGACCCAACTCACGAAGAAAATGTTCACCGCCTAAATTTTTAGCTCTACAATTTTTGTACAATTTATTACATGCATCTACTTTGACTTTATACGTAGATTCATTTCTGAGCTTCGACTTGCCCTTTTTGTCAATCTTGCTGCCACTATAATTATCATCCGTACCTGTCATCACCTGATCTCTTAATTGACGTATTTCTCTTTCTAATCCTGCGATATCATTCATGTCATTCCTTGTGCTCTCATTCACCATGTGATAAATCCTTTCTTGCATGAAACCGAAGATATATCTTAGCAAGGCAGAATTTGATTTGGCATCTTTCATTATTCTTAAGAAAACTTCCATGGTTGGTGAGAGGTTTGTTTGCACCTGAGAATTTCTCTTCTCTCTTTCTTTCAATGTTTTGCTTTCTATTTGATGTTCAAAGGATTCGTTGACTTCTGTTTCTACATGGAGGGACGCCTTATCAATTTCAACCCAGTCTTTCCAATCAGCCTGCAAGGGAAAACTACTCTTTTTGAACTCTATTACATCTACAGGGGAGTTCTGGAAACTTACGCCTTGTTCAAAGATTTCACAAACAGCGAGCCGAGCTTTTTTACAGTGTTCCACACGTTCATCAATTCGTATGTTTTTAACACAGATGTCAGTCAAAGATTCCAAACACGTTTTATCAGTATTTGAAACCTTACAATTTCTAACTATTTCGTCACATACTGCTTTGCTCAAAACATCCATTTGCACTACGTTAACAAAAACACCCGTCTTTGTATTTGGGACGATGCACTTTCTGTGATGTTGTGGCACGTGACTCTTCTTCTGAGATGGAAATGAAGAGAGTGGCTTTTGAATTTTTCCTTATTTCCCTAATACACTGTTTATAACTTTTGTGCTTATTGGTTGCTACAAGGGCAACAGTAAGATGTGCTGCTTTACAAACAAATGATGCTTGTTGGGGATATTTGGTACAATCTCCTCGTAAATTAAAGAACGCAGTGACTTCTTTAAAAATCTGGTTTTCGCTTTCCCACATGGGAAGAAACCAGACGCATTCCACAGATCCTGTTGAAAATCTAGGTACCACAAAATCTTTTTCTCGGTTTAAAAAGAATGTGTGTGATGAATATCCTTGACTCTAACTCAGCATAATGTTCAGCAACTGAGATTTTGAAAGACGCACATCCCCAATTCTAAGAAAAGAAATATTAAGAACTGGATAACTAATGATTGGTTGTTCAATTGCAAAGGAGTCTGATTCTCCCCTCCATTTTTTCATGACCCTTCGCAGACCCCACAGTAGAAAAATAGGTTTGCTATTTGCCACACCTTGAAGCACTACAGGAACTGCCAATTGGCAAGCAGACATTTTCTCTAGAATGTCTTGTCTTAAAAAGTCGTCACCGCAATGAAGAAGGCAGAAAATAAAATCTCGCATGCTATAATCTTTTGACACTAGTTCTTGAAGTATGCCGGCACGATAATTTAGGGTTGTTAGCTTTTGCCAGAAAATTTGGGCGTAATTGTTTTCTTCATTGGTTCCCAACTGCAAGAACGTCTTTAGTTTCAATTTACCAGGATATTTGTCTTTCAATCCAACTTTCTCCAGAAATATATCAAACGTTGTTTCATCATCTTCATCCTCACCTTCGGAATATTCTGGCTCACTCGGCAGCTCAAATCCTTCCGCTGTGTTAGCAATAAAAAGAATGGAACATTTAATAGGCGTGGCTAACATGCTCGACCATAGTCATATTGCAGTGACAAACGCAGAATAAGGGGTATGCTAACTATTAATTCTTAGTAGTATAAAACCCATGGTATGAACCATGGACGGTACAATAACATAGCTTTGCACTTCCGACCATGCACTCTTTGCGATGGTTTACAGCCCACCACAACTTTTGTTTGGGCTTGCGAGCTACTTTCACAAACTCCTGGCGTCATACAAAATTAAATTCACAGTTTAATCTAGCTTCTTTATTCCAGATAATTTACTTTTTTAAGCTTGTTTCAGATGCCCCTTGGCTATTTAAGAGTCACTCCCTTGTGTTTTTTTCACTGACTGCGTGTTTTCGAAGATTAAATCTCCTGTACACATGGACATTGTTTCCCCTCGGAATAGGAATGGTCTCGTCACATTTCGGTGAAAGCAAGGGGCGTGTATACTGGGATAAGTGTGGAATGGAGCAAATTCCTCCCAGTGAAGATAGAAAACTAGTCCCTGCTAAACTCCAAGTCGGAATCAAGAGGTAAAGTAGCATAAGGAGATTAGAGACATTGGATAGGAATATTAACGTAATGCATTACTTTTGCAGTATTCCAGTAAAGTATAAAACAAGACTAAAATGTGTTATAAATTGCTCTTATCGCAGGTACTTGTTTGACTGCTACTTTCTGTCTGACAATTGTAGAGAGAAATTGTTGCTGGAAAATTACATGTAACCTCCATCCTCATTCGTCCCCACCTTACATAATCCCTCTTTGTCTGAATTGGGGAATTATAGAAAATGGTTATCGTTTAAGTGGTTAAACGATGTCACTTGAAGACAATTAAATGTTTCATTTAAAGTCAACATGTTGTCAATACCCCACCCAAGAAATTCCTGGAGCTTTTAACCTTTGTTCCCCTTGCCTCCCTAACCTTAACACTCTTATGAGAGCACCTAAATCCCACGCTTGGGTAAACGTGTCCTACTTAGAAGACTTAGGCTACGTGCAGCCATTTGAACCCCCTAAAATCAATTACGAGTTTGCAAATGACGCTCATGATACATGATGCAATATAGTTAGGATCAAACAAAGTGTTTGCGGTATAGCAGTCGCCCACGTTTCAAACCCTGTAGTTACTCCAGAGACAGTATGTGTAAAAAAGCTAATAACTCAGGCTCAAAGTCATCCAACACCCTCTTGAGAAATGTTGCATGTAATCCCAAGTAGAAGCAAGATGTTTAAATATGAGGGTCCAATGTAGATTTTGCTATTAGAAGAGAGTTGTACTAAAGTATACAATACCACAGAAAGCGCACTGTGAAATGGTTTAATTACTGTTTAGGTCCATAACTTCTTTGTGCCACCACCTGCTTTGGGATGGATCAAATTATTTTCTCTTTACATACATCATGTTTAACACGCGCTTTGTGCTTTCAGCAAAAACAAAATAATTGATTAGTCAATGTAACCCTCATTGAAGTACTTTTCACAGTCTTTCAAAAGCTCATCTCGAGATAAGCTTTTGCTGTCCTCTCGCGTAAAATTCTACCTCCACCAAAATATAGGCTAAGGTTCTTGTGCTCAGTATGGATAACGCTCATACACTGATATAACCGCCGCCAAAATGCTGTAAACTACATTACATCTCGTAGGAGACGAAAATTGTATATTACTCTTCCCTTACGGAAATACGAGCAATTTTAATTTTGCTAAATACTTCTATATGACAGTCGGTGATTCAAGGTTTCAAACGGGGCCTAGGTTTCTGTAAGCTACTTGAACGTCAAGTCTGGATGTACCGCAATTTCAAGCATCAACAGCGGTTGGTTCTGGACAATTTTGTAATTAAACACTTTAGATGCTACTTTCTGGCATCTGGAATTCAAAAGAATGGGACAAAACTTTTAGTGAAGCTTAGGAAATCTACCAAAAAGGAAAATAGGGAGAAAGGAGTGCAGGGCAGGGAAGAAAGAGAAGGAAGAACAGGATGCCCTTTGTTATTCTTCTCTTTCCTGCTGAGCGACTGTGAACTACTTCTATAAGCCTGAAAGTTACACTCATAATAGTCCATAAACATAGGCGCTACAATCTTAATATAGTGCATTCTGCAACTGCCACGAAGACTTCCCCTGGACATTGCAAAACATATCTCATCGAAAGCGCCTCACATGCGCGTGGTTTCCATAGGTGATGAAAGGTATCATCTACTAAGGTGCGGGCTTTCAGAGCTAGACTATCAAAAAACGACGTGTAGGTGAGTATATTTAAAGAAGCATACGCGTGGGGAAAAGGAGAAGTGGGGAAAACACACACACTCTTCACAGTATGAGGGCGAACACGTCTTCCGCCCCCTCCCCGGACTGTCAAGACGTGATACTGTGATTTACATTGCCTGCAACAGGTGTACATGAGGTTTTTATAGTATTGGCAACTTTTTTCCAATACAAAGAAGCGTTTATCATTAGCAACTAGAAACATTCCAAGCATGTTGTCTCCCCGTTTTTGCCTACATGTCTTCGAAATAAGGTAGGCCAAGTACAACGTTCATTTGTCCAGTGAAACCTAGGATAAAAGAGTACGGGGGTATCTCTTTTAGCGAGATCTCTGTTTACCGATGTTATGCTTTATATTGCTGTGAGTTTTGTTAGTTTCTTGACAATGTAACGTTCAATCCCATGACAACTGAAATTGACAAGTACCAAGTGTTATATGCTCACATGAGACAACACCAGACTTGAAAAGATGGCTAACAGTTTCCAACTGTGTATTCTTGGATATTGTCAATAGATGGCGCTATACTACAACACGATAAAGATGCATTCATGTGAAAGATAGAAGTTACTGCAATACTTTAATTCAGTTTATATTCCATAACTTTATTGTCTGTAATAAAACTAACAGCGGGAATTATTCAAAATGATTGTCGACTGGTTTTTGTGTTTCCCATTTCTACATAAAACATAGCATGGAAGTAAATAACTTCATTACAGAACAATCCTGATAAAAAAGAGCTTTACTGATCTGAACAACCTGCACAGGTAGTGAATACAGGTTTAACTTTCCAAAGTCAACTACTTCTGGTTGTTTTAATTGGCTTCACTTCAGGTTGGGGCCTCTTTTTTCCTGAGGGGTGTAATCATGATCATCAAAATCATTCATCTCGGTAAGTACTTCCTTTGAAGGTGTAATTACACGCTTGTGTCTCCTAAGGTCTAGTCTTCTAAGATAAGTTGACTTCTTTCAGCCGAACAATATATGACCTTCGGTCCTTTGTTTGCCTGATAACCAAACCTTGGTCCAAGTGACCATTGGCAATTTTTACTCTGAAAGTTTCTCCAAGGGGAAAGAGACGCAGTGGTTTAGCATGGAACTCATACTCTTCGTTTTGAATGGCTTGCTGCCTTTCTAGGTAGTGTTTACCCATTTTTAGCAATTTAGGTTTAACAATGATGGTTTTGTTTGCAGGAGTGTTTTTGTCTGCCTTCCCATCAACCTCTGTACAGGAGATCCTGCTTCTCCCTGAGGAATATTCTGGAGATCCAATTATACCAAATACAGGTCTTTTTCGTCATGTTTAGCCTTTTGAGAAGATTCTTGATAGTTTGATCTGCACGTTCTGCCATACCATTGCCATGAGGGTAATGGCATGAGAAAGGTTTCTGAGAAAACCTGTATTTAGATACAATCTTTCTGAACTCTAAAGTTGCAAACTATGGACTGTTATCACTAATTACTACATCTGGTATACAATACCTTGCAAATTGACTCTTTATCAAATCAATGACATATTTTAGGCTGTACTTCCCGTTAGACTAGATATTTCCACAAACTTGGAGTAATAGTCAATCGAAAGCACGTAATTCTCATTATACAAATGAAGCAAATCAATACCAATTTCCTACAAAGGACGATCTGGTACAGTACTTCATGACATTGCAAAGGTTCCTTTCGCTGTGACCTACAAAACTTACTTCATGTTATGTAGTGCACTTTGATACAAAGTATGCTATTTGAGTGTTCAATTGGGATCAGAAGAGTGATTCTCTGGCTCTCTTTTTATAATTTTCATTACCTTGGTGACTGCTGTGTATTTTTACTAGCATGTCTTTCCTCAATGACGATTGAGCAGATTTTGTATCGAAATGCATTGTAAATGCATAACTACATGACATGTAATAAGTGTCATAGCTCACGGCGAAAGGAACTTTTGCAAAGGCATTAACTTGTAATTCATAAGCCATACAGGCTTCTCCCTCATTTGTGATCACTTAGCGTCGTAAAACAACTGCCCTTCAAGACCTGAATCAATTACGGTACAATGATTCTAAGACCTTTTAACAAATCCCCGTTGTCAATGGTAATATCATCTCAGTATTGTCAATACTCATTTAGCTGGGGATCAGTTTGATTTTTACTTTTTGGACATACCTCTTTGACAGTCTGACAGAGGGACTGTAGAATTATTATCTTTCTCTGTTTCTACCATAATGTTTTCGAGATTTTCACACCTGATTGGTTTCTGTTCAATAGTACAATATGTACTTCGAAACTGTAACCTTGCTTTTCTGAACCTAATGCAGGAGCCCTACTCAATACATCTGCAATAAACAGTTCAGGAGATTCTCCCCATTCGGGAGAATCTACTTTTCTCCCGATCGGGAGAAAACTTGGTCATGGGCGTCGCCATTTTGTCTATTTTACCCAAAATCCCACATGTGCCTTTGTGTACATTGTCAGTGGCGAATGGGTTTTGGAACCCCCTTGCAAAAATTGTGAGTCTAATGTAATGGAATTAAATGTATATTTGGAAGGTTTATTGTCATAGCTACAGAAAAGCCACCACGCCGTTTTTGAGCATGCCAAGATGATTCCACAGAACTGACAGTCGTAAGAGTTGGCAATGAATAGGGAAAGTTTGCAACGAATTGTGAGATACGCCCTCCAATACCACTTTATTTTATGGACTTCCTCAAGGTTGACTGGTAGTGGCTACATTATGACACGGGGTTTTCTTCAAAAGTACACATTTATCAACAATATTATTCCAAAAATCAGATTCTATGGATAATTTAAACCTTCCTCGATGTAATTTTTGTCAAATTTAAGCCCCCAGAACGTTAAAAATGACAGAAAAAAGTAAGCAATAAATCACAATAGCTTGACAGCTGAGCGAAAGCTGTTCGACAGCTATTAAACTTATTCCCTGCCGTCAAGAGAGTTAGCACCACAGAATTCTGTGGTTAGCAACGACTTGGTAAATAAAATGGAATAATTTTATAAAACGATCTGTAAGGTCAATAAAACTCAGTCAAGTGGGGGATTGGGTGCAGCTAGGGAACACCTGGTTTATGAGCTCTGCTTTATGACTAGACAGATTTAAGGACGACGGGTATTTTATGGGATTGTACAACTGTGTCTTCTGTGGGGTGAGCTTCTCATGAGTTCTTGTGTGGTTTTCATTATTGCTTAACCTTGTCTTTGTTAGAAAGGTAAGCCTATACAACGTGTTGCATAAGTTTTCCCCCTCTCGGGAGAATTTTGGTTTTCCTCTAAACGGGAGAATCTCCCTGACTAACAAACAACTCTTTGCCAGGTTTATACCTGACAATAATGTCATATACTTTTACACTTCATCATCATCCAAATCCCCTGAATACGAGGTGGAGCTGAAGCAAGTGGCTTCTTATACAAACATTCTATAGGTCTGTGTTTTGTTTCCACAACAACATTTGGCTTCGCATAGATATACACATGAAATTTGTTAGTACCATACACACGAGATGTGTAGGCTATCGGGTGGTGTTTGTGAAACAAACATGTACCTAAGTCATGTTTTGATGCATCAGTTGATACTGCAGCTGGTTTCTCCGGGTTATAAAATTTCAAGACAGAGTAGTCTGTTAATGCCTGCTTGATTTCCTTACGCAATCCTCATGCTGTTCGTCCCATACCCATGCAACATCCTTTTCAAGCAGTTGCCGAATTGGGGTGTTAAGGGTAAATAAGTTCGGAATACGTTTACTTACATAACTAATCATTCCCATGAGTCTCTAAAGTACCTGTTTTTCTTCAATTGTTGACATTTCAAGATTGCTTGAATTTTTCAGGATCTGGGGATAACCCCTTAGAATGGATGATATGACCCATGTTTATGTCAAATGTAACTGGGCAAGTTTCGATTTTGTCTTACTCAATGGTGGATGACTTTCTTTAGCCCTTTGCAATACTTTGAGCAGTCTTTCATTATGCTCTTTCATGTCTTTCTCCAATAAGAATATCATCCATTATTACCTCCACACCTGGGATACTCTCAAAATTTTGATTTACCCATTTTTTGAAAGACCGCAGGCTTCAAACAGCCAAAAGGTAATCTACAAAATTGATATTGACCATACGGCGTAGTGGTCGTAACATGGTGTCTACTGATAGCAGAAAGATAAACTTGCGAAAATTCTTGACCTGCATCAGATACAGTAAACAAATTTGCTTTACGTAATTTTGCACCTACATCGTCCACAGATTTGAAAGGGGTACTCCGTTTTTATAGCCTTATTCAGCTGTTTCGGATCAAATAGTACATATTCGTACATAACCATTCTTTTCTCCACAATTACTATACCATTGACTCACTCACTTGGTTCATCTGTTGTTCTCTTATATGTGGCTCGATACAATGCAGAACAAGTTATACCCTATCGAAACGGGTTCTGTTTTGGCTCACTTTCAATACATATTGACCATACCCTTTGCCATGTTTCACAAAACAAGTTGGTTTCCTAGACCCTAAAAATGGTAAACCAAGTTCCAGTTTTAAAATGGATTTCCAAATTATATGTTTATTCATCATTTTCATGAAATATGTCTATTTTCTTCGGGATTCATGCCGAGAATAGCCGAGAGAGTGCCACCTTTGCAGTAACACGTGACTATTTGTCGCACGTGCGACAAGTAGACATCCCGTGCATCCTGACTACTTGTCGCACGTGCAACAGGGAGTCTGTCCTTGTCTGAGAGAATGCCATTTTTGCCATTTATCCACGACTACTTACCGCACGTGCAACAAGGAGTCAGTCCGTTTCCCATGGAATAGCATATGGGGATGTCGTATTAGGCTGTAATTATGCCAAGGTTTGGCAAGAAGCTTTGCAAAAAGAGCTGTCCAGATAGAACTAGAAAATCTATTTTGAGAATGGAACTTGTTGTAATTTCTAGTCCATGAACACACGTTAGTAGAAAACAGAAAATAATGGCACCACTTTGCTTCTACCCTCCTTCTAAATGCCAGAAATTTTCAAAGACAAGGGCACATCCCTTGTCACAGATCCCTCCCCAGTGACGGTTGACTCGAATGTTCAAGAAGTCTATCACAAGAAAAGATCCCCCACCCGGATTATATGCTTGTAAAGAAATGTTAATATACCTTTCTTTTGGAAGTGTACAGAATTTTCTACAGCATACAGCATCAGATCTAAAAAAGGACGTTTAGCCTCACTTACAAAGTCTGGGAAATTTGGGGCACAAATTTCAAGGTACGCTACGCGCTATCTAATGGTGGCCTTCCGCTTAGAACAATATCATAAACTCTTTAAGAAGCCACTGACCATTCATTTTCATTTCGCTCCCGCACTCAAAAACACTTTCCTACACCTCTGTCAGAAGAACAGTATCGACAGTTGGTACTTGTCTGTTTGCGGTCAGGTACTCAGTACTTGCAATAGTCTATACTAAAGGCCCTACTCGAACAAACCAGCTGGAAACAGACTCTCGTCACATTTTCAAGTAGTGTGAGAGTTACTACAGAACCGGTTAATTCTTTCCTGTTCTCTTCACGATTTAAGCCATGATCAAAGTTCTAAACGATAGCCACTTTTTTACATAATAACTAGTTGGTCAAAGTCGGAAATGGATACAACAAAAACCTAAGACGATACTTAGCCTATGTGCTCATAGGCTTGGGAAGCGGGGCTGGAAAGCTTCCCACCCCCAACCCCCTTCAAACTCCGTATTCATTCCCTCTGTAAAACATTTGCAGTAATTTTCTTTAAAAGTCGCACAACATGTTGCACAAAATCGCATCTACGGATCAATAAATACTAAAACATTTTCCAAAGGGTAAGGCTCCTTCCCTTTGGAGTTAAGACCCTTTTTTCAGGACGATTATCCGAACCAACGTTTATCCCTCAGGCTTCTTGGTCAAACACCTCCATATGGGTTACTGTATTAAGATTACCTGTGGAAACAGAAGATTGAGAAGAACTGAAAAAAGCTTAAACCATCAGAGCACTAGCGGGAATGGATTTCGGCCGATTGTCTTTCCTACTGAACGAGAGTCGAGTGACTTCTCCACTGCGCCACAACATCCCCTAATTAACTGGCAGTTAAAAATTTTCATAAACTCACTACAGCCATTTTTCTAATACATTGCCTAAAATGTGCCAGAGTCGTGCTCGTAGAGAGATTAATTCTGCCGTGCTCTCTATCATTTGGTACAAAAGTTTGGAACTCACTTCTTTTGCGATTGCGAAACGACCTGCACCATACTATGATAAGCTACGCAGAATGCTGGCTTATATATGTGGCTGGTGTATAGCGGACGGTAGCACAAGCAGCGGGAGATAGTCTTAGAGCATTAGCCATTATTTGGCCAAAACCTGGGAATTTCTCATTAAAAGCTGAAATTTACAGGTTTCACAGTCGAGGATTGTGAGTAAAACAGCATTTTGAAAGTCCAAAAAATTCCCCTGGAGCTTTTTCCGAAATATCAAGATGGCCTCCAAAATGGCCGTTATTCGAAAGTTCCACGATAACTTTGCAGCCAAATAAATTGGAAAAGTGACTAAAGTGTCCAAATATATGTTTCAAGGCACAAGGAGTCTGTTTACATTATTGTTTATGGCTTTTGGTACTCAAATAGATCCCAATCAAGATAGCGTTCTTTCCAAATAGCCACCATTTTCAGTTTTTATTATAAGTGTTAAACTGTTCTGTTTATAATATGATTCAAGTACTTGAACATATGTTTTAAGGCACAAGCAGCCTGACTTAATCATTTTTAGGGTGCTTGCAATTCATTATATCCCAAAATTAATGGGTGCTATACAAAATGGCCGTCATTTTCATCTTCCAACGGATTTTTTTTCTTCAAAACGACAACTGGTCTTACTTAGAGGAAGGATAGTAGCTTAGGTGACGGTAACGCCATTGTAATAGGCCTATTGAAGTAGAATTTGGATGTTATTTTATGTTATTGCTGCAGACGCACTGGTAGTTACTGTGATGGGGGAGGAGCGGGACTGAACCCTGATTTTGGAATTTTCTAAGGTAATGTCAGGCGGTTCTCAGGCACAGCTTATAATATTTTTAGAAGAGAAAATTCACCCCCTAAAATGTACGTACTTCCATACGTTATTGTAAATTTCATATTCGTATGGCTTTGACAACGTTAAAGGTAAAATTTTCATTCATAAGGCATATCCTTATTGTTTAAGAACCCACTTCAAAGTTCTTCCACTGGTCACTGAAAGTAATAGCTTAAATAGAGAAAAAAAGTTTTCACATTCGGAAAAAGCAGCACCGCGTCCTCGAACATGTCCAAACTGGTATTGAAAGGCTTTGCACCTGTGTTGAGGTGTTCACGTATCATATTGGAGTGATTTCCAGATTTCTTCCTAACGTGACAACGTTCATTCAACATGTTGACTACAGTAGATAGGTTCATAAAGAGAAAGGTTGTCAAAAAATATACGCCAACAGTGATTCTGCAAAGAATGCAGAAGTAGAAGCAGCAATATGTAATTGCAAAGAAGCTTCAAATTGACTACTAAAAGTACCACCGAGTTCAGATTCGCCAAATTGATAAGGGATACCCCATACACGCAAGTATTTTTGCCCTCTCGAATTTTATAGGAAACAACTCAAGAGCGGCCCCTAAAAGCTCATAATTATTTCAGTTCCAGGAGAAGGTGCATCCAACATTAAATAAAGGTGCTCCAACGGCATGTTTGTGAAACCTCCAATCCCAGTGTTAGCGACGGAAAGTGTTGTTGGTTTGTGCAATTTGGTTCCGCAAGAAGCATAGGGGCATTGGTGGTTCAATTTGAATGCGTCAGTGACATTGTATCAGCTTCGGAGAAGAAAATAGGAAACGCTGCCGAAGCAGTTATTTTAGCTTTTGAGAGTAAAACGCACACTTATTCCCTCATACGAAATGCTACAAATTTCTGTTAACAGCATTAATAACTATAACTAAGGACGAAACAATAATCACCTACAATTTGTGAAACATTTCTACAGTTTAAGCATGGGTGACAGAAGACGAGACAATTTACTTCTCTTGAACTGCAAAAAAAAACCTAACAGATGGTATGGATTTCAACAAGTTATTGTAAAAGTGGTCAGAAAGACAAGACAACTGTATAAGCAAGTAGCATATGTTGTGTACCGCTTAAAGAACTAATTACGGCATATTACTGGTCAAAATCCTAACCGCTACTCATGTTAACTATGTAGGTGATATTCATTGAAACTTAAGGTGTATATTATAAAGTGTATTCCTGTTTTCTCTTGTTCTTTCCCATTTCTTTTTCTTTCTTTTTCTTTTAAAATTCGTGTACCATAGCTCAGTCGACGTTAAGTTTCATTTTTGGTAAACGTCATTTTTCGTTGTGGGGGTCCATCATCAGGCCCCTGCCCACTTACCCGTCGGAGCGGACGAAGTGTTTTCGTTCAGCTCATCGTTGCGAAAAAAACCAACGTCCGCAGGACTTCGAGCCAAAACCATTTCACTTTCCGTCGGAAATCCAACGGAAACTTCATTTACATAGCTCTAAGGCGATTGGCTGAATTAAGACTATTAAACATATAAAAGAGAAACACTGCTACACAGTACGTTACATCCACGGTGGTCAATGTAATTCGACACAAGCCTGGTACTCCGAGGTACCGTCTGTGCATACACAGAGTACAGCGACTACTCAACTAATTACTAACAACACAGCCACGGGAAAAGAGAGTAACGGTATTTTTCAACCGGACATTACTTGTCAACTTCTAAACAAACTCTTTGAAAGTTGTCATTATTTGTAAGAGGCTGTCCATGATCATCAATACTTCCATCAATAAGAAGCTTTAAACGGGCGTAATATATTTATGGTCTAAACGAATTTGTGGTCAATATACCATTGCAAAGATTCGAATCACTGAGCACCGCCTACCTCAGGAATAGACCAATGGCCTTTAGTTAAAATGATACTCATGAATATTAAGTTCATCAACTTTTGGGCTCTCTGAAAGGTATTCTTGGATATCGCCGCAGACTCGGGGGGGGGGCAGCCACAGAGGCGCTAAGTAGGCTACTGCCCACTGGGCTCAGTCCTTTTGGACTAAAGCTTCACCGTACCCACGCACATTTATTCCTGTCGGCATTTTCTTCGTTTTCAGTCTGCAGCATGGCACTGACTCACCATTTAAAATGCTATGGCGACGCCCCTGAAGTTTACATACTTTGACGATTACTAATGAGCATAAATAATACCCCCAAAATTTCGTTTACGTCCCCGTACTCTTTAACTCTATGTTTTCTATTACCAACTCTACGGTTGATGTTGAATCCATAAAATAACGGTCCAAAAACTACTTTGTCCCTTTAAAGTTGATAACCTGGGTCCTCCTGAAATGACCCTCTTCATACCAAGTATAACGTTTTTCAATTACTTTGTGAGATTTAATATTCAGAAGTTGAGAGTCACAAGCCGACGCAGGCACATCATACAAATAAAATGCATATACCACATCCTGACTGCATTGAGTTTCTTCTTATCGAAGAAAGACAAATGTTTGAAGAAGGTACAAATTTCAACAGCTTGGCTGAATATTACATTTTCCCACACAATGTGAAAAACAAGAGTAGCATTCATCCCCAAAATTTCACTTTCTGACATGATGTCGTTTCAAACTTGGATTCGTGTTTGTAATTCACATCTTTAAATCTGTTTTAAGCTTAATGTTCCACATTGCTTTTTGCGGTTACTTAATCCCATATAAATTAAATCACTCAACATGTGGAATAGCAACCAACACACTAGTTTCCTTACCTGTCTCGAAAATGAGGTCATCAATGAGTTTTGCGGCCACTTCATTATCGATTTCTCTAAGATTTCGCTGTAACCACCTAACATTGCATCTGCTTATAGTGCCTTTTTGTTCAAGAAGTTTGAATAGAAGACGAGAACCGTTCCCTCCACTTGAGAACACCTGATCCATTTCACTCGCAGTCAATTCTGCAATGGTAGCTAAGGCTTCGACGTTATCTTTTGTAAGACATTTGCCGACCTTTTCCATCACAAGAACATATGAGGGAATCACTGTTAAATCAAGTAGAGTTATATCATGCAATTAACTATTTTAGGAATCGGTAAGTTATATGTATTTACCAGGAGTATGCGGGCTTGTAATGATGTAGACTGAGTATTCACAAGTAAAAAGCTTTTCATGAAAAACTTGTGATGCGCATCAGCCATTCCTCTTATCCTTAAACAGGCGCGTAGCTACGGGGGTGGGCCCCCATACGTTTGCCAGGCTCCCCCAAAAATTGTGCGTGTCCTAATAAAATGTGTAAGAATTAAGGACGGCGATCGATGCCCCTCCATTTGATAACTAGGTCCCCCTACAAATTTCATCCTAGCTACGCCCCTGTCCTTAAAGAATTAAAAACGGTGCGAATTTGAAAAAAAAACTTGTTCAGTTACCATTATGAACGAATCATGAAAACTAGAGGCAACTAAAAGGAAATAAAAAATATGTTTCATAAAACTACGCATAGATGTGCCGTATTCGTCAACATTCTAGTGCGATTTGTTGAAAATGTGTAATTTTTCACAAATCAGGTTCTTTTTACTCTTATCTCTGTTTGGTGGAAGCAGAGGTGATATTAGATGGAGATCCATCGAAAACTCTTTAAATCCTACTAGTTGCCTACAATATTCTTTTTAGTGTGTTGTTCTTGATGATTCAAGAGGCTTAAGAGAAGTTAAGAACTAAGTACAAGTAGGACACGTTGTCCGCTACATCTCGATAAACAGATCGGGAAATGAACCCGTTGCGTTAACATTACCAGTCTCTTAAGCCGTACATTAATTTGAGGGTTTCGACGCGTTTCGACCCTATTTACAACATACTTGTTTAGTTCCCTATAACTTGCTCAATATGGGTGTGTCTTTTAAATCATGCTAGCGAATTCGAAAATTAGTCAAAATCCGACAGCAAAGTTTAGTCTTATACTTTCTTACTCCTTTGCATAAATTATGAGAATTGGTTTATTGCCAGCTCATTAGGTTCCTTGGCAATGACAGTCGTTTTGAATGTCAGAACAGTATTTGGTACTTGACTGTCGGCAACTTGTAAGACATTAAAGCATACTTTCAAATAATCCCTTTGGTTGGGGTCGCTGTAGGTATGAATGCGGTTGCCTAGATATTTAGACAAAGGAATTCAATGCCCTTTAGTTCAATAATCTCAATTAAAGGATTTAGTCTCCACTCTGAGGTCAATCTGATTGGATTAAAATTAATTAAAGTTTTCGGTGGATCTCTATCTAACAACACCTCCCTGGTGGAAGGCACTATAGATAAAAGCCGCACTCTGTTTCAATAGAACATGGTACATCTGCCATTTCAGTGTAGTATTATCTTTGCCATTTCATGCAGTCGTAGCCTTCACTGTAAATTGTAATAATCTTACGACACTGCTTGACCTTTGGCACATTTACGTGATTAATGTGAAGAATTCGTGTTTAAATGTAAATTAATGATTGTCATATGTTGGTCGCAGCACGCACGATGAACGAATCTCTGTGCAATTGCACAAGTGCAATATAATATTGGATATTTATATCTGAAAATTCCAGGAAGTAAAATATATGTATAATACCGTCGCTTTCAGTTTCGTTCGATATCTTCAAACGTTTAGCGTCCGGCTCTTCCATGTCTGCATACCTGCAAGTTGAAGAATGACAACGAATGAATTAGTTCCAGCATGTTTGTTAGTACACAAGGTTTATTCAGAGAAAGGGTAATACCTTCATGGTCTCTTCGATTTTTAAGACGAATTCATCGCAAAGGTAAGAGCAGTGTTCAGGTGGCATAACCAGGGTTTTTTTTCATCTGAGTGCTGTGGTGGGGTCCAGACAGAGTTCTTGTGGGGGCAAGTTTCGTGCTCCACAGATCCTTCAAGTTACGTTAAGTGCTTTTGCAATATGACACATTCCAAAACACTTGTAACCATGTTATCGGCACTGCTTTGAATGCTTCTTCTTACAAGTTAAAGAGTTTCTTCCAGAGCCCTATCCGGTATGCATTACTGTAGCAGTCCACAAACAATGTAATGCATCTTGTAATTTTAGTCCAATATTTCACACCATTGCCCTGGGGGGTGCAACGAGGACAACACTTTTGACTAGAGGGCTTCCCTCACACGCTGGTCACGCCCTTGGTTAGCATTCGCAGAGGAATTTAATTTCTTTCAGTGATTAAAGCTACCTTGACTGGCATGACATAAGAACACATTATAATGCATATTATCCAATCTTTGAGGTAAAACATTCTCAAAGCTCTGCGAATAATACGAAATAATCAAAGTCTAGTGGACACGGAAGGGAGTTTTAAGACCTTATAGAACGAATATTTACAGTCTCATGTGTAGTTTCCTTTTCAGCCACCCAGGTGCTTTAGAGCTCCGACCAACATTGTATTTTAAAGTATGGCATGCCGTTACCGTTTTCCTTTATTTGGGAGCAAGTGACCTGGTACCACTAAAGTAACAGAACACGTCATTATCGCGAGACTAAAAAGTCAAAGGGCTTAATTTCTTGCTTCTTGGTTGCTATGTCAGTACTTCAGCTTGTAACAGTTTCATTTTTAAATTAACGAGCATAAGTTTAGAAGAAACAAATGTAGTTTATACAATATTATTTTAACATGGCAAGAAATCAGCTTCTTGCTTTTACGTTTGGGCATTACACGTCAGATGTAAGATCCAAACATGTTCCAAACTTGTCAATGATGTTGACGAGATGTTGATCTCCAGCAAACACCATACAGATCATGCACTCAATAAAGGGCATTCAGACACAAAGTATGAAATTTGCATGTGTTCCTCCTTGGGGTACCATTTTTCCAAGGCTCCCACGGTTTTGCATCAAAAGAGCAAATGTTGTTAACGCCCTATGCTGAGTGAGAGAATTTATATATGTTTTCTTCCTTAAATACAAGATTTTTACAGTTTGACTACCAATGAACCCAAATGAACCTTGATCTCCATCAAAATGGATTGGATTTTTCACTTAGTACTGGACACTCTCGTACCAAGTATGATATTTATCGATTTCTTCTACTTGAGATATTGTTTTATTGTTTTCACGGATTGGCGTACAACCAAAAAAATAGGGATCCTATAATTAATATTTAAATGCCATGTATAATATCCATCTCTGCCTATCTTGAGAAATAGTGTTTACGACGAATTTTCGAGGTTTACAGGTTGACCTTTCAAGTGACCCCTACCAGACCTTTGACTTCCTCAAAAATCACTAGGCTTCTGCTACTTAATATAAGACACCCATAATATGACGCCAAGTATGAGATTCTTTGAAGTTCCCCTCCTTGAAATATCGTGATTACAAGTATTTACAGTTTGACCTATGGT
Organism: Holothuria leucospilota; assembly: GCA_029531755.1. NCBI lineage: Eukaryota > Metazoa > Echinodermata > Holothuroidea > Aspidochirotida > Holothuriidae > Holothuria > Holothuria leucospilota. Next base: position 26,019,900 of record CM055972.1, on the reverse strand, counting down.
GACCCCAAAATGGCATTTGACCACCACCAAAACAAGAAGGGTTATCCACTCAATAAGGGGTATACACATACAAAGCATTGGATTCTTCAAGGTTAACCCTGTTAAGAAAAGTTGACAATCAAGTGTAACATACATACACTCTTACTTACATACTGTACTTGTAGGTTACATGTACACATGAGCACACATGCAGACATACAGACACGAAATCACCATGGCACAGGAGAATTCTGCCTACACAAAGGAATTAAATATTCCCAAAGCAACCGTGTATCCTCCACCATTTTCACAAATCCTGCATTTTCGACGACGAGCATAATCATAATGATAAACTTATTCTTATGTCCTACTTATTCACAGGCTGCAAAAAAGTTTCAAAATCGAACCCATCGACGAACCTCTCTAAAGCCCAACCCCGTCTACGGGCCTCTCAGCAGTGGCTAAAATGGGTCTCAGTTGGGAATTAAACTCAGTGTCGTACTACGCGGCACAAAATTTTGCGATGAGTCGCATTTTACAAGTTCGGAATTGAATAGCTATGAGTCACTCGTTGATCACAGCTTTCTTAAAGGTCTGTGGACATGTATTGAATGTGACACCCGCCTATTTGGTGTAAAAAAATACATTTAAAATGTTAAAAATAGCCGTGGGGGACCAATCAAACAAGTGTTATGTTGTCCTTTCTTTCTTTAGCTTTTCATTCCAAGGACAGCTGTAATGGGGGAACCATTTTACCCCGAAAAGGAGAATTTGTATTAATAAGGTATATTGAATAAACATGCTTTGCTTTCATAAGTCATTTCTTATGCTCACATAAGTGTCGGGTTGCAGTGAAGGTAGAAAAACAAACATGGCTGTGTGTAGTCTGTGTGCTGGCTTATCACGTACAGTGGCGTTAATAGCACCTGCAGTGGTAAGTAGTTATCCTTAATTAGTTCTAGAACACCAGTTGTTGTGTCATCATTTGTAAAAAATGCATGACGTAGTTCCTAGAAATCTGTTAAGAACTGTAGGCCTGCAGCGATTGTACAACTGTTAACCACGTAGGCCACCGTCGTTCGGCAAACGTTTGCAGCTGAGTCTATGCACTGCACAATGAACTTGTTCAGCCATGGGCGTCCGAAGGGGGAAGGGGGGCACTTGCCCCCTCCCCTGGAGAATCAAAAACTTGATAAAACGAAGAAAAAATAAAGAAAAAACGAAGAAAATATAACATCAACCTTTCTTAACAGTCCACTCAGTGTGAATTTTACTCTCAAAACAGGAATTGAATAAAAATATCAACACTCAGGCCCCAGCAGTCCCCCCCCCCCAGCATATTTTTGGTATCTTTTAAAGTTTACATTTACGATATTGCTAGTCTTTCCCCCTTTTTATATGCAGTAAATAGGCCTTGGAAAAGCCATTTCCAGCGATCTGGGAAGCATTTTAAGCCACAGTTTTCTTGCGCTCCGCAAGAAAATGCCAACCAACGGTTGCGCGGACGCTGAGAGTCTGTCTATGGTTTTCGCTCCCACCCCCACCTTGACAAATTCCTGGCTACGTCTTTATCAACACTGTGTGAAGTAGCATCTAAACTCTTTTCTGGGGGTAAAATATTCCCCATGAAAAAAGTTTGGCCCTCTAAAAAATTTTGCCCCCTGAATTTTTTTCTGCGGACGCCCATGTGTTCAGATGCCGTTATGCCTACGAATTGTGAATACAGTGAGAGACGACAGTACAACGTCTAGTAATGAGGTTTTTTAAGATTTTTGTAAAACGCACACGGTGTACTACCTTTCACTGCGCAGAAAAGACGTAGATAATGTAGCCAGCTACATGAATATGCTGGTTGCGAACCGTCCTTCGCACGTACGAATTTTCCAGAGGGGTTTGAAAAGATTGCCCCTTTGTGTTGTATTGTCCAAATGGTGTGGCATTGTGGGTTAATTGCAAAATGGTGGTCACAATTTTCTCCTTTTCGGAAGAAAATGATTTCCCCCGAAAGTGGAATCTCTCGGACTGACATTACTCACCAAACTAGAAACTAGCTAGTAGGAATTAACAGAAAATTCATTAAGGACTAGCAAAAGAAACAGACACTGTGCAGCACTGCATATCATTTTTTTGCATTGCTAATGAACAATCTCAGAAATGATTAAACGTTGAAGAGGAATATCTTGAGAACTTTAAAGCGTATTCCAATAGTTCTAACAAACTTTTCTTCGAGGGATCTTAATCTATCTGAGTAAAATAACTGCCAGTGGTTTGGTTACTTGTTCACAGACTTTATGTTTTTGGATTTAATGAAAATGGTTTTAGCTAAGGCAGCGAAATCGATTAAAGTGGGAAAGTACCTGGTTTAAATAAATAATCACTTCCTGCTTTTGCGGGTCTTTTATCCTGGTAGCATTACTGTGTAGCGCCCAAAAAGTTGTGCATACCTTGTTTCTACGTATAGTAAAAGAATATAATTGAACCTAATTTCCTAAATATTGTGCCTCAGCGGGCCACGTTATTTTTCGCTTCACGCGTGCACGTACAGTACCGTATTTAGTTATTACACACCTCTAGTGCAGGTTTTATCCCAACACCCCATTTAAGCACATGCATTAACAGCAGCGGTAAAGGTAGGTATCTGCAAATGCCTATACTTGTATGTACCACCCAGAGAGCCACTTTTGTCTCTATCATCACTTGTACTCTGTCTTCCATTCTTGCACTGCATGTGCATGTGGTACGTACACACAGCACACAATTCTAATATTTTACTGTATGCACCTAATGGGTAACTGCATGTGTGTTGTAGGTAATACATAGCGCACACGGACAACAACTTTAGGAGGAAAGCAGTGTAATTTGGACCACTTAAGAAAAGACTTTGAAAAAGAAGAAAATCGAAAACGAGAAGAAAGATTTGAAAACACCAGTAAGTTGCCTTTGATGAGCTTATACTGCCCATACAAGTTGGCAGGAATATGCATACACTGGGTGAAAATTGTATTTTAAAAAAAGTGATCTAATGATCCAAGTAACACAGTACCATGTGTAATTTGGTCATCTTCATGTGTAATACGAACAGCGTTGAACTTGTACGAGTGTAATATGGGATATGGACCACTCCTCATGTGTCATTTGTACCACACCGTACATACTACATGCTACACATGCTGAAGCTGTGGTCCAAATTATACATTAGTAAGTGTCATTGCACTTTTATATAACATGAGGCTACTGGTAGTAGGATCTTCAACTAAATAATACCACAGTTTGGTTGAAAAAGAAAGCTGCCGAAAAAATTGTCCAAAAAACACCCTCTCAAACAAGTCGTCAGAAATTAAGCAAAATTTACAGGTCGGAAAATGGCATCAAAATGTATAATTGGGAAAATTGAAAAATAAGGTTACATGTGACACCAAATTTTGGGTGCGTGTTACCGTATTGGGCCTTTCTTTCATATGTAAAAGTGAAATGCTGCCATTTTTTTTGTAACTGGTCGAAATGACATTGGTCCAAGTTACCAACCGGTCCAAATTAGACGGCCTTCCCCCTACATCATAAGTAACATGGGATAAACTGCAGCGGTGAAGCTTAGCGTGCGCTTTGTATACGTAGCACACACAGACATATGTCACGGTACATGATTGAAAGACTTGTACAATGACACATGGTAAAGACAAATATGGCTCTGTGGGCGGTACATACATGTACAGGCATAAGCAGATACTACCCTGGTCGCACGTTATTCAACCTGCATCATTTAATTGCACATTTATGTATCATCCCCATTAAGACGCCCACTGTATTACAAAGTCAACCCAGTTATCCGATTAGGGGTGGCCAGATCAGAGGGTATGTGCAACCGTGGAAGTGGACAAATACACAAAATTTACAAAACTAGGCCTACTTCTTTGTGAAAAGTTACCAATGGTATGTTCTTATGTTTTGAATAACAACGTGGATAAGCTAAGGAAGATTTTCAAAACTGGGGATCGAGATTAGAAGGCTAATATTTGACACTACCTAAGCGAAGCGCATGATCGGTTAGTGCTTAGCGTGCCAAGAAGATTTTCAGGTTTACCAAAAATGCCCCATATTACAGGAAACGATGCTTCCATACCTCGTAAGTTGCATCTGGACATTCACTATTTGTAGGTTTATTCTTCCAAAAAGAAAAGACAAAAAGTGAAAATCGCTCTCTAGAGGGATCATAGTACTTGATGTTATTCTATCAACGTATATAAATTTGGTAAGCCTACAACTCAGTAAAATATGGACATATGTTGTAATAATGTATGCTGGTCCAAGACTGATGTGCACATTTGCAGATGTCTAGCCTGGGGGAGAGGCATCAGGAAAGGAAGTGTCTTTCTCCTTTTCGAAAATTTTTGAGTTCAGATAACGCATACTGTACATACAAAATTATGGCATTTACATTGGAATTTGGCCGATAAAATTAGTCTATTATTTCAGATATTTAATATGTTACGCTGAATTTGACTGGAAAATACGGAAGCCTATTTCCATGTTTAGTAATTATATTTTGTTTATAGCAAAAGCGTTTTCAGGAAACAAATTCGCACACAAAGAAACGATACCTGGTCATTGTTTCATGAAAGGCTAGTTTTGTTATGTAATTGTGTAGTCAAGGTTAGCTCACATGCAAAATGGTGCTATATCTTTGGCAAACTTTTAACTGATTAAATGTTTTTGAAGTCGCAATGTTTAGAACATTATTTAGCTGGGGCATAACACTCCCCAAAGCTGGTACCCCGGGCTAACTGCTCAACTTAGTACAACACTTGGTAGACAAAAATCATTTGGGGACAGAAAATGAACGACCCAGGGGTCTGTCTCATGACCTTTGATGTGTTTCCAGGAGGATTTAACATCATCAAATGCATTTGATGTTCACTGAATAGATCACTACTTGATCGTTTGTTGAGAAAAGCCTGGCCCAGACACCAGACTAATGGCCGGTCGGTTTGATGGATCAAGATTGTGAAGAGGGACTACATCAACGATGGACGGTTGTAACAATGTAAAATGGGCTATTTGTTTAGATAAAGTCGTCATATCTTTCTATTTGGGAATTCAGAGCAAATATGTGTACAGTAAAACAAATGGGGATTACGTAACAATGGGAGGCCTAGTGGGAATCAATTACGTAACGATGGGAAACATGAGCGTCCACTAGTTAAGTGAGTGTTCTGAAGTTGTTACTATATTGTACTGCGTGTGCTGGTTACAATATTTGAAAGGGGTATAAAAGGATGTTAATTTGCATGAAAAGTTACTGAAGTCAATACTGATGTTTATACCTGAAATTTGTCTCAGAACTGAAATGACAGAAGAGCAATAGTCACAATTTCAACATTTTTATAGTGTAAGCTATCTTCTGCGGTCTCTGCCAGAGGACATCTTCGGTTACTAGCGGATGTTAACATTACCATCAACTTGATTTCGTCATTTTGTGTCCAGAATTTCTTTGTAGAAATATGAACGTCAGGGCGAAATGATGTAAGAGACCTGTTAAAAAAGGGCTGCATGAGGTTTCGGATCATTTCATCACAAAAGCTGTTCAAAATTCAGAATGGAACAAGTACTTGCTCCGATAGGTGTGCGTAGGGGTGCTCAAAAATGTCGTAAAATGCAATTTAGGAATTATCCAAAGTCTTATGCATTTGATCGAAAGCTTTTTGTGAAAAAAGGAGCCTATAGCTCTGTACATTTTTGGATTAGTACCACCCCATTTATTTGTGGAAGTAGAAATATGAGGCAAATCCCCCTATGACCCCGTAGTGCCACCACAGCTTATGGTATATTTAATTGTAAAGGTACAGTGGCGCACGAAGCGCGCAGAAAGTTTTGACTAATTTTCAACTTATTTCTGTTGTGACTAACTTTTGTCACTAATAAATAACTAGAGCAGCAATGCTGCTGTGTAGCTCACACAATTTCTCTTGCCTTTTAAAAAATAGGAACTCAAAGAACCAAATTTTATCATTAATTCATCTGCTTTCACAAGATCTCCTTACCTTACAAAGGCTAAAGGTAAGAGAAGAGTTAATAATTAAAGAACTCAAAACCGAACTGAAAAATCACAAGCCTGTTAAGGCATGTAAACACTGCAACTGACACAGTTTCATGACAGATGTACAAATATCACTGCATGTTTTCTAAAATCAAGAAAGCCTGTAAGGCTATATACTGTAATTAGCAGCAAGATTGAAAAAAACTAAAGTTTTATGATGTACCTAAATTGTTCTTAAGGTATTGCAAAGTATATTTAGTTGCACCTACAACTCCACAAGTAAACACTGCATAGGTTTGCACTGATCAAAACAAAACACAGACTCAAAAAGCTCGTACTGCAAATGAACTCAGAACAGTTATTGCAGATACTTAACTTGACTCAATTATCCAGGAGCAAAATGGGAGATATCCCCACAACAGGTTTAGCCCCTTCCCTATCTTGTAAGCCTAACCGACCACAGAGTTGCTTCAAATTTTGTTATGAATCAAGTAGCTTTTCAATGCAGGGAGCTGCATGGAACTCCCTGCTTAATGAACCCTGATAACACAGTAAGTTGTCCCCAAGACACTGTGATTACACCGGCCACTTGATGAACAAAGACTGATGTGTGTAAATGGGTCAGATTTCAAGACTGCCTACAGAGGCATTTGCAAGATAGCAACTGCACACACAACCAAGAACACTGTTCTTTGTACGATGACTAAAGAGCTACCTGTTCAGCAGGCACAGTGAACTCAGCCCTACAAAAACAGCAATAAAAACCCAACTTAACTTATGTATATCAGAATGCAAATAGGCAAGCCAAGTATTAATGCTCTATTGACAAACAATCATACACCAAAATTTTAGTTCAAAATCTCCACACATCAAAAGGCTGAAAACTTTTGCTGAAAAGTTGATGCTATATCTGCCTCATTTTATAACCTCACACATGTGAGCTAAAATATCAATTGTAAAACATCATCTATTAATTTCAATACCTTTCAAACTTTTTCTGTATGCCAATCACTTATCCTCAAATAACTGGGGGTTAAAAGGTATTTGGGTTTCTCAGTCAAACAATTGGGGGTCCCCCTTGCACCTGCAATTCAGTTTGAAAGCTTCTTTTATCCCCGTTAATGCTTACAAAGTCCCCGTAAATAATCCTTCCCTATACCTTGATCGTATTTGGCATGGTTTATTATTGTACTGTTACGGCTTGTGGTCGCAAGTCAAACCAATAACAGCGAAAGATCACAGAAGAACGAGATTAAAATTCAACAACTTAATGATTATTTACAATCTCCCTATCTTTCTTAAATTTACAATAATTAATTAGATTTACTCACAATCCTTTACTTAATGTTATTCTGGTCTGGTCCAAGGGTTGGTAGTGCATGCACGTCGACGATGGTACAGTAGTAGACCTGCAGCGAATAACGACAAGGCTAGGCGATGATGGATGATAACGTTAACGATCTCAACACACAGTGTAGAAACGGCGTAAGGCTGACTTCAGGTGATTCTGTCAGAGAATACCTTCTCAACATCGCCTGGACTCGATGAAGTGTTATGATGTCTCTCCCCCATAACAGCTGTTGAACTGCCTTTTATATGCTAGGCTTTTATTCGAGAACTCTCCAGAATTTAACAGAAACTTCTAGTACACACAGTCCAGAAACTACGAGAACGTTCCTTAATAGAAACTTCTAGAGCACACAGTCGAGCAATTACGAGAACGTTCCTTGTATGCACAGTAGTAAACAAACAATGCCAATATTTCTTAGAAGAGTCGTCAGGCCGCGTAAACAGTTCCTTCGAGAAAATTCTAGAAAGGCTGCGTTGAAGTTGAATTCTCTGGACTTTCCATTCGCTCGTCGATGGATTCAATCCGGTGTTCCTGACGGGTCGTCTTGTAATACCCCCCCCCCCCCTTGAAAAAGTTTTGGACGTCTCGGACAAAACTTAAGTTACAATATTTACAATGTATAACTTTACAGTAATAACTACAATATGTATATATGTGGTCCAATATTCAATGGAAGGTATAATCATAACATACAACTTGTCTTGCAAGGTGATGATACATGAATACAGTAACATCATCAATACACATTGTGCTGTAGTTAACACAAAATTTCAAAAATTTACAGTGATATTTTCAACATACTACATCAAATCAAATTCTTGACAAAGAGTCTGGTACAACATTGTCTTTCCCTTTAATGTGCTTAATATCTACATTATATGATTGCAGAAATAAACTCCACCTCATCAATCTTTGATTTTTGTTCTTCATCTTAGATAAAAATGCCAAAGGGTTATGATCAGTGTATACAGTGATAGGGAAACTAGTAGTTCCCAAATAAACATCAAAGTGTTGAAGACCAAGTATCAAAGCTAATGTTTCTTTTTCAATTTTTGAATAATTTTTCTGGTGTTTGTCAAATTTCTTAGAGTAATAACAAACAGGGTGATCAACACCATGCTCATCAGCTTGAAGCAAAACTGCTCCTATGCCATTGTCACTGGCATCTACTGCCAACTTAAATTGCTTCTCAAAATCTGGAGCAATCAACACTGGTGAACTCATTAGTGCCTTTTTCAATGATTCAAATGCTGCTTGATTGGTGTAGCATCGCCCACATCAACATCATGTTCAATCAAATTTGTCCTAGTAGGATCATCTGAGAACAAGCATACATATTCATAGATTAATGATTTCATTTCTGACTTTTCTTTGTGATCCAGATGACTTAATTTCTGGTCAAGATTTTTCAACAAATCAGAATTTTGTACCTTAATACACATTTCAGGAACATTATTAGCCTTGATCTCATCATTACTGAGTTCATGATCAGCATTGATAATACACACTTGATCACCTGTATCATTAGTGTTACTATTTACATCATGTACACTTTCATCCTTAGAAATGTCACAATCTTCTCTTTCATAGCATCTTTTCATCATATTAATATGACATACTCTTTTAGATTTACGCTTGTCAGGTGTCAAAATGACGTAGTCTGTGTCACTGACCTTTCTCTCAATGACATAAGGTCCCTGAAAGCGAGCTTGAAGTGGCTGTCCAGAAACAGGCAAAAACACTAGCACCTTATCACCAGGCTTAAACTCTCTTTTCACAGTGGTCTTGTCGTACCACGCTTTCATTTTCTTCTGAGAGTGCCTCAGATTTTCCTGAGCAAGTTCACATGCTCCATGAAGACGATCTTTAAAGCGGGATACATAATCAAGTAGATGTATGTCTTCACCTGGATCTGATAACCACTTCTCCTTTAACAATTTCAATGGCCCACGAACTGTGTGTCCAAAGACAAGTTCAAATGGACTGAACCCAAGTGACTCTTGTATAGATTCCCTGGCAGCAAACATTACAAATGGAATACCTTCATCCCAATCTCTCTCATTATCATGACAATATGTCTTTAACATATTCTTCAATGTTTGGTAAAACCTTTCTAAAACCCCTTGGCTTTCAGGATGATAAGCCGAAGACTTAATTTGGTCTATGCCTAACTCATACAACATCTGTTGGAATACAGTTGACATGAAATTAGACCCTTGATCTGATTGGATCCATTTTGGCAACCCAAACAATGTGAAAAATTTAAGTAAAGCTTGCAAGACTATCCGAGCCTTAATATTTCTCAGAGGTATTGCCTCTGGAAACCTTGTAGAAGCAGACATAATGGTTAATATATACTGATGCCCTGCCCTACTCTTAGGTAGGGGGCCTACACAATCAATGATGACTCTACTAAACGGCTCTTCAAAAGCAGGAATTGGCTTTAAGGGTGCAGCCGGAATATTCTGATTCGGCTTCCCAACCATTTGACATGAGTGACAGGTCTTACAAAATTTGGCCACATCACTTTTAAGTTTTGGCCAATAAAAGTGATTTAGAATTCTGTGGTAAGTCTTATTGACTCCTAGGTGCCCTGCAAATGGCATTTAATGAACAATACTCAGTATTTCCCTTCTATAAATCTGAGGTACCACAATTTGATGGTAAATTCTCCACTCTTCATCTGATTGTGCCTCTGGTGGTCGCCATTTACGCATCAAAATATTGTTTTTAAAATAAAAGCAGACTGGGACGTCTTTCGATTCATCCTCAGTGAGTGCACCAGCTATTAATGGCTGAAGCTCTTCATCATGTTGTTGTTGGACTGACAACTGGTCTCCGTGGAGTGTTCAGAAATTTTTGATTTTTCCTGTTCTACCCCCTCACTATGTGTGGGGTCAGGAGACTCACAATCCTGACTATCATTAAGATTAGTCATGAAAGATTGGCTGAGATCATACCAAGAATCTTCACTTTCATGAATATTTTTACTAGAATCTTTTCCAGACTCTGACTCCTCTTTTGGGAGTGTTGTTCCATTTTTAGGAACTAATTCCTCATATTTAGAGGGCGGATGATTAAGTTTATCATCCTTATTTTCAGAAATCATACCCTCATTTTTAGAGAGTGGATGTTTAAGGTTATCATCCTTACATGATTCCCTACTTGTTGCACTTTTGGGAACTGTATCCTCACTTTTGGAGGGTGGATGTTTAAGATTATCATCCATGGCGAGCTTTTGTGACATAGCTCTAGTGACAGCACAGGCAGGGAATAAATTTGGAAATTCCTTTTCTAATTGCTCTGTGTTGTTATAATCACATGGTTTATCTGTCAAAATTGCATTGGCTACTACCTTTCCACCAGCTAGGTCATTGCCTAGCAACAGAGATACCCCCTTTACAGGTAGAGTAGGTCTGACCCCTACTATGACCGACCCAGAAACTAAATCTGACTTCAAATTAATTTTGTGGAGAGGGACAGAAATAAATCCACACTCAACCCCCTGAATTAGTACATTTGCCCCTGTGGAAGTAGAGTCCGATAATGGCAAAACTCCATCAAGAAGCAACGACTGAGATGCGCCTGTGTCGCGCAAAATTTTAATTTTGACGGGTGGATGAGCTGAATTCCCATCTAGGCAAATAAACCCCTCAGACACGAATGGAAGGTATTCTTCCTTAATTTTGTCGTTAGAATTAGGCCGTAAAGTCACGACTACCTCAGAAGAGTTCTCTACAATGGCTAAGGCATTGGAGGCTGTTTCAGTCTCCTTTAATTTTGCCAATGTGAAGCAATTTGCCATTGTGTGGCCCTTTTTGTGACAGAAACCACAACTTATGTCTTTAAAGGCAGCTTTGTTTGAGCTGACCTGGTCGTTCTTTTGACGACTTGAATCTGGTTGTTTCTTACCAGAATTTGTTGGAGAGATAGAACCAGACTGAGATCCACTGTTACTTGTTGTGCCACTACTATTGCCATATTTCTTATTTGGCCTACTAAACTGACCCTTGTTTTGAGTCTGACCCACTTTACCAAATTAATGGGTAAGTGCATACTGATCAGCCAAATTTGCAACTTCACTCAACTTGTCAGCCTTATTTTCCTCAAAGTGAGTCTTAATGTCATCATTCACACACCGTTTGAATTCCTCGACCAGCATCAGTTGTCTTAAAGTGTCAAATGTGGAGACCTTTTTGGAAGCACACCATCTATCGAAATGCCTTTCTTTTTGATAAGCAAACTCTACATATGTTTGTGTATCCGCCTTACGATACTTTCTAAATTTTTGGCGATAAGCTTCGGGCACCAGTTCATAGGCTTGTAATATGGCCTTTTTAACCTTATCATAATCCATGCTGTCCTCTATTGACAGAGCGGAATACACTTCTTGAGCCTTGCCTGTGAAATTACTCTGGATGAGTATGGACCATTTATCTCTTGGCCACTTTAGTTGCTCACCAAGCTTTTCGAAGTGGTTAAAGAATTTCTCCACATTATCCTCCTGAAATTTGGGGACAAATTTTACGTGCTTAGAAACATCGAATACCCCAGTATCCAAGCCTATTTTAGGGTCTGAGCCTTTTATTACCCATAACTCTAGTTGCTTCAACCTAAATTCATGTTCTCTTGCCTTTTCCTCCCTTTGCATTTGCATTTCTCTTTCCTCTTTTTCCTTTTGCATTTGCATTTCTCTTTCCTTTCTTTCCCTTTCTCTTTCCTCTCTTTCCCTTTCCTCTCTTTCCCTTTCTCTCTTTTCCTTTCCTCTCTTTCCCTTTCTCTTTCCATTTCTTTTAATCTAATCTCCTTACTCATTTCCATTTCAAGCCTTTTCAGTTCAAATGTGTTGTCAGTTGGCACAGTAATAGCTGTTTCCAATACTGTACTAGGCAGGATACTTTCATCCACTAGATATTCTAGAACATATCTTTTAATCTCGTCTTTCCGCATTAAAGGCTGAAATTCAATGCCATAATGTTTTGCAACCTTTACAATCTCAGACTTCTTTAATGAATCTAGTTCCTCGACTGAGGGACTAGCCACGAATTTATCTAAGTTGAATGGTATTTTAAAGTTATATCAAGCGTTCAACAAACAACTAACAAGTCTGGACGAACACAGTTGCTTACGATTCACAACAGAATTTCTCGAATTTTCTAGTATTTTTCGTTCCCGGATGTTAGGCCACCAATTCTGTTACGGCTTGTGGTCGCAAGTCAAACCAATAACAGCGAAAGATCACAGAAGAACGAGATTAAAATTCAACAACTTAATGATTATTTACAATCTCCCTATCTTACTTAAATTTACAATAATTAATTAGATTTACTCACAATCCTTTACTTAATGTTATTCTGGTCTGGTCCAAGGGTTGGTAGTGCATGCACGTCGACGATGGTACAGTAGTAGACCTGCAGCGTGCTGTAGCGTAGGAACTGGTTCCACGAGCGAATAACGACAAGGCTAGGCGATGATGGATGATAACGTTAACGATCTCAACACACAGTGTAGAAACGGCGTAAGGCTGACTTCAGGTGATTCTGTCAGAGAATAACTTCTCAACATCGCCTGGACTCGATGAAGTGTTATGATGTCTCTCCCCCATAACAGCTGTTGAACTGCCTTTTATATGCTAGGCTTTTATTCGAGAACTCTCCAGAATTTAACAGAAACTTCTAGTACACACAGTCCAGAAATTACGAGAACGTTCCTTAATAGAAACTTCTAGAGCACACAGTCGAGCAATTACGAGAACGTTCCTTGTATGCACAGTAGTAAACAAACAATGTCAATATTTCTTAGAAGAGTCGTCAGGCCGCGTAAACAGTTCCTTCGAGAAAATTCTAGAAAGGCTGCGTTGAAGATGAATTCTCTGGACTTTCCATTCGCTCGTCGATGGATTCAATCCGGTGTTCCTGACGGGTCGTCTTGTAACAGTACTAAAAATAGCAACTCCTACGCCAGTATGGTTTGAAACGAAGTTTTATACCAGACAGTGAGTTCAAAGCGAAGTACTACTGTGTTGTTAACACCTGAAACTTTTTGAGTAACCCGGTTACAGTAATGAGTTACAAAACTGCACATGAGTCAACAAATATCCTACGCATGGCCCACACGTCAGCTCATTAATATTAATAAGTTTAACCATGACACAAAATGGCAAGGTCGTCGTAGGCATAATGACCGACTCTGTCAAAATTATGAGTAACGGACATTTCTCGTGTTAGGTTTTGCAGCAGTTTTTAAAGGGTATCACAAATATATGATGTAACGAGCTTGATTGTAAAATCCGAGATTTGCTTTCAGCCTCAATATATGCACAACTTACTAAATTCTCATGTTCAATACAGCAATATCACGATACAAATAGGAAGTGTCAAAATAGCATGCCATATCAGACCTTTATCATTTGCCGAGTAAGTTAATAAGTTAGGCCTACGTGGGACTATTTCCTCAAAGTAAGCCTTCTTCCACGCTTATGCATTTAGGCTATGCTATTGAAGTACATACTAGAAGCCTTGGAGAAATATTTTGTTGAATAAACGCAACCACTTACCAGGTCCAAATGCTCATTTAAAGCAAAGTTTGGTCTATGCTCTCTTCACACGTAGCCTATTTGTTTTGGTAAGCCCAACTTCCTTATTGCTGTAGAGTATACTGTTGTCGTAGCTCGTGAATATGGCGGTTCCTATAGTCGACAACATTGCTCTTCACGGCAATATGAACTTTGAACTTCCTTGTCCTTTAAATTTGTTGGGCAGTCATAATGAAACCAGAATGAGAGGCATTCGTACTCGGAAATCTAAAACTGAAAGGAAAAGCAAACTCTACACATATGTGCTAAGATGGGGATCGAAACAACTACCTCCAGAGTAAGTCTAACGCCCTTCCAGGGCGCCATTAGGATCAACAGAAAATTATGAGGCTTAGTTAATATAAAAAACTCTGTAAAGCACCGTGAGTGAATAAATGCTAACAAATGTGATGGAGTTATGCATCTAGTGGAGGGTTGTCTTTCAGTTGTTGTTCTTTAACGATGGCAAGGTAGCACTTTCATGTTTAACTGGGGATCGTTCAACAGTTCAGCAATCACCCTTTGGTGGCCGTGAACGATACAGTAAGTACCGTGGAGGCTTCGACAGGCAATGACATGGATGTAGCATCCATAGGCTAAAGCGGTACTGACTAGTGAGGCTTTCCTCAGTCTGAAAAATATTCCTGTGTGGTCAGCACAAAAAGCGGGCTAGAAGAATCTGCTCTGTGCCTTGCCGTATCATAATCACGACACAGTATAAGCAGTCAGTTGAGCTCTTGGTAATGCATCCACTCCGTAGATTGCCATCACTGATATGAATACACAATAAGCTAGTAGCTGGTAGGGTTACATAACCTACGTCTAAGGAAATCCTAGATTTGTACAAAATACTCTAAATCAAAATCGTATTTTGTGATTACTGTGATTTCATTTTAACGATAAACTAATTTATGTATTCACTGGATCCTTTAAAACTAGTTGCTTGATACCATTGCTTAGTTCTGAATCTAAATAGTACTTCTTGGGGGAGAGTAAGCACGTTGTTTGTAGTAGGAAGCTGGGAAACGGTAAACAGGAGATGAATATTGGAATTAGACTTACAACAGTCACTCAGGAGAAATAAAAGCATATTTTTTCTTCAAATTATATTAACAATCATTTTTTGTCACTTAACTTGCATTAATTATGGTTTATAAAAATTACAATATTGTACAAGAAGTACAGGACATAACAAGACAAGAGAATGTCATCATATTGGACCTAATGACTGTTGCAAGTCCAAAACACGGCAACTATACTTCGCTATTCGCTCGTTAAATTCATACCTACAGGGTGTGAAGTATGGGAAAGATGTAGAAGAAACGTGTCGAGAGTGCTCATTGCCTGAGGAAAAAGTTTTGTAGAAGGACCCGGACTGTTTCTTTTAATTCACGGTGTAGGTAAATCTTGAGATTTTCATTGCAAAATTGAGTATTTTTCAATCAACTTAGGTATGACCTAAAATAAAAGGCTTGCATCAGAGAGTCTTCAACCAGTGAAATGAAAACTTTAAATCTTGTTCTACCCTACATGGGCGACGATCCCGGGGTTACAAGGGGACATATCCTACCCAATATTTGAGAAATCGCCTATTGATTTTTAACACAGTATGTTATTTGAAAATGTTGTCGTGTCCAACCACTCCCCAATATTGACAACAAATCGCCGCCCTTGCTAGCCTATAAACTGAACGTGGGGTGAACACCCTCTTGTGCATGTGAAGAATCTGAATCTTAAGTTTTGTAAGGACGACACAGGCACTTTGGGTTTTGACTAAAGATTGATAGGATATAATGTAGCCTATTTGAGATTGCTGGCTTGGGCAAGACTGTCAGTGGGTGCGACGGCGAAATTTGATTCGTCAGTGAAAGCATTCAAGCATAACTGTAAGTCATACGCTTACATAAAAAGTGAATAATTAATGTAGGCGTAACTTCAATGAACACAACACCAATATGCTACAATACAAGTTTCAGTTTTTTACTTTGATTGATTGACTGACTGGATGATTGATTGATTGGTTGGTTGATTGATCGATCGATCTATTGATTGATTGATTACTTGATTGTTGATTGATTAATTGACCGCGAGGGGAATGGCATTGCCTTGTAGTGACTTATAAAGAAAAGGGAAATGGGGGTAAGTAAGAATGTCAGTAACAGTGGAATCTGATCTGATGAACAGATTCATCTTTTCCGATTTTGTTCGATCATTTTGACAGGTACGTGATGGCAATTCCTGGGGACTTTGTTCCACTTGCAAGATTACAGTAATTATCAAAAACTGTATGATAATTTACAATGCTTCTAAGATCCCTTTTATCTTAACTTGCGTATGCTGGAAAATTTAATGTGACAGTGTTAATTTGAAGTAGGCTTACAATATTCCGAGGAGAGGAGGCAGGCTTTCCGTCCTAGTGATTTCGAACAATGTATGATGATCATACTAATATCGCAGTGATCACGCTGCTAATGACGTACTTAATTTCTTAAAACACCCTTGGCATGTGTATCTATGTTTAGTACCAGATATCAGAAATTCCCTGCTAAAATTGTTTCATTTCAAAAATTTATTCTCGGAAGGGGAAGGACCGCTCCCCCCCCCCCGGCCTTCTTGTCTGTCGCTCTTGAGGTGCAATCTACAGCCTGTCTGACACAACGTGAGTCCCACTTTTACGGTAAATCCTAGCTCTACGTCTGGCGGATTACGTAATTAAAGGAACTGTAATGTTCACCGTACTAACAAAAGTACTGTGAAAGAATACATGATACGTTTTGTAGAAATATTTGTCGGTGGGGAAACAGTTGTTAGCCACTGGAAGGTGGATGACTCTAAGAAAATAGATTGAGAAGCACCGCATGGCTTAGGTTATTACTTACCGTACTTAGATAATGGAGCTGGAAGATATGTCTTCCAACTCCCTGCTTAGATGTAGCAGTTTATTTATTCCAAGCCGTTAGGTCTGTTGGAAGCTGGATTGTTTGTAAGTGCCAGTATTAACCCGACAAAATTCAGAAGGCTGTCATTTCCCGTGGCCTTTGGCAGCAGGGATGGAGGAAGACATCCAATTCCAAATTAACATTACCCTCAATATGAAGAGCGTTTAGGACGGTGAAGTAGTAAAGATGGACTCCCAAGACCGTTGGCAGGCCCTATTTTCAAGATTAGATTTAGCCGAACACTCTACACCCCCTTCCCCTCTCCTCCCTCATTTTCAGGCTGTTAAGCATAAAATAATTGCAAAATGAATTCACGCGAAGATACAGGAGACCTTGTTCAATTTTTCGCTCTTGTGTATGTACATTGACATATAATTCTTTGCCGCTATACCTTACTGTTCAGTCTTGGGCAGGTCTAATGCATTCCCTTGCTGGTGAGATATCAAAGGGCAAGTCCTCTTACATCCAACTGTGTTTACACAAGAAATGCAATAACAGCTTAGAACTGAACACTCATTCATTCACACGCGGTCAGCTCCCATTTTTGGGTAGTCATGTGACATTTTCATTCGTCGTGTTATTCAAAGTCAAGTGACGTCACTCACTTTGCATGGAATTTTTTGCCATCTTGGAGAGTCGGCGCTACCTTTTTGTTTAAAAATTTACGATATTTCATCCGATATTACACTCTCTCCGTGTAATTTTAGCACTGGAAGTCTTAGTATTTTAGATCCACAGATAATGACTGAATTGTGACGGCTAAATTTACTGCTATTTCACTGCCCCCCCCCCCCCTCTCTGTGCACGCTGGGAAAGGGACTACTGTATGAACAAAGTGAAACCCAGGCCCGGAGCAAAAAGGTTTTGTAAGGGCCAATGTAGCTTTTAGAGGGCAGTGATATTTTTAAGGGGCCAAAGGTGTTTATGAAGTAACATTCTTTAACTTGTCCTTTAAGTTGTCTTAGTGTGAGGACTTTTTCCTATGGCACCGTCCCTCTTTCCCGTAATTATCTTGCTGAATTTCTTGGATAGAAAACTTTGAATTTGGACCAGATTTTATGGTGGTTTGTGGCAACTGGAGAAGGGGGTAAAGGAAGTACACTTCATGGTTAGTGTACCCCTAGCCTTTGAGAGGTCCCCATATAGGTTCAATCTAATTGAGGTACACCGGATAATCCCTCTCCCAACTTGGTTATTCAGTTGACACTGTCTGCATGCACAGCCTACACTGGAAATTTTAGCCTCCTACCTGCAGCATCCCCACCCTGATTTTATTTTTTTAATTCACCAATGTTGTCAATCTGTAAACCTGGAGTCGTGTGAACGCAAAAAACCGTTTAAGTCAAAAATTGATCCGAAAAGAGGTATTTTAAGAAAATATTAGCCGGTGGCACCAGAATATGATCAGATGATATAGGCGAACTTCCTTGCATCTGAGCGCCACGGGTATTGATAGTCGATAAGACTTATGAATGTTGAAGATAAAAGCCTGTCAATCATTTATAATTACATCTTAGTCTTGATGTAATGTTTCACACTGAACTGATTGCCTTTATGTACTAGGACAATTCTTCAATATGTTTTGATGGCGACCCCATCATTTCCTATCAAAATCACACGTGAAGCCTCCGTAATGCCAACCCGTTCAATTTCCGTCATTCCGGTGACCTCTTGGCGAGCACTGGACAAATTGTTATAGTGGTCTCAAAGCCTGAGGACTCGATCGGCCAATGTTTCTGGACTGTTGCTTTAGAACGTAGCTTTAGGTCATATAACAGGAGCGTAACCAGGAGGATTCAGGGTGCGCTCCCCCTTTTGAAGAAAAAAGAAAGGAAGTTGCTACACTCTCTCATACTTTGCTACACTAAGGTTTTGTCAACTTGAAGTCACGCCCCGGATTAAAAAGTCATGTAACTTAGGCATAAGAATCCTCCCAAATGTAAGAGAGGTGGATGGAAACATGTTTGCCTGAATTTAATTAATCTTCTCCGAATCTTCCTCTCATGCACTAAACGTGGTACACAAATATTCTAGCACGCACTAAGGCTGGTAATTTTGATCTGGGAAAACAAATTCGAGCAAAAAATTCTAGTGTTTGGACCAGAAATTCAGACACTCAGAGGCATCATGGCATGGTTAAGCAAGTGGGGTAATGGGGATCGTGTACCTAAACTTTTGAAAGTGGTTCCCATTTTTATTGAGAACCCTTACGAAAATAGTCTGACTCCATAGCTTGCAGTATAGCTGATTCAATCACCTCAAACTCGAAAGTGGTGTAAACAGCCTTTCAATGGATTACAATCGTAGGAAAATGCCTCGAAATACACCACAGATAATGAGCAATCAAAACTTTTCCAGGGACCTTAAGTTAGTCCCAGATCCATTGCTTCTAGGGATCTTCGTTCGTTTAAATAATTTTGGTCGAGGTCATGTCAAACCTCCCCTCAGGCTCTCCATCAACCTTCCCCCGCTCCCCATCTTTGAGAAGCTGTTGGCGTGCTTTTGGATTATCAATTCTTTGTTCGTATTGTATAATCTTTTTGTCTGAGAGAAATACTTTGGGGTGGGGGAGAAGAGGCCCATAATCGTTTCTTCACGACTGATAGGCCTTATCCAGATCAAAACATTTATGTCCCGTCCATACACTGCAGCCAGAACAATAAAATATTGATAGTTCATCTTGTGATAGTCCTTGACGGCAGCTGCGACATTTGCAGGTTGGCTTGAGATCAGTGGTGCCGCCAGGTTTTTTGTGATTGGGGGCACCATTGATGATGACGTAATAATACCTCAGTTCCCCCACGTCTGCTTAAATTGCACGTTTATTTTTGATGCGTCCCTGCATTTGTATACAGCAGTTTTGATCTTTCATTTGTCACTACATAAAGGTGCCGTCCTGGGGAAGGGTCCCCCCTCCCCTTTAGAAATTTCTGTTAATGTATGGTCTTTTAGATGCAAAATGGTGCTATCTTTGGGATGTTTTTGTAACTGATCATATACGGCTGGAAAATGTCCATAATTTAGTGAATGCTAATTTTTGGCAAGGTAAAAGAGGAGAAATGTTATCTAACAAGAGAAAGATACGTTGTCAATAAACCTCCTTAAGCCTCCTCCCTTTTGTCTATTTTACTGCTTTCTATTTGAGGAAATATTTACACAATAGTACGTGCGTGGAGTCCACAGAAACAGTCTTGGACTGTTACGAAATATTTCCTTTCCTTCATTGTGCATTACGAAAGGGTTTCTAAGGCTATCAGATACCTGTATAGGACCTCCTGAAAGCTCTGCAATAATCATATTAAATGGGGACAATGACATAATGGGTACTACCTGACATCCAAATGATAATATAGAGAATGACGCCGAACACTTTACAACTATCGTATTTTTACTAATTTTGAACGAAATTCCAGATGAACAGCTTCCAGCAATGGGGAATGAGAGGGAGGGAGAGTATTGGTGCAGGGAGGTGATATTAGACCTCCCTGATAGGTGTAGCAAAGATGTGAAGGACTAATTATCGCGTTTCAGAATGCTGTTTTCGTCGTAAGGGTATTAAAAATCACCATGTATACCAACAATGGCTGCGCGCGAAGTGCTCCGTAAAATTATTTGAAAAATGTATAACGGCAGATACGTACTTTCAACCTTCCACATCATGACACATATTAGATTGAAAGATCCCATATTGCTGCGAGGTCCCCACAGGTGTTTGGAGATGCATCTCTGTTCTTTGGAAAGTGTTGTGATCAGAATAGTTTCATGTATTATTACCTTAACAATGGTCATGACATGGAGTGCAAACCATGAAGAATGAGCGGAGATAGCGCGCCGAAATTTTTCATTAAATAAGATTTCCATGACAAAACCTGCATTCAGGCTTTGCATCGAGACCCTTTCAATTGCCCAGCAAACCTACATGCCACAGTCTTTTACCTGTTAATTCGTTAACTTACAATAATTTTTTGCTGCTGTGCTGCTCCGTCGATCTCCGAAAGTTGCTATCGGAAGATATTGATAGTAAGAATAACACTGAACTAGGGTTTGAAGCGCGCCGGAGCGAGCGGAAATTTTGGTACTTTGAGAAGCATTTGCTAAAATTTTAATAGTTTGAGAAACATTTATGATAGAAAATGAAGCAGATATTGAAGAATTTCTCACGAAAATGAAGAATGAAATGTACTTTCCAGCATACACGTATCCTGGTTTCTGTACACTGTAACATTGTGGGGATGATTACATGGGCCATCCCCCTTGTCAAATGTTGGGGGATATATCCTCCCTATCCCCCCGGATCTACGCCCATGGCACGTTCCCCCCGATCGATTTCTGAAATTTTTTTGAAAATTTTAAAATGATCCCAAAAGGCGTTTAAGCTATAGATTTATGTAAGGGGTAGGGTGAAGTGTGTTTTCGACCATGTGATGGTTCTATTGTAGTCATTTTGTACCACAAATGGTGCTCAAATCATGAGAATTTTTAAAAATCCTTGGCAAACTATTAAAACTTTTGCGCGCTCCGCCCGTTTCAAACCTTACCTCAATATTTTTATCATCAATACCTTCCGGTATTGATGATATGGAGAAGCAAACCAGCAAAAGTTGAAGCTGTTTAGGAATTCTCAGATAAAAGACTGGCTTTGTGATTGGCATGTAAGTTGTTGGGGAATTGAAAGTGTCTCGGTGCAAAGCATGAATGTAGGTTTTGTCATGGAAATTTTATTTCATGAAAATTTCGGCGCGCTTCGCGGGCATACGTCACTGTTTGCACTCCATCTCATGATCATCATTAAGGTCACGGTAATAATGCATGCAACTATTCTGATCACAATATTTTTCCGAAAAACAGAAGTACATCTCCAACAGCTCTAGGGACGTTGTATGGATATGGAATCTTTCAATCTAATTTGTAACATGATGTGGAAGGTTATAAGTACGTATTTACCGTTATACATTTTTCCAAAAATTTTACCGAGCGCTTCGCGCGCAGCCATTATCGATGTAGATGGTGATTGTTAATACCATTACGACGAAAAAGCATTCTGAAAAGTACTTGTTTGTCCTTCACTCGTTTTGTTACACCTATCAGGTATAACATTCCCTATTGCTGGAAGCTGTTTGTCTGGATCTTCTTTCAAACTTAGTAGAAATACGATAGTTATAAAGTCACCATACTCTTTAGTATCATTTGAATGTCAAGTAATAAGCATCATGTCAACGCCCCATTTTATAAACTTAATCAAGAGCTTCCAAGATCCTATGCCGGTGTTTGCCAGCCTTAAATCCTCTTTTATAATGCACAATGCCGCAAAGAAAATTTTGGTCATAGTCCAAGAATATTTCTGTAGACTCCACGCACGTACTTTTGCGTAAAAGTTTCCCCAAATAGAAGGCAGTAAAGTAGCTAAAGGGGGGGGGGGGCTTCAGGAGGTTTGTTGACAGCATACTCTTCTCTTAGACAACATACTTTCCTCTTTTACCCAACCGAAAATTAGAATCTACTAAATTATTGACATTTTCCAGCCATATATGGTCAGTTCCAAAAATAGCCCAAAGATACCACCATTTGACATCTAAGCAACCTTAAATTAACAAACTTTGCTCAAAGGGCAGGGGGACACCCCCTTCCCTAGACCCCTCCCCCAGGACGGCCATTTACGTATGACAAAGGAAGGATCCACCACTGCTGTATACAATCGCAGGAATGCATAAAAAGTACAATTTACGACGTCATCCGTGGTGCCTCCCCTCCAATCACCAGATCCTGGCGGCGCCTCTGACTGAGTGAAATGGGAAATGTATTAGGCAAGTGATATTTGTTTAATTGGAGAAGGGGCTAGAATACCTGAGTAAGGGAAAATATTACTGTCTGGAGCCAAGACTGTAGGACCTTTCAAGCGTCCCGTCGAAAACAAACTAGCATACAGGAGCGTTATGTGCAGTCCTTCAGTGCATTGCAACAAAACAAAAAGATATTAAGAACTAATTGCCTCAGTTTTACTTTACACAGGACATGCTTTAAGTTGTGTCGTAATAAAATTTCTTGTCGTGATCCATTTCGTATCTCCCTACAACCATCAAACGGTATTACAGCGGCTGTACATTATAAATATTGCAATTTGCAATATAATCCCTTTAAAAAAAATAACATTTCAATAACAAATGCTATTTATTAGAATGCGATTTGTTGCAATTTCTGGCCCCTAGGTTTCTAAAATACCATGGTTTAAGGACGTCAGGTCAGGGTGGGCGAAGGTTGTCCAGGAGCCATACTCATAGTGCATTACTTAACCCACGGTTGTCAGTCGCCTGACAGTTTCTGTCACGAGTGACATAGACAATGTTAATTATTTTATTCTGGTATATGTAACTTAGATGTTATAGGCAAGACAGTCAAACTTCAGGAAAATATTTAGTTGGGCAAAGTTCAAGAAATCTCACTTGTTTACAAATCAGTTTTGCAGGTGCACTGCAGGTGCAGTTTAATCCCCAGAGTTGCTACAATGATACTTCGTTAAATTAAAGTGCCTATGCCACGTGCAAATTAACGGTTTAAACCCTCTGATTTCTTTAGGAACAACCATTCTGTTTCTTTACAACTTGATTTTCCGCTTGAAAATTGAGAAAAAATACACCCTCTTCCAGCCTTGAAAAGTTAGTCTTCCCGAAAACTTTCAAAATCTTGTTACGTCATGTGACGTCACTTAAGGAACTGCTCGTTGTTTGCCGTGGTATCCTTCGGACATTTGATACAGTGTTTGAATTCCATTGTACCAGTTATCAAGGTCCCTACAATGTAAAATCTGCGTGCCTTTACTCCAATTTACGTACAATGGCCACTTTAAGTTTTGAACTGGGAAGAATAATCCAATAATCCTGTTCTATTCAGCCAGTCTAGAACGGGACCACTGTCAGGTGGTGTCAGTTAAGTCAAAGTTTGTCCCTTGGGGACGTTGTTACTCCTTCGGGAGCAGAACTCCTTCGGGAGTATTGTTTGGTTTTCGCCCCTGGCTCTTCGCCAGATAGTCAGGGGACTTTTGGAAAAAAAAAATCCAATAATCCATACATTGAAGCCCAGGAAGCAGGTGCGAGTTAATCTTGTTTGTCAGGAAATGCCCAGCTCCAACAAAGAAATTGATAAGAATGGTCCTGTATATAATCCTTGGAAGCCCAGGAAGTAGTTGTGAGTTAATCCTGTTTGTCAGGAAACGCCCTAATCCCACTAAATAATTGCTACCAGTTTAAAAAAGCTGCTTCTCCCACTGCTGGATCACTTGTATCTTGGCTGCCTGTCTAGAAACTTGTCAGAAGTCAGTGAGAGCTGTTTGGTTGCCCCCCCCCCCCTTCCCCACCAAAAAAAAACTTGAAAGTCTTGTAGCAAAATTTGCAGTATCTGCCGTAGCACCCAGTCTGGTACTTTAAGGCTGCACTGAGACGGAGTCTACGGTTAAAGCCAGTAAAATTAAGGTTAGCCCTGTAGAAGGAGATAACTGAAGGACGCTGCACAAGAGCCTGAGAAACCGGAGCCAGCTGCTGAGCTGTACATGCTATTTATGCCATGTTTATGGTAAGAAAAGTTCTTCTTTTAAGAAAAAAAATTTGGAAGTTTAGGTATACAACAGATTCCTTAAGGTAAAGTTGTATTTTGTCAGTCATAGAAATGCTTCCTTATTTTAGTGAATGTTCAACATCTAGCGGTTAACCTACATCATGTGAGTGTTAAATTGCATTCCAATGCTTAGGATATAGTAATGTGGGTTAGTTTGGAAAAGTGAACTGAAGTTAGTCAGTGGTTTTGCAAAAAGGACTTTTTTAAGGTCAGTCACACACTAAGTCGAGCTTTAAGAAAGATTCAGTACTCAAGTGGATAGAGGCTACTGATATATCTTTCAATTTTATATAGAAAAGTTGTGTAAATGCATGATATTGTACTAGAGGACCTCAGTCTTTGTTATTTTCAGGCTCACATCCCGGTGCTGGACACCACACTTATTGAAGCTGGTTCAGAAGTACCTTACGGCGTAAGGTGAAGGTCCACCAACCTAGACTACAGGTCTTGAGAGACCTCCCCTCTGCCAGAAGACGTGTAGAACATTATCCAGTGACCTAGCTGAATTAATTAGTAGAAAACCAAACATTGAGTTGCTTGAATGTATGAATGTATGTGTGTCCCTGCATGAGATTGCATCCATGTGTGTGTGTACATGTGATTTTCCTCAGCTTAGAGTAAATATCATTTTCAAGTGAGAAATATCGGGAAATTTCACAAGCTATTTTGTTGATATATGGAGATTGTTGGCAAAAGGACTGGAAAAGGCCAACCAAACAGCTGCAAGTATTGATAATTTTGTTTGAGATTGTGAACAAGAGGAAAAGAGAAATACTTGATCATTTTGAACACAACTCAAAGCTATTGTAATTATTATGTGCATGTTTGAAGTGAAGCATCAGCATCAGAAACGTTTCAAGAACACGTGCGTGTCTTTGCAACTGCGGTGACAGTTTCCCCATATTGGCCATCAAGGGGAGGGGCGGTAATTTATGCAAAACGAACCCCATACTTTGGGCGCGCTGAGTGCGTAAATGCACTTGATTTTTTTTTCTTTGGTACTTTATTTAATGTCTAGATAACATAAACCCGCCCTTCCCACCTACTGAAGGTTACAAAGACATACTTTACACACTTTTCTGTAAAGATAGGAAACTCATCCTCAATCGCTTAGTTGGTTTCTCATATTGTTGTACGGTTAGATAAACTCGTCGTATTTGACCATTTTGTTAGGCACACTGGGTGGATAATACAAGTCATGTTCAAATCTGATTTTCTAAAATAAAAAAGCTAGGACAAACTAAACCAATGTAAAACTCAGAAATGAGGCATGAGCTTTTTGGTAAATTTGATAAGAAATGGAATGAAAGTGTATGAACAATTCAGCTTCGTGCACCAGTCACCCTACCAGCCGTCATCCTTGCCCTCCTCAGTTGCCCTTGTCGGGGCTTCAGGTTGCCCCCGAAAACTTGAACACCAGACCTGTCAGAAAAATGTTTAGAAGCAACGTACAACCTGGGCACTGCAATTGATGACAATGTTGGAGGCTTTTTGGAAAGAATTTCTTCATTGCTAATCAACTAATGGTTGCCTTAAACTAAACTAGTTACGTAGGTCCCTTTTACCCCACTAAATTGAAAGGCTCTGCCTTATATGCATCTCTGTATACTGCGAAGAAGCCTAGGGGAAGTCATACCGATGCTGTGGCAGAGTGGATAGCCTAAAGGCGAAGGCATTTGAAGTTTTAGGACGGAGAGGTTTAGGGTTCGACTCCTGGCCGAATCAAAGTAAGGCGTTTTTTTTTATCCAAGAGCAATGTACGGTTTTTCAAAAGAAACCAGATTTGATCTCAAATGTCTAGTTGCTTAGCACCATAGGTGAAGCTGCAATTCATTTGCCCGCTTGGCGGACTTGTATTACTCCTGTACCTTTATTGGTTGCACTCGTTATACTATCGTAAGCGAAATTTCGCAAGAATTCTTCGTGAAATTGCGTAAAAGCTGTAGGCTATTAACTATTCATATATACGATCACATCAAACCCAAATTATAAATATTCAACGACAAATCGACCTAAGCAGGTCTGATTACCATGCTGTTTTAGACGACCAATGATGGGGTTTTAGTGTGTGATTTCTCACACTTTAAGCTCACACAGTAAAGTCCCATTGACCTACTGTGTAAAAGTGAACGTCACAACTGAGGTTCGTCGTGCAATATGAATATTCATATGTTGAAACCAATCAACAGTCGAGAGGTAAAATCAAATTCGGCACATTAATATAGCGAAATTGGATGATCTCTCTCATTGTTCCCAGGTGTTAGAGTATGTACTATGCTATGAAGGTAAGTATTTCATTAACCTTATATAGGCTTCTTCCACACTTGAGGTCACTTAGAGTGGAAGAACAATTGCCCGTCAAGGCAAGGAATTATGATTTGTCACGAGGAAGAGCAAAACATTTTTACGCTTCGCCCGCCTATGCGCCGTTTTTGCCAATGGGCCTATCTGGATAGTCTCACGACATCATTCTCTACGGTGCCCCTGTAAAAAGGAGATATTGTTCGGGTGTCCAGGACACTATCCCCTCAGAAAAAGTGTCCGCCCCAAGCAATCAATCTTGCATACGGTGTCCTTGCCGATGATGATCAAAGTTAAAACATACTTACCTATTTCACCCGCTTTACGTTTTAGAATGGCAGTGCAAAAAAGGTGATGTTTGAGGAAGTTAGTAAGGCGCAGGTGTACATATTATGCAAAATGATGGAGCAGTCGAAACCAGGCAGTGATGACACTGATACTACACATTCACAGGTTAGTCACTGGAGTATAGGGGAGGATACTTCTCAAGGAGCAGACGGTGATTGCAGTGAAAATATACTTGATTAGCAAATAATGATGATATGAATTTTGCCCTAAAACCGCTATATTTTACCTGAAATGGACACTTATTTGCTCGCGGGGAGGGGGAATGATGTTCCCCATCCCTTCGCACCTTGAGGTTAGCTTACTCCAACATGGACATAGAAAAACATCACATCACGTGAAAGGTTTGGGTTCAAACCCTCTCCTAGAACATTCTGCAAGAAGTAAAACCTGTTACAAGCTTTCACGCACCTCCCAGAACAAACCAGATACAGTTAATGCACTTTGAACACCAACATTTAATTATTGTTGTATAAGATGTATTTTATCTTTGTTTCAACTTTAAATGTCGACAGTTTGTACAAAAATTCTTCGTAAACGCTATCCTACTTCATCGAGCCTTTTTTCAACTTCAAACTTTCGTTTAGCTTTTCAAGTTTACCAACAAATTTTCTGTTCAACCTGTCAAGTTATTCCACCCTTCTTTTTAATGATGTCTCATTCGTAATTAAATATCTACACCGCTTAATTTTATTTCGTGCTGTTTGTGGCACAAAACACTTCAAAGCATATAGTTTCAGTTTCAATTTTTCAATTTATTGACATTTATTTCAGTTCTTTTAGCATTTTCGTATTTTTTTTTAAATGTTAATACACTGAGGACAACTCAGAGACAGCAGCAGCTGCTGGTGGTATGATTTACCCCTTTACAAAATCAAAACAAGCAAGTAGTTACTTAGAAAAAATTATTAGAAGATTCAGAAGGATAAAGAATAACCATTAAACAAAACAATGACACTTATATGGAAATAGACATAACTATGCTTTAATTCGCATTCACGTTTGCATTATGTCATCTTCAAGAGATTTCTTAAAGATACTTATACTCCTGGAGCTACGAAATCTTTCAAGTAACTTATTCCAATTTTGGGCCCTAGAAAACAGATGCTATGCTGAGAGGCAGTTAAACTACTGAATGTAATTAAGAAATTAATACGAGATGCACCAGTGGAGTGGTCGTGACTCGTGAATATTGTACGATAAAGTAAAAACGTTGTTAAAGATAGATGGTAGGTTACCACAGATCCAGTTATACGTAAATTAACTAAAATTACAACGATTTACATCTAATATTCATAGTCTTCGTTTCTCTAAAGAGTTCATAAGTGTGATAGTGTGCATCCTTATTTGAATTAAACGAATGGCCCTTTTCTGACTGATGTAAAGTGACAAAAGCCTACTGGGGTAAGTTCCACCCCACACAACATTACAATAATTTAAATATGGAAAAGTTAGTATATTATAGAGTGTGGTAAGAATATTTCTTGGTAAAAGACCACAAAGACGATTTAATATACCAATGGCACACGAAAAATAATTACAAACATACTGGATATGGTCTCTGCAAGATAAGTTCTCGTCAATGCAAATATCAAGAGATTTAGCCGTACTAGATAGGGGAACACGGGTACCATTACAGTTAACACTGGTGATAGTTGGATCAAAACTCTAATTGAGGACCTAAATACAACTGCAGAAATTTTGTTTACATTGAGGGAGAGTTTTTTACACAGAACCCCGTGTTTAATTTGCTCAACTCTTTTGCACAGTGTTAAGAAGCAAATCTAAATTGCAGTGGGAATAAAAAAGGTGGTTATCATCAGCATACAGGATAACATGAAGATGCTTACTAGTTTTGTGGAGATCATTTATGTAATAATAAAAAGAAGCGGATCGAGAATAGGGCCTTCGGGGACACCACAAGAAATAAGCAGCGGGAGAGGAAATTTGTTAAGAGTCACAGACTGGGAACTATCCGAGAGATAACTCTTGAACCAGGTCAAGGCGGGACCTCGAATGCCGTTATGACCACGTTTGCTGGAAAGAGCATCATGATGTTGGGTATCAAAAGCTTTTGATAACTTAAGAAATGTCCCTGATACAAAATGGTTCTTTTCAAATGCACAAGCTAATAAATCGGTAAAATGAAGTAAGGCAGGAGCAGTTGATCTTCCAGGAAGAAAACTAATTGATAAACATACAAAACTTTACACTTATTGAAAAGTTATAGATGAGAAAAAACACAATTTTCTCGAAAATTTTGGAAAAACATGGAAGAACCCATATTGGTCTATAGTTAACAACACGCTCTTTGTCTCTTCTTTGTGAATTGGCACAACACGGGCATTCTTTAACAAATTTGGTACAATGCCATTACTGAAGAATATAAAGTACAAATGAAAACTAAGACATCGGAGAGAGGAAGAGCAACATATTTCACAACACTAAGGGGTACCCACCATGTCCAGCAGCAGCATTTTTCATGACATAATTGATTATTAGTTGGGTTCAGAAACAGAGTACTACCTACTGGGGATAAAGATAATTACTGTAAGTGATAATACTAACACTGGGAATTTCCTGCCGGGTGGACCAATAATCGTGTTAGTTAGTTAGTTAGTTAGTTAGTTAGTTAGTTAGTTAGTTAGTTAGTTAGTTAGTTAGTTAGTTAGTTAGTTAGTTAGTTAGTTAGTTAGTTAGTTAGTTAGTTAGTTAGTTAGTTAGTTAGTTAGTTAGTTAGTTAGTTAGTTAGTTAGTTAGTTAGTTAGTTAGTTAGTTAGTTAGTTAGTTAGTTAGTTTAGTTAGTTAGTTAGTTAGTAGTTAGTTAGTAGTTAGTTAGTTAGTTAGTTAGTTAGTTAGTTAGTTAGTTAGTTAGTTAGTTAGTTAGTTAGTTAGTTAGTTAGTTAGTTAGTTAGTTAGTTAGTTAGTTAGTTAGTTAGTTAGTTAGTTAGATGGAGTTTTACGGCCCAGTTTCCAACCTATTGGTTCAAGTCGAGCCGGCCACGGCCTTTTTTCCAGTTGTGGCTCACTGGCTTGTTTTCCCTACTCCATTGCTTATGCGGAGCATCACGCACAACGGCAGTAGGTTCCATTTTTAGAGTCTTTGGTATGACTCGACCTAGGAATCGAACCCGAGCCTTCCTCGTGAGAGGCGGATGCTCTACCGCTAGACCAAACACGCGGTCATGTGAGTTAGAAATATGCTTATTGTTATGCAGAATATGCTCAATTTTACCGGGGGGTCCCCTTAATGATAGAAATACATCCCCAGGTCTTTTTAATATCCCCATTGCAATCTTTGAAGGAATTCATGTAGATGGTATGTTTCTCATATCTAATAACATTTATGAGATGATTGCATAATGCTTTGTAAGCAGTAAGGTTATCATCGAATCGCTTCCGTAAATATTTTTATACAATTTCTTTTTCGTATTACATGACTTAATGATACCTGTGGTCATCCAAACCAGCCTAAAATTACCATCACTTTTGTTACGACTTACCAGAGGAAAGCAGTTATTGAAATGACTACTAAAAGTATGAATGAAATTGTAGGCATCATTGGCATTATTACACTTAAAGGCATTTCACCAGTTCTCACCTTCAAGCATATTTCGAAAATTCTCTAGCTTATCAGCTGTAACTATTCTACTAGTGACAGTATCAGAGTACTTAGTAGCAGTTGGTAATATTACATCAGTTATGGTAAAAATAGGGAAGTGATCGGATACATCGTCGATAAGAATACCAGAAGTATGAAAAATGAGAATTGAATTAGAAAATATTTCACCCAGAGAAGTAGCACTAGTATCAATTACCCCTGGTAGGAAGATTATGTAGGGGTCCAAGAGTATACGAACTTGTAAGGTTATAAAAACTGAAAACAGTTGGATCATCCTTATCCAAAATGTTACAGTTCAAATCACCCATAACAAAACAACTCAATTTCGATTTGTTTAATGGGCTGAGAGTAGAATCCATCATACCAGTGGCCGCATCATTAACACCCTTCGGTAAATAAACAACTCCAACTAAAACATGAATGCAAGGAGAGGAAATTTCGGCGAAAATAGATTCGAAAATTTCCTCCATAAAACACTCAGATCACTTCTCATTGTATAATTTAAGAGGGAATTAATATACATAGTTACACCACCACCACGACCAACTGTTGACCTATGTTCAAGTGAATATGAAAGGGCCCAAATATAGTTTCAAAAGTAGTCAACGATGTTTCCGTAATCAGTTTCAGTTCTAGTTTATTTCCTTTCTTCTCATTGCTAAATCTATACAGATTGATTAGTATTTGATCAATAGAATATTTACAATATACTTAACAACATAACTATAAACAATGCAATAAAGCAGGGCAAACGGATGGTGATATCATAGCAATGTAAGTACTGACAATGCTGTGTGGGTGAGAAGGGAGAGTGACAAGAAAGGAAGTTAGGAAACTTTCCGAGTCTGTTCCCTAGAAGTTCGTAAGTATGGAGTGTCTATTTCACAAGACTTAGGATTATGCTTAGAAAAGGGAAAAAATAGGAAAACAAAGACTTATCAAGTATTTTAAACATAGTTATCCAGCAACAGAGATTTCAGTTGGTTTTTAAAGGTACTTAAACTGGTAGCATTTCTTGTGATATCATGTAAAGGGTTCCATAGGGATACTTGTAAATGGGCACGTTTGGCTCTGGTGAAGAGTTGAGATCAATTATCTTTACTCCTAGTTGAATAATAGGGAAGGTGGCTATTTGTTTGAAAGAAATAGCTGAGGTCGATAGGTAGGAATTTTGGAAATGTTTGTACAGAACAACCATACTGATGGTTATGAAGGTCCTTTAGAGTTAACAATCTATGACAATGAAATGTGGTCGCAAAATGCAGCATTTGAAATAAGACGAATGGCACGTTTCTGAAATATGAATAAATTCTCGAAATAGGAACTCGCTGAAGATCCCCGTAAAAGTGAACTATAATTGAAGTACGGGAGTATTCAAGCATTATAAAGAATCTTCAGTGTGTTACTGGGTACACAGTGTCTTACTTTATTGAATACTCCAATTACCTTAGATAACGTTTTTGGTAACTTCCCGTGTATGATCTTGCCAAGTTAATTGATTGTCTATTGTAACCCCAAGTATGTTTGTACTGTTTACACTGTGTATATTAACATCAGTGCATGATGAGTAGGGACTCTTATTTTACTAAAAACTAAAAGTTTGGTTTTACAAACATTTAAAAATAGCTTATTGGCAGTGAGCCAATAGCAGAAACTGTCGTATTCTTTTGCGACAATGTTTAGAGCAGTACGGACATTTTCATGATGAGTGTAGACAATCGTGTCATTGGTAAAGAGGATTTGGTAAAAAGGAGTTCAGATTATGCTTTGCATAATCGTTAAAACAGAAGTGGGCCTAGAATGGAACCTTGTGGTACCCCTATATTAGTAACCTTGAAAGAAGAATTATTAAACTTAAATAAAACATAATTATTACGATTCTTAAGGTAACATTTTAACCAACTGAGAGCTATATCACGTATACCATTATAATATCTTTTGTGAGGTAATATGTCATGATCTACTGTGACGAAAGCTTTAGAGAAATAAATAAAGCTACTGTCTTCAGTTTAGCAATCAAGTTATTTACTACATCATCCGCAAATTTAGGTGAATCTATCATATAAGCTTGAGTGTTTTTTTTTTTTTTTTTTGAAAACCATTTTGCTAACTGAAAATAGTATGGTACTTACCAAGGAAATTCCAAAGTCTATTGTACCGCCATCTTTTAAAAACTTTTGATAGTGCAGTTAGAATTGACATGGAACGATAACTGGCAAAAGAGCTAGCATCACCAGACTTAAAACTTGGAAAGATTTTGGCAAGTTTTATATCCTCTGGAAAAATTTCCGTAGAAAGAGATAAGTTTATTATATATGAGAGAAGTGCCACAAAATCATCACAGACAATTTTCAGTATATCTCTAGAAATATCATTACAACCAGGGGACTTGTGAGTTGACAGTTTACAAATTGCAATAAGGACGTCTTCATGCGTTATTAAATTAAAAGCAAACGTATTTGGTTTATGACTCTTAACATAAGCAGAGAAGGGTTTATTTCTTAACTTGATTTTGCTTGCTAGCCTGGTCAGTTGCAATAGATGAAAAATAATTATGTGTACATGTGTATATGGGAAACTCTTCCTGCGTTTTATTATTCAAACTTTGTGTTGAAGTTTTCTCGGACAAAGTTCGGATTCTTAACTTGACAGGCTTTCATTAGTAATGGCACCTTTTACATCATGTTAAAGGACTATGTTACTGGTTTACAAGCTACAGAGTACTTGTAAGCAACGAAGTTTTACCTTGAAGGATCATATTTACCGTCAAGCTTTTCTAGTGCCCCCTTCGTAACCCTTTTCTTTTAACATTTATGTTTCATATTCATGTAATAAGAAGTCTGATGGACTTGAAATTTGCTGAATAATGACCAGGAAATAAATCAACAAATAAATGATTATATGTATACATAAATAACAGCAACAAATAAAACTGTAGGTGGAATAGTAGCTTCTAAACAATGCAAGTTACCTATTTTACTTCATGCAATTCACCGAAACGGTTGAGATGTTGTGTACTAGACTACAAAGATAAGTAGTTTTTAAAACTAGTGTCTTCAAGGAGTTGTCAGAGAAGGAGATCCAACATTCATATGTCCCTTGAGACTGAGGTGGTTGCCGACATTAAGCTGCCTATTTTCTTGCTCTTGAAACCTCTCTAAGACGTGAGAAGGATTTTGGTACTGAGAACAATGGTTTGTGGCGTCTTCTACATCTCCAGGACTTGTCATGATAATTTCATTAACTGACATTACATTGCCAGTTGTTAAGGAAATAAATCCAAATTTTTAGCTTTAGTCATTTGTCGTCACAGTTAACCTCATTTTAATTACCTTCAATGCAGAATTTCTCAAAACCTCATTTGTCGACAGTGCTTGCTACTAATGTGGAAAGTTTTGAAAATTGTGATTTTTTTTTTGTTTTGTTTGAACAATGATTCAAGAAGTTGACCCATCAAGATCTCAGTGAAACAAATAACTTATATTAGTTAAACGTTTAGGGACAGTCCTTTAACGTAAAATAGTTATTGAAGCTTAGCCCTTGTCGGCAAAGAGGTTGCACTTCAAAGATACTTGGCTACAATGACCTTTGTTTCTGGATGACTTGGGTTTGAAAGGAGCTGAACATTATTAGGGAAGTCAGAAAAAGGCTAAACAATGAAAATAAAGGGACCTGTCAATCAAATTTTGTTACCTGAAAAGGGATGAAATTATGTTCAAGCTCATATTTTCTAGAAGATTTGGGAGTTGGGCCGCCTTCCCTAAGACATCCCTGGTGTCAATTGGCTGTGAGGTCGTCTGTGCAGTGATGTTCCTAACGAATTCTTCTTGTCCTAGACCATAAAGTTATTGAAATACACCCTGTACTGCCATTCCACAGCGTTTATATCCGATTGATACAGTCATTGTGCTATATAAGGAACTATTCTGATATACGTTCACCAACGGCTAGGAATGTGGGGCCCATCTTGATGCCCCTGTCCCTCTAGGGGCTCTGCCGTATCTACAAAATTGTCGGCAAAAGAAAGAAAGCATTTGACTATCTTGAAACTGTTTAATAGCATTGATTGCGCACTGTGATTGAAAAGATTACAAAAGTGACACTGCAAACTGTTATCATAGTTGTAACTAACGGTCGGTCCATTTGATCCTTCGGTAGGTTTGCCTTGTGGGTAGGGACGAATAAGGATGGCAGGGGTTGCATGAGGTTTTAAATGACTTATGCTACTCAAGCTGTTGTACAGGTAATGATAATAACATGAAGAGACTAAATTTATGTGCCGGAAAAGGGGCATTTTAAAATGCAGTTTAGTAACGTTTTACTTCATTTTGCAAAATTTATGTATTATATTGCAATTACTCCAACTTATGTTATGTGCTATCCATGAACAGCACGGAGAACTATATTCGCTCTCTGTAAAAATGAAAGGATGACTTTGAACCAAGATCCCCATGGCTGACGGTTCTACTGATGGGAATCCAGGGTCCCCTAAAAAATTTTAATTAATCGTACTTAGAATTACATCCTAGCATTACTCCATCCACTTTGTTACAAATAAACAGCAAATCTCTTTTATTTTTTGATAAGCCAGGTATATGTATTTTATATGTTTAATGCAGTGGGGGCTACTGATCTTCACCACATGTACCATCATGCAACTTTTCTTTGAGAGGTATGCCTGCAATCGATTGTCTCCCTTTTAAGTGTGCTGCCTTAGCCTTGTCTAAACTTTGTAGACCATCTTCAGAGGTAATTTTACGCCAGCTCGGGGGTATTTTATCTCTACTGTAAACTTTCCTTACATAATTATCCCAATCGGAACTGAATAAATCTTCTGATTCTAATTCCGATACGCTTGGTACTGATTTCGCAGCAAACCACTTCCAAAAGAGATCACCAGACTGATTATCCTTCTCACGACGAATGTCCCAATTCGGGAAAACCTCCTTGTAATTTTTACACAAAAACGTTTTCCCTTTACAATCAAATGTAGCTGTGTCAGAAAGAACGGACATATTACAATTTTCTAACACTAGTTCGTTAGAATAAAAATTACCTACAGTTTCAGCAAAAAAAACTTTCAATGGTATCAGAATCAGAATCCGATGCATCACTAGTCCCAACTTTTGCAGAATCAGCTCTGAAAGAATATGTTGCCCCTGTAAATCCTCTGGGACGGTGCAATGAAGAAGAATGAACAGTATGGCTTTCTAAGATATTATCACACCAAGCCCCACACATTGGGCAATTTTCACTGCAAACATAAGACAGACCTGTAGCATTTTTAAATAAAGAGTAGCTAAATCCATCATAGTGATCACAAATTCTCTTCAAAATTGCACGCAGGTTATCTTGAAGCAATTTCCACACTTGGGCGACGTTAGTCACGTGGTATATATCCCCTGCTGCTTTGACGAAAGGGCAGCCAAGAAAATCGCCTAGATGTGTGCTCCATTCCTTCCATGCTTTCTCTTGAGACTGTTCCTCATCTATTTTACTGATACGATTTGTAATGAAAGACTTAATTTTATCTTTTGCATCGGCGTTCAGCTTTTTTCTGCATTCTTTCCCATTGTGCTCTAAATATTCATCCACTATCTCAATTAAAGAATCCTGAAGATAACTTCTGTCTGTGACCGCCAAGAAACGTAGTATGTCCCATGAAACATGTACTTGTTCTGTATACTCCTGATAATCAGTGCTATGGTAAAGGCTATCACAAAAACAGGCAACTTCAAGAAGTAAGAGTTTTTCAACATAATAGTAAATAAAATCGGCAGCCACTTTATTTTGGTCAGATTGGTGAAGGAAAGACGTATAGTCTGCGTATATTACATTCTTGTCAAAATCTAGCAGTGATTCAATTTCGTATCCATCCAGCTTTTTAACCTGGACTAAGGCGTTACCGCAAAAAAGCAAAAGGCCTTTTGCAATCAAACGGTGGGGTAATTTTATTTTAAGGTTGTTGTCTTTTCTGGAAAGTTCTGTCAGCGTTTTCTGCAACATCAACTGAAATATATTTGCATCGAAAACTTTGCTATATTCCTGCATCTCAAATAATTTCTCACTAATAATTCGTATCATGTATTCAACAGCCTCTTCTCTTTTGAACTCTTCTAGATCGGAGTCGTCGTACCTGTCCCATTCATACACTGATTCCATGTCATCTGACTCTTCATAATATCGAGGTAATTCTTCAAAAAGCATTAATGTTGGTGCCAACTCTTTCCGGTCTAGCTTATTATCTTTATCAGGGATTTT
The DNA here is from genome assembly GCA_029531755.1 of Holothuria leucospilota. Classification (NCBI taxonomy): domain Eukaryota; kingdom Metazoa; phylum Echinodermata; class Holothuroidea; order Aspidochirotida; family Holothuriidae; genus Holothuria; species Holothuria leucospilota. The sequence goes on along the minus strand of CM055972.1, from coordinate 25,982,886 downwards.
CGAATTTGTTTCCACTTCCAAAAATGAGTCTTGTCGTAGCCACGACTTCACAAATTTTGAACTGATATATTTTGAACAATCTTCCCCAGACAAGTGGTTTGTTATTCCGCCTTCTTTCGACAATAAAGTCTGTATTTCGCTACCAACAGCCATGTCCCTAGTAACTTTTAGCAACAACTTTTCGCAGATATTTTGGAGTGAAGAAGATGTCGGGATCACTCGAGTGACATTGCTTTCACTTCTTATCTTTTCCATCATTTTTTGCCACATTTTATCAAAGCTATCTTTTGCAAGTTCAGCTGAGGCATCTACCACTTTAATTGCCTCTGTTTTAGCTTCTTGGACCAATATTTGTCGAATCTTGTTTTGAAAGTGCGGCAAGTTTAGACTGATTTTTTTAATTTCGTATTCATCGCTGATTTTAGCTAATGACGCACTTTCAGTTTCCTTAAGTACGACATTAATATCATGAAGGAATTCTTGCCTATACCTAAAAATCGTGTTCTTACGAAGATGATTTGCAATATGATCTTCAACGTGTTTTATCAGCGTATCTCTTTGCTCTTCTATTTCAGCTTTTATATATTCCTGCAAAGTAGTAACATCCGGTCGAAAGCTTTCCTTTTCGATGATCGCTTCTACTGAAGATACGTACTTACTTATTTTAACGACAACATCTTGCCTCATTTGGGCGATCCATTGGTTATAAAGAAGACAAAATTTATTAAAATCGACTGCTTTAACACTATCATTGAAATTAAAGACAAAGTTTTCTTCCTTAATTGCTTTCCAGACGTCTCGAACCCGCTCTGTAAATGTACGTAGTGTTAACTCTGGAACTATTTTTCCCGTTTTGATGTCTTCAAACAGTTTAGCTCTAATTTTAGTAACTGTTTCGCTGTACATGTGATTCGGGGCGCCATGCCTCCAACCCAAAGACACGGTACGTACTGCAAGTCCTCATCAATTTGAAGATCAACAACATCACAGAACTGTCGATAGCGACCTTCTAGTCCTTCTTCTTCAGCTGCAAACCTGGTTGCTTCATCTAAGGTTTCTTTAATTTTCTTCGTATTTGCTTTATTTCTGTCTGCAGCCGTCATATCCGATACACGTTGTTGTACTATTCTGCAGTGACATTCAAGATCTACCTCTTTCATACGCATAAGTGCGTGTGCAGCTATTTGCAAAATACCCGTCATATCAGGACCAATGTTTTCTCCTTCGATATTGAATACTGTGACATTAGCTACACTTAAAGCTAATGTGACTAATTCATTATCGAATCTTCGATCATCGTGGTCTATTGATCTGATACCTTCACTGTCAACAACTACCAGATAATGGAAGCCTAACTCCTCCGAAAGTCCATCACTCAGTTTCAAAAACTGAATGAATAGCCCACGCGTACATCTACCTGCACGTACTGGAAACCTTACTCCAAACATACTGTTAAGAAGTGTTGATTTTCCGCTACTCTGAACTCCTATAACGCTCAACACCAAAACTTTGGGATTTTCCAACTCTCTGGTCAAAGTGTCGAGAACACTTGTTACCCAAGTCAGAGGAACACAACCAGTGTCTCCATCCATAATTTCAAGAGATTGCATTTCGGTGACAAGAAGGGCTGCCAAAGAAGGGAGCAAGGCCATATCTGAAGTAATGGATGGTACCGACTGACATTCTTGAGCTTCTTGAAGTTCCATGCAAGCCTCGTACAGCTGACCCAACTCACGGAGAAAATGCTCACAACCTAAATTTTTATCCCTACAATTTTTGTACAAATTGTTACATGCATCAACTTTTACTTTGTATGTTATTTCATTCCTGGCCTTCGATGCATCATGTTTTTCAGATTTGCTGCAATCATCATTCCCGTTCGCCCCTGTTATCATCTGATCTCTAATTTGACTTATTTCTCTTTCCAAATCTGCAATGTTATTCATATCATTCCTGGTGTTTTCATTCACCATGTGGTAAATATTCTCTTGCATGAAACCAATGATATACTGCAATAAGACCGGATTAGATTTTGCACTTTTGATCATTTTCAAATAACCTTCAACTATTGGTGAAAGGTGTGTCTGTAATTGTGACCTTCGCTTCTCTTTTTTTCTAAGCTTTTTCCTTTCCATTTGACGTTCAAAAGACGCATTTACTTCTTTTTTTATTTGTAGAGATTCCTTATCAATTTCGACCCAATCTCTCCAAAAAGACTGTAAAGGAAAGCTACTTTTCTTGAAACCCAGGATGTCTAAGTCTTTCACAACTTTTCCTTGCTCAAAGATTTCACTAACAGCAAGCCGAGCATTTCTGCAGTTTTCATCTTGTTCATCAATTAATATCTCGTCACCACAAATGTCAGTCAAAGATTCCAAACAGGTCTTACCAGTACTTGGAAGTTTACAATTTTTGACTATTTCTTCACATATTGTTTTGCTCAAGATGTCCATTTGCACTACATTAACAAAAATACATCCTTCTTTGTATTTGGGACGATGCTCTTTTTGTGATGTTGTGTCACGTGACTCTTCTTCTGAGACTGAGATGAAGATTGAGGACTTTGAATTCTTTTTTATGAAGCGAATGCACGCTTTATGGTTTTTGTGCTCTTTGGTTGATATCAAAGCAATGGTCAGATGAGCTGCTTTACAAACAAATTTTGTTTGCACGAGATATTTGGAACAATCGCCTCGTAAATTAAATAAGGCAATAACTTCTTTGAAAATTTCTTTATCGCTGTTCCACATTGGGAGAAACCAAACGCATTCTACAGAGCCAGAAGAGAATCTGGGTGCCACGAAGTCTTTGTCTCGGTTCAAGAAGAACGTATGAGGTGGGTATCCTTGACTGCTACTCAACATCGTATTCATCAGTTGGGATTTTGATATTCTTACATCTCCGATTCTTAAAAAAGAAATATTCAGAACTGGGTAACTGACGACTGGTTGTTCAATTGCGAAAGAGTCAGATTGGCCCTTCCATTTTTTCACCACTCTCCTCAAACCCCACAATAGGAAAATAGGTTTGCTATTTGCCACACCTTGGAGAACCACAGGAACTGCTAATTGACAGGCAGACATTTTCTCAAGAATATCTTGTCTTAGAAAGTCATCGCAGCAGTGAAGTACACTAAAAATGAAATCTCGCATACTATAATTCTGTGACACTCCTCCCTGTGGTAAACCTGCATTGTAATTTAAAGACGTCAGGTTTTGCCAAAAATTATGAACAAGATCGATTTGAGTCAATTTTCCTCTTAACTTTAAAAATACTTTCAGTTTTAATTTACCGGGGTATTTGTCCTCTAAACCAATTTCCTCCAGGAAATTTTCAAACGAGTTTCTGTCGTCTTCTGTACCCTCGTCGTCTGACTTTTCTGGCTCACTTGGCAGCTCAAATTCTTCCTCTGCAAAAGACATTAAAAAGTGATGTACAAATTACTTACCGTACTTTAGGGCATTAAAGATACTGCATCCTTAAAAACCGATTTCTATCCGATGGTATAGTTTTTCAAAGTGTGAAGGTCTACAATTAATACCGTAATCATTACCAAAAAGGACAAAGGCTTAGTGAAAAAGGGGGTGCGTTTTTACATTGGGACTCATCTGTCAAACTTTTACTTTTTGACTTTATCATTTTTACAATGTTGTAACAATTTGACCTCTGCTGACCTCATATGACCTTTGAACTCCACCAAAATTAAAAAAACAAAAACTTAACAAGTGTCTGTGCTTCCTCCCTTGTAATGTCATGATTACAAAGTTACAAAGTTTTAGTTATTGACCTCTAGTGACTTCCAGTGACTTGTGGCTCTACCAAATACAACAGGGTTCCTCCTCTCAGCAAGACAAATCTTTATACAAAGTATGCAAAACGTGTGTCATTCCCATTTTCACATATCATGTTAACAAGGTTTTCGCAGTTTAACCTCCGGTGACCGCAAATGACGTTTGACCACCACCAAAGACAATAGGATTCTTCCTTTTATCATGACAAATGAAAAGTGTCCGTCATTACTATCTTGAGATATCGTGTTTACAAGGTTTTCGCTTTTTGACCTCTGGTGATACAAATGACCTTTGACTTCCACCAAAAACAATACTAGGATTCTTTCTCTCAACATGACAAATCTATATACTAAATATGAAACGTGGCCGTCATTGCTCACTTGAGATATTGTGTTTACAAGGTTTTTTGGTTTTTGACCTCTGGTAACCTCAAACGACCTACAACGGCCACCAAAAAACAATAGGGTTCTTCCCTCAAGATGGCAAATCTTTAGATAAAATATGAAAAGAGCCTGTCATTCCCATTTTTACATATCATGTTACACAAGGTTTTACTTTTTTGACCTCTGGTAACCTCAAATGCTCAAATGACCTTTGACCACCAACGAAGACAATAGGTTCTTCCTTTCATCATGACAAATCTATAAGGTACATATGAAAAACGTCCGTCATTGCTACCTTGAGATATTGCTCTTAAAAGGTTTTCGGTTTTTGACCTCTGGTTACCTCAAGTGACATTTGACCACCAACAAAGGCAATAAGGTGTTTTCTCTCATCATGACAAATCTATATACCAAATATGAAAAGTGTCCGTCGTTGCTATTTTTTAAGATACTGTGTTTACACAAGGGTTCTTCCCTCAACCAAAGAACACTATTTTAAAACTTATCCGTCCTAGCATCATGTGGTTTTATTACTTTTTCTAACATACTGATAATAATCGCAAAAATCCAATTTTGAGCAAATTTTACCTTTGACCTATGACGTCATTAATTAAGCATACACGAGTTTGCATGACTCGGTACCTACCCACCATGTTTGAACTTCATCGGATTTACGGTTTAGGAGGAGTCTGCGACACAATTTTTGTCAAAATTTAGGCAAATTTGACCTTTGACCTTCATTTTGATCTTTGACCCCCACCTTGGTGTGCATATGTCATAGCTAGCCCACACACCCTAAAATATATAACTGGAAGACGCACTTAAATTTGTTGTGCAAAAATGAAGCGTTCATCGTGCTATGAGTGGGGCAGCAAGTGACTTCAATACAAGGTAGCACGATACAAGCCGATGAAAGCAAGTACTACTCGTATACCCAGCGCAGTACTACGGCCCGGTTTGTTTTTATCAGCAAAGCGACCTTTGACCCAAAATTTCCGTATGACGTCGCCGCTATAGAAAATCTGTGTACATAATATGAACGGGGAGTCAGTACTAGTAACAACTGCGCCTACACTGTGTACTGTTCACTTACTTTGCTGTCGTGAATGTTAAGAAGTCACCGCGTACCGAGGCACCAGTCATAGTGGGATCCCAAACGCTGCTCTAAAAATAGACCGGACCTCTCCTAAAGGTAGCGTTGGTTTCTTATGCACTTAAATCGGGGAAACAAGTAGTGTAATTGGTTTTCTGAGGGCACAGTAGTGCGTGTCAAGTATTCAAAATATATAATAGAATAATAATATTATATATATATAATAGAACTCACACATATGACGTCAGAGAACAGAAAGTGCGCCCTCTAATGGAGGTAAGCGTGTATCACTACAACTTACATCAACAAAAGAATATAGCTGATTAGTGTACCGGTTGGATTCGCGAGTAGAATTCTACGCACGCGTGAGAATTCTACGTCGTGCTCCATTGTTTTGCCTCCAAAATGACGTCGCTTGACGTTAAATCATAAGGTCTATCATTGCATTTGAAGTAATGTGTGACTTCTTAGTTTTGTAAGCAGATCGCCGAATAGAACGATGCATATCATGTCAAGTTGACACTTCTGTCACGATGGTTGTAGGAGTCTCCGTGAGGAGGTATAGGAATTTAATATGCTTGTATTATCTTAAGTAACAGTGACAAATATCAACTCACATCACTAGTGAACCTTATGCATATCAAAAAAAAAACAAAGAATTTCTACACCTTTGACCTTACTACTGGGTTCTACGAGAATAATTTCCCACTTCGGTACCTCTTCACCAAGTTCGAAGAAAATCGGTCAAACCGACTTGTAGCAGAGTTAACAAAAATTGTACTTTTGACATTTTGTTTAATGCCCTTTGACCTGGGTTGCCATGGCAACCACATATTATTGTTGAACTTGTCATTCCTGTTATATGTGTAATTTTCATATCAGTGCAAAGCTTTACAGTCTCAGAAGTCAAATGACATTTACAAACGGTCAAATCATTGTCGCAAACTCCTACACTAAAGACAAAGTTGACTCCAGACTTAGTGAGTTGGTGCATATTCCTTGGAACGTGTGCCTCACATATCTTCAGTAAGATAGTTTAAAGGTCAGAGGTCAAAAAGTCAAGTTAGGTCAGGTTAAGCAGTTTTTCAAATTTGGCTATAAAACTGAACGAAACAATAAATATCCTGGTTTCTTGGCATAGCTTTCTGATAGAAGCCTACTTGGAACAACGTGACATTTGCCCTCCTGAGGTCAAAGGTCAAAAGGTCAAAGGTCAAATGAAATTAAGAAGTCAAAAATGTGTCGCGAACCGTCCAAAACTGAAAGTTCTATTGACCCCAAACTTTTGTGAGCGGTGCAAAGTCCTTGGAACTTATGCTTCTAATACCCTCAGCATAATAGGTCAAAGGTCAGAGATGAAAGGTCAAGATAGGTCAAAGTAAGCAATGTTTCAAATCTGGCTATAAAAACCGAATGAAACAATAAACGCAATAAATGGTCCTGATTTCTTGACAAACCTTTCTGATGGGAACCTTCTTTGCATAATTTAACATTTGAACTCTTGAAGTCAAAAGCCACTGGTTCAGAAGGTCAAATGACAATTTTCAGGCCAAAAGTGTGTTCCGCACTTGTGCAAAACTAGAATTACTAACGACTCCAAACTTTGTGAAAATGCCCATAGTCCTTGGAATTTGTGCCTCTAATACCCTCAGCATGATAGGTCAAAGATCGGAGGTTAAAGGTAAATATGGGTCAAAATAAGCAAGATTTTAAACCTGGCTATAAAATCTGAATGGAGCGATAAATGGTCCTGATTTCTTTCCTTAGGTTCTTACTCTGCATGCCAGCGCGTGACAGAGCGTCAATCAGCGCCTAACAGGCCGAAGAGACGCTTGGCATGCACTTTATTGTCTCAGCTTTACATTTTATCAGGGAGGTGTTAACACCTCCCTGATTATATCCACCATTCTGGATACACACTCCTTGGGCAGCGGACCGCAGCTTGAGTACGCTAACCTACCTCACTTGACCCCCGAATCGGCTTCAGTTTCGAGGCGTATTCCACATTAACGTGCTTGCGTTCTCCGGGTAGTTAGCTCAGTGATACAGTCTACAGGGGTTCTTCGCGTGACTGTAGTGTCTCCAATTGCTTTCCTGGTCCCAATGTTGTGCATGCTAACGCGCAGTACCATGCACACCATTGGTTGGTCGTAACAGGTTTTTCATGTGACGTCATAATGGTCCCAGTCAGGCGCGTAGCCAGGAATTTGCTAAGGAGGGGTCGAAGCCTGTAGACAAACTATCTAAGCGTAACGCAACAATAGTTGACGCGAAGCGTACAAGAAAATTTTGGCCGAAAATGCCTCCCAGATCGATGGAAATGGCACTTCCCAGGCCTTGTAAGTTGTATATAAACATTTTTATCTTATCGCTCCGTGAGGAGGATGAGATATTGTAGTCACTTGACCTGTTGGGCTATATTCGGCAATGCCAGCAGAAATAACAACCGTTGCCATGGTAACAGTTAATTTTCACAAGTTACTAGTCTAAAGTCCTAACCCATGGTGGGGTGCCCCAGGGTGACCAAAGTTCCATAACGGAGGGAGGGGTCAAAACATGTCCGTGTGCACTCACCAACATGTCCTTAGCGGGACACGGGGCAGCTCGCCGCTCGCACGGCTCGCACGTCTTTCTTAGCTCACGCGCGGCTCGAAACTGCGAGTAGCTACCCGGAAATTCGGCCACTGCAACGACAAGTCACGCGCGGCTGCACGTGCTTGCACGGCACCGCAGTCCGCCCTCAAGCGGCCACGTCTGATCGCCGAGATCTCTGGCAGCTCCCCTGCTAGGCAGTTCCAGCCTCTTCCCTACCGGGACATTTCTCGTGTCCCGTGTCCCGGTAAGGAAGCGAGGGTGCGTATGGGTGTGTGTCCAATTTTGTTTTCTTAGTATCTCCAAAACGGTAATGCCGATTTTCTTCAAATTTGGTGGGCAGGTGCCCTAGGTAGAACCCCAGTTCTACACTGACTCCCGGAAGTAAAGGTCAAAGGTCAGAGGTCAAAGGTCAAATTATGTGAAAATCACTCTTTTTATAATAACTCCAAGAAAAAACATCCCATGAACATGAAACTTCACACATATAATAAGAGTGTCTGGTACTACAAAAATATATGGTTGCCATGGCAACCAAGTCCCGTGATATTAAAATTTTAAACGAAAAAATGTGCCATGAACTCCTCCTTGTGGGTTGGACCGATTCTTTTGAAATTTGGTGGGTAGGTACCCCAGAGTGTAAACTTGTGTCTCCGTCACTTTCGGCAGAAAAGGTCAAAGGTCAGAGATCAAATTCAATTTTTGGGAAAATTCACGGTTTTTTAGTATTTTTAGTACCATTCCAGTAGGACACATTCCACACACATGAAATTTTGCACATATGATGAACGTGTCTAATGCTACCAAAATGTATGGTTGCCATGGCAACCAAGGTCAAAGGTCAATTTTTATGAGAAATCACATTTTTTTTAGTATTCTAAGTAAAATTAGATAGTACCAAAGATACTATAAGCATAGATTTCACACTCCTATGCCTACACTTTTACGGAAATTGACTCCTCATTGAGGCAAATATCGGGGCGGAAGTGTGGAATTGATAAGTGCGCCGTTCTATTCGACGATCTGCGTACGAAAAGCAGAACGCGTTACGGACAACGCCATTGTTATAAAAAGGTTGACCCACGTGCGTTTTGACAGCGCGTTTCATATGCGCAATATACCTTTCTCATGCACAGAGAAACTCACTACCGCGCACTTTGCGCTAATTGCGTTCCCGTTAAATGCTTGTAAGAAGTCGACGCACATTTTCAACAGCGTTTTTGACAAGACCATGGTAACTGACCTATTTATAGATTGCGGACTTCAAAACAGTCACTGTGCGTTCATGACAGAGTGTTTGCTTGACACGGCACGGGGAAGAAGCATAACTTGTCTGTGAATGGAATATATTGAGGAGTGATTATTTCTCAGATTTAAGAATGTTCCGAATTAACATGTAGTTACACTTGAGCAAGACTTTAATCTGTCTAACTGTTTTCAAAATGACTGAACAGTGATCACCACTTCCGCCCTGATATTTTGGCCTCTATGAAGAGTCAGCGCACCATTTTAAGTTTGGAATCTATGCTTATAATGTCTTAGGATAGTACATCATTACTTCAAGATAATAATCTGTCGGAATTTTTTTGCTTTTGCCCCCCCCCCCCCCCAAATATCTAGCTACGCCACTGCAGTGTACCATCCGCGATCGGCGCATTGTGTGTTATCTTTTCAAAGATATAGACCTTATCAGAGAAATCCTAAGCTTTAGCTGGAAGGCGCGTCCAACAGTAACAAACTGCAGCGCACTGGAGGGTCACGTGCCGCGGGAATGTAATTGTATGGTTCAAGTATTAGTCTTATACACCCACAGAGCTGCTTGCGTAACCGACTGTGTATATTCTCCTGAATGAGTAACGCGTTGTTTTCAAGTGAGCGTTCATGGAAACTAGCCCACGCTCAGCGACTGCCAGCGCGACCACAAAGTTAACTTTCAAGTTAAACTAGCGGCGAACTGTCTCGCGATGCTTGTATTATGATACTTCGAGAGTTATTTTGTGGCCGTTTAAAGTCATAATGCACCCTGATTCGGTCCTGAACTGTAATAAGAAAAATTTTGTTAAGCAAATCAAAGGCTGTCGGTACACTGAGTTAGGCCTTTTTCGAGGGGTAGGCATTAGCCTATGTAGATTTTTTCCGGGGGTGTTGGTGTATAAACTCAGTCATAAGAAAATGTCAAATTACTTTAAGTCATTAGCGTTATAACTGAACATGGCCAATAGTTTCGGCTTCAGAATGTTAACAAAGCCATGGGGTTGAGCACTTGCATAATTAGAGGAAATGGTCACTCAGTCAGACATTTGCATTATCAAAGCTAATATAAAAACCGGCAAAGAATGTTTTTCACTTTACCAGGGAAAACACCTATCAAGGCTAGGGCACTCGAGAAACTTTCTCAAACAGAAACATATCCTTCTTGTAAATTCAGAAACCTTTCCACACCTACTATATAACCAGTTACTTTAGTTTATTTTGGAAAAATAAGTTTCCATCCGGTTTCATAGGGGCACCCCAAGCTCCCCCCCCCCCCCCTTGTATCTATACGCCACTGCTTTGAGTAGGCAAACAGCTTTCATCTTTATTGCAAGATGCAGAAGATGCCCTCAAATCGTAACACAATATTGTAAAGCTCGGTCATAGTGATTTTATCATGTGTCCCATAGGCCTTTACAAAAGTTCTTTATAGGCCTATTTAAGTTTGCCCAAATGAAGGAAATTTTCGCCCAGTCATAGACCACTTTGGGCGCGGGAAGGGGACCCGGCCTACCTCAGGCGGATGTACCGTAAACAACCTCGTTAGTAGGTCATAGTGATTGAAAAACCTCCCCTTTTGACCTTCATCCTAACCATTTTATGTACAGTAACAAATATAAATTTTGCTGTATCGTCTCTGCAGTTTTGTGAACAAACTGTTTGGGCCGAGGACTTCTTCACATGCTTCAGGTAAGTAAAGTCGGAAGTTAGCAGAGGGAAAGCTTTTGTAAAATCCCAAACTACTTGACTCTGGTTCTGCCGTCAGGCTTGACCAGCATTCATTTGCAATGGCATCCACAACGTTCCCACGTACACCAAGGAAAAACAACGCTCCGTACGCATACGCAGACTCTGGGTGAATAAAAATATTACAGCTCCCATACAACTACATTCCCGCGGCACGTGACCCTCCAGCAGAGCATGGTTTAACGCGCGTATTTGCATTGACACGCTCGTTCCAGCTAAAGCTTAGGATTTCTCTGGACCTTATGCATATGATGTCACAAAGGAGAAAGTGCTCCCTCGTTTGGAGGAAAATAGAGGAAAAGCGCGTATCATTGCAAGTTACACCAATAAATGCAGACAGCTGATTTATAACAAATTGTACACGCGCGTAAGTCTACTACACGTGCGGCGAAATCTACGCCGTGAGTGCACGTTTCAGACGTGTGCTTCATTGTTTTCGCCCAAAATGACGTCAGTGTGATGTTTATGCTTAAGGTCTATTATAAGTATAGATGCCTAAGTCTTATACCTACACTGTTACGGAGATTGAATCCTCATGGAGACGCAAATATGGGAGTGGAAGTGTGGATTTGACATACCCGCTTTTTTATTCGGTGATGTGAGTATAATAATAGGTAAGTACAGGAAATTTCGTTCCTAAAATAGCATGGCTTGCGTGAGCGTTGTGTACGCGCAGGATAACGTTCTCTGCGTTTTATCCGGAATACTTGGCTTGACACTTTTGCGCGCTCCGGAAACAAACGTGCTAGTTGATTTCCCGTTATGAGTGCGTAAGATATTAAAGGCTCATTTAAAAGTGCGTTACCTGAAAATTCAATAAAAACTGGCCAATAAATAAGCCCATGAACTGAGCTTCAAACGTGCCACTGTGTGTACATTTTCAAGTGCACTTAATGCAATGCAAAATGCCGCAAGGAAGAAATAAAGTTCTTCTTTTAAGTGAAATCTGTTGAGGAGTGATACTCCTTAAATTTAAAATGTTTCAAAATAACAAGTGTTCATGCTTTTGTAAGACATCTGTCTGATTGCTCTCAAAACGACTGAACAGAGCATGATCAGCACTTCCGGCCCGATATTGTGGCTCCATGGGGAGTCAACGTGCCATTTTAAGTTTGGAATCTATGTTTATAACATCTTTGTATCTTTCCATTTAGCGCACACCCTATTTACAGTTAGGGCTATCATGAAGTCTGTAGGCCAATGGAGTTTTAGATTCGTATTCTTGGGGTTGGATTTACTTGTAAACCCAAAGGTAATAATAAGTAAGGGTACTTATCGTTTTTGTCACACAGTACATTTGCGTCAGATACTGTGATGTGTAGCCATTTCATTAAGTTGCTAAGGCAATCCATGTACTAGACGTAGTGCAATGATGTGGATGCGAGCTAATGCGTGATTGTGCGAACTTAAGCATTAGAGGCCGAAGAGGCGTTAAAGACACGCTACAGGTGTAGGGCGCGTTACCATGCCCACATTGCTCAGTGTTATATTATTTCTGAAGGTGACCTACATAACGTGACCTCCAATTCGGGTTCAATTTGGCACGGTATAGATAGTTCTCACGTGACGTCTTAGGAGCTTTTCACGTGTATTATTTCAGCCATGTCTGAGGGCAACCCCGGCATGTGTGTACAGGCTTGCCCTCAGACATGCCGGTTGCTAACCTCTAGATGTGACGTCACTGAGAACTATCTATATTTCACACATAGAACAGGATATATATTGCTCTGTGATTCCACAGATATTATATGCAATATCTTTGGATTCCACATTGATGTGCGTCCTCTAGTTATACGGCTCAGCACAGTGCCTGTGCTGGCGATGAGATAAGCAACTCCGTGGATTGCCCTTTTGTTTTCTTTGTTTTACAATCTGGTTATGTCTTGAAGTTGGTAAGGATATGAGTTTCCCATGAGAATTTGAAGTTTATGAAATTCCCATTTCCCCACCACCCACAACCACCCACCCCCGTGCAGTCAGATTTACGCCAAAATGGGAGTATGGAGGAGAGAATTGGTTTTGCCATTTTAAGAAAAACAAAAAAAGCTCATTACTGTGAGGTTAATATATCACATCTGCTTCCTTTAAGTTCACTTCAGGTTGAAAATGTGACAAACCTATCTGCTTTTGTCTTGAGAACCTAATTAATATCAGATCTCAGTCAAAATTTCACCAGATTCTTAAAAAATACGTCTTAAATATATCACAACTTTTTTCAAGCCTAAACCCTCCTTTTAAGTTTCTCCTGCTACTTTTAAATTATTGTCTATGTCATATCTAAATATTAAATAATGATTCTCGTCATGTTTCCCCTTAGTGGAACGTGCGTATGTGAACTCACTAAATCGACGTAATAGCAGACTAAAGCGGAAGTTTTCTCGTTCACTATAGAAGGCAGGTCAACTTACCCATCTTACAAACGAAGTCATCGACGATCTTAGCAGCAATTTCGTTCCCGATTACTCTAAGACTTCTCTGTAACCATCCAATTTCATGTTTACTTATTATGTCTTTCGCTTCCAGGATATCGAAAAGAGTGCGAAACCCATTCCCTTGGTGTAAGGTCACCTGATCCTTTTCACTCATGGTCAGCTCTGCGACTGTAGATAAAGCTGCAACTTCCTCTTTTGTAAGACATTGTCCCACTTTTTCTTTCATCCAGCCATATGAAATATTTACTAAGAACCAAAAGAAAGATGAGCGATTAGATTGTATCGACATTTTGATATTGTAAAATAAATATTTGTCAAGTAGATACGAACCAAGTAAAAGTTGAAGAAGCAAAACTAATTTTCAGGGTTACACCTCAGTTCAAACACAGAATGCGTTACACAGTTACAGTATCAGTTAGTTAGTTAGTTAAGGTTTAACGTCCCAGTTTCCAACCAATTGGTTCAAGTCGAGACGACCACGGCCTTTTTTCCAGCTGTGGCTCACTGGCTTGTTTTCCCTACTCCATTGTTTATGCTGAGCACCAAGCACAAAGGCAGTAGCTTCCATTTTTAAAGTCTTTGGTAACTATGACCCGGCCAGGATTTGAACCCTAGACCTTCCGGCCGCAAGTTACAGTATCAGCTGGTAATACGTCCGTGATATTAATGAGCAGCCATGCATGATGTACTTGGTTGTATAACCTCCCTCAGCTCTCTTCGCAAGGGCATTCGATTTTTTTTTTTTTCGTTCTACGGAGGTCTTGCACAAGTGGACTTCATCGTACAATATTTTGATGCATGCACCTACTCGAGCTCGTTAGCATGTACGAGGGCATTTGTTCGCGTAGAAATAGGTCATTCAGAGCGCAAAGATGACGTCACGTGGAATAACTCTGTATGAACCTTGTTTTAATTGTATCACAACATCACAAGCTCTTCGACTTACTTGCTTTTATAAGACTAGCCATAAACATGGGTTAAAAAAGTCTACATATCTGACTGACGATTAGTTGTGAAATTATTACTTTACTAATTTCTCATGAATTGCAAATGGTGTTATTCATGTGCTAGTGTTACACGGTATGAGCATCTCTTAAGACCAATCAACTGAGAATGGATCAAAAGTCTCAGCTCTCCAGCCTCTGCTTACTGTAGGCCTATACTGGTAGCCATAAACCAAAGGTGGTAGAGGACGACATGATCAATTCAAAATCATTCGATGTATAAACTTTATTTATCGACTGTCATAATTTTATTGCAAATATCAAAAAGGAATTGCATCGCGACTCACGGTCATTTGGAGCGTTTCAAACAAAGAACCGTTAAACTGAAAATTATTGGTGGAGGCTGTAAGCCCTTCCCCGTCCCCCAAAGTGCACTCTCTATTGGCGTAGATTCAAAAGCAGGCATGCTACTCTCCATGTCGCCCCCAAAACGTTTCTCGGATCTCGTAACTTCAGACAAAAACTACATCGTAAAAAGGAGAGATTCAAGCCCGAGGAGTGGTCACCTTTTTTCATATGCCTACAGGGTGATTCTCACATGCTCACATGGCATGCAATGTACTGGGCATGTGTACAATATAGTACGGGTCAGCCTCTGAGGATTGCTTACAAATAGAAAGCAGTAAGCTGAAATAAAAAGGAGAAAAAACTAATGAATCCAAAGAAAGTTTTCTTCCTTGAAGAAAATACAAGACCACTAAGCTGTTGGATGGGAGTTTAGATGATAAATTTTGGGGGAAATTGGTAGTTTTTTGGGCAACTTTGCTAATTTCAGATATTACTTGAAGATACTTGGTGCACTCTCATTATAACTGAACCTGTTTTCCAACATGTGCAAATGAGCCTTAAAGCTTAATGTATCTGGATCTTGGTTTTGAAGTGGTTGGGGGTAAACAAGAGACTCCTTAAGAATTTATTGACATGAAAGAGGGTATATACAGTAAATTGGCAAAAATTGTGAATCGAAGCAATCGTTGGGGACATGATGTTCTACATAACCACCCTCCTCCTCCCTCCCAAAAATAAGTGCCGTTTGACAGACTGCTGTTTGTTCTAATTTATACAGCAAAAATTGTTAGAATGGAGTAAAGGATGACAGAGAACGGAGATACAATGTTTTGAAGTTTGTGACTATTCTCTGGGTTGAAATAAAGCCAAATTGAAGGTAAGGACTCTACTCAAGTGCAATGCAGGCAAAATTTTAATTATCACCATTGATACACATACCGTTACACCTTGGCTGAGGAGAAGCTGTCTTGAGACGTTTCACTTTAGGTTCATCCATCTTTGCACTCCTCCGTTTTGAAAAGTACACAATTAATTACGTCATGTTACCGACGAAAACCTTTAATTTGGAGCTTTAAAAGAAAATAAAATGTAATTTATTTATTTTAAAATGCTGTCAGAATGCACTACGTAAAATATAAACTTAAGTTACACTTTCACACGGCATGAGCATAAAATTAGCGCCTTGAGCAATAACTGTAGTTTAAAGGGTTCAGTTGTAACCCTCGAAACCACATGTGAACCCCGAGTCTGCTGTTTGCTGTAAATCGCTAAGGGCCGTGAACACACTATGATTGAAGTTTTCTCCCAAACGACTTTTCGTGTTAAAAATGTTTGAGACCGTACCGTTTTCCATATGGTATTAATTTCAAGTATTAATTTATTGCCTGTAAACCATATTGGTCTAGGGTTAGTTGACCTAGGCCATGGGTACGGCCACGCATTCGGGAACAGTGAGCCCGACTTACAATATTTTATTTATCATTTCAAAACCTACCAATTGATGGGAGATTGTGATATCACATCCTCCTCCGTGACTATACGCTGCATAGGGAGCAATTAAAGCTCTGGGCACAAAGCACTGAAGGTATATCACCAATGGGTTTTGAGAGCTTTCCCTAGCAAACTTTATAAAAACAAACTTTTGTGTTTTTATCCTGCGTATGGCTTTACAATCATAATCAGGCCAATTATTTTACCGGGGGTTGGGGGTCTTCAGCAATAAATGCAAACATTACCTTCTGTGGAAGACTGGAGTTGGGTCTGGTTGAGGTACTTCGTTTCCAATCAACATTGATTCGTTACTTTTCGACAACTCTGTCAGGATTTTTAACTAACCGAAGAAGATTTTTAAACAAGCAGTTGGTTCTGGACCTCATGATCTTCAGAGTTCAAAGGCTTTGCCTATGTGTCACTACCCCGCGGAACGAACTCTGTTTGCGCAGCCCCTCTGTAAGGCTTACCAAACACCGTCCGTCCAAGAGAAAGGACTGCGTCTAGTTTTGGACGCAAACTTCATTACCATAATATGACTTATTCATGCATTCTTTCATTTTTCGTGCTATTTTTTTCTATGAGGTGAGTGTGTTACTCAGGTAGTCGTAAAACTAACACTCTAGACTAAAACCTGAGAGTCCGATCGTTACTGTGTTGCATAACCACCTGTGTAGGGGGTAATACCAGGGATTGGGTACTACAATGGACATACCAACACTGTGGGTGGCATAGGCTACCGCGTGATTTAAAAGGGAACCAGATGTTGCATTGTTCTGAATATTCATTTACCATCAACCATTCTTAGGGCCACATATTTCTATGAATATCCAAAAATTTGTTCGGTGCTTAATTGGACAGGCGTTAGAGATATATCTCAACACGGAGTATGCCTCACAGCCTGCTACGTATATTAGGCAAATATGGTTAAGAGACACGTTACTATATATCAACGCGTTATACATATTCATGCGTCCTAAATCACTTAACATCGTCTGTTGGCACTCATTTAGACTTACCGTGCAAAAAAAAATAGAAGCAGAGAGTTGTTATCCGAATGGAGATAGCACGAGAATTTTAATTTTTGCGAATACTTTAAGGCCTATTTAAGTGTGAAAAGATTACCATCTACTAGCTAGCGATGCGGCTGATAAGGACGTAGGCCCTCTATATAACGCTTTCAATGTGATTTCTTTGTCCTTGCGACATCATTCACCTCTTGTAATACTTTAACAAGGGGTTAAAATTGAATAATGCTTTGATGTGTAGGTTGGTTTACCGCCATCAAAGTAAGTGACAGGGCTTTTAAACTCAAAGCGGCTGTTTAATAGAACAATACAAATCAATACAGATCAATTCAAATGCCCCTACCCTATCCAATGAGCTAATGAGAGAGGAGAACTCTTTTATTGCATTCTAAAAAGTTTCCTCAATTTTCCTAAAATAAATGGACATAAATGTATGTTCACAATTTAAAATCAAGCCGATGTGGTCTCATTTGCGACACCAAATGACACCAGGGAGAAAATATACTTTTTGTCAGACGACTGGCAATGTTATGACAATGGATAAAACCACCATAAGTCTACTCCAGTTGTAGCAGACGACAGTCCTCTTTGTGTTAACTGTTTAATCCAGCTTAGTTCTAATAGACATCTGAAGAGTAAGATAATCGAATGATTACTAGGTGACCTTGAATGCGCTAACCTCACTTCAAAGAAAGTTTTGGCGAGCTATCTCCATTCGGATTACTGGCCTACTAGTAACAACTCCCTAATAGAAGGAAGTTGCTCTCAATCAAGTGGCGTATACTCATTTCATCACACAATGGCCATCCGTATATGTAATAGTGGAAGGCTAAATTAAGATGCTCTAATTAACTGTGTACCTGAATTTGGAGGACCCAAATTTACCACTGTTCTGATCGGTTAACGGAGTTGTAGAGAACTCAAGAGAAAGACTTTTGATAAAAAAAAAAAGAACCAGCAAATGTTTTAAGCTTTTACACGTTTTGATACTGAAAGGAGTTGTATTTGCTCCCTCTTCCCCTTTCTTGGCCTTCTCTCTTGACTTAGCATCAGTAAATGCTTTTGCCTATCGTTTTTGTTTTTGTGAACAGTTGGCATCTTCCTTCTCCAATTACCACTCATAAAACCTAATCTCATTTTACTCTAGATACTCGCCCTCCATATCAAAAGCTGCGCTGCTGTGCTGTAACATTTGGGAACACTGGTGCATGTCTAGTAGGATAAGTTGAAATTATAGATCTACTGTGATTTCCTCAAGAAATACATTAACAAAAATTACATCTTAAGTCTCCTTCATAGGCGTAGGAAGTGGGGGCTGGGGGGGGGGGGGGCGTTAGCTCCCCCAGTCAAAAATGTGGGGGAATGAAGTATGCTTCCCCCTATCCAAGGGCAAAAACCCCTTATTTGTCTCTTCTGTAAGAAATATCAAAAATTCGCAGTAACTTTCCTTAAAATTTGTCCAAAATGTTGCACCAAATTGCATCTGAGGACCCTCAAATACTCAAAAATTTTCCAAAGGGGAGGGGGACACCCCTCCTTTTAGACCCCTCAACAGGACGGCGATCCGAAACAAGGTTCAGCCCCCCCTCCCCCCCCCCACCATCTCGAAAAGCTTCCTACGCCTATGGTCTCCTTGTATGTCATCCCCTAATTTCGTTTTTTTTTTTCCTTTGTTTTTTTCTCTGTTTGTTGTTGTTGTTTCTTCTAATTACATGATAAATGAAGTATTGGTATGGTACGTTTGTTACCTAGGTATGCTCTCTTTCGCAAGTGCCACAAAATAAACGTTTTTCAGGAAGTGTGCACTTGTCAAGCTTGACAGAAAGAAGTCTTGTCACACTTGAACACTTCATTATTGATTGCATAAACCTTGTTGCAAACTAAGTTCAGTACCTGTACTGCAGCTGCTTAAAAGAATTAATCTAATCTAATCCATCGTTTCAATTCGATCTTCCACAATGTTCAATGTTAGGCTCAGAGTTGAAGACTGAAAATAGTTTACCTTTTTAACTAGTATAACTAATAAAACGCCAAGAACGAATATATGACAACAGCCGCTTTCAGAGTGCTGAGGTGCAGTGCAGGAAAGCTCGGCTAGGATCCACATGCGTGTACGTCTCAACCAACTGAAATAGGTTGCAATTTTGGTTTCTACCACGAAATTAGGTAGCAAAAGTATTTAGGGGCAAAAATCATAAACAGATTTAAAGGCACTCAAAAGCACTTTGGATTGAACACAATAAGTTACAAGAAGTGCGGCTAATGTTGTTCTTATAGAATATGGGTCTCTTGGTTAGAATTCCTCGCTTTAGAAATAATACGGACTGCAGAAGTTTAAACTTGTGCCAAATGCTGTAGAGTAGAGGCGGGTAATCTCTTAACGGGACTTGATGAGAGAATGCATCGGGGGAGGTTCACCAGACCAAAGATGGTTTAGACCGAAAAAACTATATACTTAGGTTAGAAGTAGGATTAGGTTTAGGATTAGCCCAGGGTGTATGGGTTTGAATTCAGATAAGGGTTAGGGTTAGGATTAAGTTAGAATTAGGATCGTCGGTCTAGTGAACCTTCGATTTATTTAAGTCTGCTGTATTCATCCAGTGGCGTAGCTAGATATTTTTTGTAGGGGGGCAAAAGCAAAACATTTCCAACAGGTTATTATCTTGAAGTAATGATGCTCTATCCTAAGAGTATTTATTGACTAGAGACCAAGGTCAAAATGGCGGAATGTCCCACCCATGGAGGCAAAGTAAGGTCCAAATTTGCAGTGTCTCGACCAACCAGTCGTTTCTTCCTTCCGTGTACTTTCTCTAAAGCCTCGGTCACACTGCAACGAATTCGGATCGGATTCCGATCCGATTTTTGTGAGTTTTTGTTAAAATCTTCTCCATTTCGGGTAGAAAAGAACCCAAAATTTGCCAACCTGTGTAATTATGTGATTTTTATCGCAGGACTACGAGAATTAAATTTATACAAATTATTTCGTGACGTCACATCGACAGACAGCTTTTATCGGACTACGCGTGTCCGATAAAAGCTGTTTGTTGGTGTGACGTCACGAAAAAATCAGTTAATATTTTATTTTCATAGACCTCTGATGCAAATGATATATTTACACTGGTTGGCAAATTTGGGGCTCTTTATGACCAGAGATGGAGAAGAGTTAAATAAAAAAACATAAAAATCGGATCGGAATCCGATCCGAATTTGTTGTAGTGTGACCGCGGCTTAACACTTTGTTATTTATATAGGGTTTGCCTGCGTATGCAGTGCACAGGATTAACCTCAACGTACGCCGTAATGCGTCTCATAATCATACAGAAATAAAGGGCCCTTTAGAAATACAGCACAAGTACTTCAGTGCACGCACAAACGTTATCAGGTCATCTGCAGCGCGTCGACGCGCTGTACATAGCAAGATAACGTTTGTGCGTGCACACGTGCGCGTCCTTAACAAAACAAAAATACGCGTGTCTATGAAAGCCAAAGTACGCGCTCACGAACGCGCTTTGTTTTGCCACTTGCCTACATACAAGTTATAGCATAGTTGCGTTAAAGTGGGCATGACACGGCCAAAGTAAATTTCTCAGTAAGTAATCTTTGGATACAGCTTGAAATTAAACGAATGTTTTCCGCACTAAACTACGTCCATTTATACCGAAATGGGACCATGTGAATTCCCAAATACAGGCCAGTCTCAGCCTATCTGATATCCGAAAACGAAAAAAACGTATGTGAGAGCGTCTCAAGACGTGACGTCATTGGAGGCACGGTTAGCAACACTACTGTAGGCAGCTCATCCATTAATCTACACACATGCTAACGCGCGTTAGCTGGTACATCATTGCAAACACCTGTGCTACGATACTAGAGCAGCGCGTGTGACCAGTGACCAGATTGTGAATGATGCGTCGCTGCGCGTAGACTGAAAATTCAGCCTGGACGCACTAGCTGTTCTGGAGGACACTGCGCCAAGCACCACATTGCTTTAGTACATGAGAACATGATCTAGCACACGCGCGCTGGTGTTTGTTTTTCCAGGAGGAAGTTGGGTTAGTTGACTTTTGCACGCGTGCAACCTCCCTACAGGCGCGCTTGTTATGGATTGTTCATACATGTGCATAGCTGTTCCGTACAACGCACCGACCGCGTTCTTTGCACAAAATTAAAACAACTGAGGCTTATGTACTGAAGCTAAAACGCGTGCGCATAAGCACGCCTGCATATTGGCCAATGATATGCCTCGAAGCCCTCAGCTCGGTCCACGCTTTGTGCTCTGTATGTTGCGCTGGTATTGTGATGTAAGCCTTTTCATGAAGTTTCTAAGATAACTTTATCTCAGCTCTGTTCCACGTGTAGATACGCGTCCTTATATGGCGCAGTGTTTGTGCCTCCAATTGCGTCATAACAGTCAGGTGACCTGTTGCGGCATTTTTCGAAATTGGATTTTTGTACGTTTTTCTGCAAATTTCATTTATGCCGAATTGCAGAGGTTTCAACTGTGTGTGAAATGATATTTATACAATACCGTATCCAATCTTGCAATACACAAAAGTTAATTTGGCCGTGTCATGCCCACTTTAACGTTCAAATATGCTCTGCGTATAGTTTGATTTTACAAGCAGTTACGTTGTCTACTCAGTGAGACACGCAAAGGTAAGTGCCTATTATCTATTCCAGTGTAAATTATCTATGTTAAGCCGCGGTCACACTACAACGAATTCGGATCGGATTCCGATCCGATTTTTGTGAGTTTTCATTATAATCTTTTCCATTTCGGGTCAGAAAGAGGGCAAAATTTGCCAACCAGTGTAAATATATTATTTGCATCAGAGGTCTATGAAAATGAAAAGTTAACTGATTTTTTCGTGACGTCACACCGATAGAAAGATTTTATCGGACACGCGTAGTCCGATAAAAGCTGTCTGTCGATGTGACGTCACGAAATAATTCGTATAAATTTAATTTCGTAGTCCTGCGATAAAAATCATATAATTACACAGGTTGCCAAATTTTGGGTTCTTTCTGTCCCGAAATGGAGAAGATTTTAATAAAAACTCACAAAAATCGGATCGGAATCCGATCCGAATTCGTTGTAGTGTGACCGCGGCTTAATGCTGTCAGTTGTGTTCACAGTTGCTCCCTCACATTAATGGATGGATATGGCCTTCGGCAATTTACACTCAGTACAACCTAATGTAGCTTTGGCTGTAATAGGAGGTGCATTAGGGAAGTGATTATTGTTAAAATTAGAGGAGGGTTAGAAGTAAACTTAGTAAGGAAAATTTCTACTGTACGTCTGTGGCCAGACTAGGGCCTTTATGTGAGAGATGCACTGAAAGCTAACAAGAATCTACATATTTTTGTATACTATACGTAAACATGCATTTTAATTAATCGAATCATAAAGGGAAGGAGATTCATTCCAAATCCCTCTTACGGTCACGTCTATGATAGCAATTTTGTTTCAATTATTATATTTCTTCACAGAAGAGTTGAGGAAGTTGAAGACAAGTGACGACGAAAAGTCCAAATGGACAGAAGAGGGTCAGTGTGAAGGGGAGGCATGTCACCCAGAAAAGAAAGAACCTTAATATAATGATCCCAAAATTCGTTAAGTAATGAACTTATTTTGCTAACATTTTTGTTACAATTACAAAAAGTTACGCGCGCTTCCATCTTCAGTTATATATGGCTTTAACACCGGTTTCAGATATGTTGGCTTTATATAAAGGTAAAGGTTCCACAATTAGGCTATTGTTCTTTCGTGAAGGTGTGATTCCCGGAAAAACACAAAATTGAATCCATGAGAAGTTCTATCCTCTTTCTCTTATGATCAGGAAGATTCTTAATTCAGACTCAACATCATGATGAACATATTTTGTAAGAAACGTAAAGTGTCTCAATGTCCAGGGTTGGTGGAAGGTCGCCCCGCGTCTTGGTTTTGCTCTTGAAGACAGACACACATCACCCCACAAACATTTTGGTTGAGAGAAAGCAAAATTCTCAATTGGTCAGTGGTGAATGCTCTTTGACTGACATCAAAGTCAAAAGAAGCAGAGTAGCTCACATTACACAGCATGTGCAAAGAATGTTGTGATTACATGTTATGGCCTTGCATGCCCATCAGAATATGACCTTAAGCAATAAATTAGGTTTGTGTCTGCACAAGGAGGGGCTCAACACAGTTTTGGAAGGAATAACTTAGTCGGGAGAACTGGAACTGTCTAGGACGAGCAGGGCAGATTCTTCCTAGAAACCCAAAGTTTCTAATTTTTCTTAATAAGACCCAAATATTTTTAATTTTTCGTCAAGAGAATCCCAAATTTTTCGTCGCGCGAGAAAAATTTCGCGTTCAGCATCCTTTCTGTAACCCATTGCTTATAGCGGGGCTTCGGGTTGATGGACCCCTTAGGGGAGCTTCGTCCCGTCGTCGGGCTTATCTTTTCACCAGCTTTTGCTGAGTCTGTATGCAGGTTTTACCGTGGCAAAAATTTTCCTGCAAAATGTCGGCGCGCTTCGCGCCCAATTCTCACAAGCGAAGTTATATCGCCTATGAACATTATTAGCATAAAAATTCCAGTGAACTATTCAAGCCAAAGTTAGGTGAAGGCTCAAACTTAGATGCTGGGTATCATGGGGTTTTCATGTAGTAATCTAGTAACTTGAGTAACATTCGTAACGCGATGACTATATGGTTTGAAGCTAAATTTAATCGTACCCAAATTTATTCCAAAATTTGTTTTTATTGTTACGATAATAACCATCTGAATTGTGAATTGTGGAGCGATTGGTGTGCTCTCACTGTCATTCAGAGTTCCACTCAAAGCTCCATATTAGTGTTCCCATTTTGCTATTTCCTCAGACATTTGGGGAATTTCCCTCTGGGTCCTAACAAAATCATACTGGACCACACCAAGACTGCCAAATGGCAGCTCCTGGTCCCCTCGCCGTTCGCAAAGTACTCAACTCTTCACCTGTGCTTGCGAAGCTGAAGAAGCATCATCGTGATCATAGTCTTATTCCCTTCACTTGTGGAGACTTTCCACGTCTTTGTATTGCAATAGGAGGCGAAAATGTCCATCACAAGAGTGAAATTTTCACGCGCTTCGCGCGTATGTGACACGTAAAACCAATACCTTTAAGCTGTCTGTGGTGAGCTTGAGATATTATTCCCTGTAGTTCCTGCAAACTGTTATCATATGGTGGCTCTACTGTCTACAAACATAATTATCTTCTTCTGTGCCCCCCCCCCCCCCATTGAGGTGCTGGTGCCCCCCCCCCCCTCTCTATGTAAGAATTCCTGGCTACAGGCCTGACTTTTGGGATCATTTTTAGTCAAAAATCGCCTGGTGTAATACCAGAGTCATCATTTACACGGTTTTAAAATTTTATTTTCGATCGATTTTTCATATGGTGGGGCACAGTGGTCCGCACGGGGGGGGGGGGGGGGGCACGCCTCCCCCCGTGCCCCGGCCTGGCTACGGGCCTGCATACATCTAAAGAAATTCCCATTGTTCTGGAAGGTATTATAATCCAAAATTCGCTCATATACTGGGTCCCCTTTCATTACTGGGGAACAGTGAGACAGCCTTGGGTACCGTGATTGAGTCAGGATTCGAACCCTGGACCTAGCTCTAGCTCGTGGGTACTGTAACCCCCGTGTCACCACCATTAATATTCCTTTTTTATCCAAGAGTACGTTATGATCAAGATCACGTTTAAACATTATTCCATGTAGAACAGTGGGTGTTTGCCTGGAGTTTCTTGCACATGGGAAGTGTCAGTGACCTGTAGGCGGTATTTTATCGTATTTTCCTTCGTGCCTTCATATGACATGGTTGTATGTACAGAAACGTAATGTTTCCATGGAAATGACAAACATACAAAGGGTGGCCTAAGTATAGATTGTAAGGTCTGAGAAGGGTCAATTTTTCTTGGTTCACGCCGCGCAGTGGTGGCGCCATGTGGGGGCCGGGGGGCATGGCCCCCGTCGGGGAATTTTTACAGTTTCGGCTGGGAGTCTTAGTCGATACGTAAAGTAAGTAGTCCCCGACGGCGACAAGTCGCCCCGACGGTTTACCTGTTTTTGCTCTCAAGAGGACAATTTCCCTTTAAAGAACCCAAAATTTTCGGCGCGCTAGGCGCGCGATAGAGTCACTCCAGTTTCTTCAATACTTACATTCTACATTGTTAGATAGCACAAGACCTGTCAAACTTAACAAGTAACATGTAGGCAGAGTACACAGTTTATGTAGAGGTCGTAAATTCCATCCCGTATCGCAAAGCCTAAATGCTGTTTTCTTGTGTGTGTCATGCGGTACGGTCAGTTGGTGAGCGACTCGAGCAAAGTTCGGGTAATTCATAGGGTAGTCCAGGTGGTTTCGATAAAATGTATGTTATCCCCGATATGTCTACAACCCCTACAGTTTTCCTTTTTTCTTTTTGTTCTTAATGATTATATATTTTTTGTGCAAGACCAAAAAATTTTCGCGCGCTTCGCGCGCTTTACAATTTCACGTTTCAGATTCAAAAGTACACTATCAGTGCGCAACTCGGCTCATGAAGTGTTATAACTTAAGTAATATTATGCAAAATATGCCCTGCAATGGCTTGGGATATTTGGGCTTCTTCATATCCCCTCCTCACCACTCCCTCGAAATAGGGGCTGTCGGAACTTCGGGTCACTGCATGATCCGGCCCCCTGTCGGGAAAATGCTGTCGCTACAGACCTGGTCGGTTTACTTATTTTGGCTTTCAAAAGGGTCATATTTCTGCGATAAAACCCAAAATTTTCGGCCCACTTTGCCCACACTTCCTCTGTTCCGTTACTAATAGCTAAATATAGTACAAACCCTTTCCACCTTTTCAAGTAACTTAATATTAGAAGAATACATAGATTTATGTAAATGACGGTCATTTCATCTCATTTCGCTAAACCTAGTTAATGTTCTCTTGTGTCTATCGTGCGGTAAGGCTAGTGACTCGAGGAGGGAAGTACAGTGTAGGTTATGCCCGATATGGCCCAACTGCCTTGACAAATGTCCTATATAGGGTGTCCCAAAAATGTATACAGTTTCATTACTTTTTCAAGGTACTTTAAACCTTTGAAATTTGTATCTAATGCTTGCTTTGTTCTTCTAGAGACATGGAAGTTTTGTTTGACAGCCATTAATGACTTATGAAAACGCCAAGGATCGCAAATCTCCCTTCACGAGGACGTTGAATGACCACCATACTCCCCCGGCCTCACTCCTCCAGATTTCTTCTTGTGGGGCTACCTAAAGGACAGGATCCATTGCAATTCAAAGCCATGGACACTAGATCAGCTCAGGGATAATATCAGGAGAGAGATCATGCAACAATATCCCCCAAGAGACATTTCCTGCAGTAATGCGAAACATGGCAGTTCGTATGCAATCAGTTATTGGACGTCGTGGGGGTTATATCCAACATATGGTCTGAGGGAGAAATGTTAATTTATGACAGACTGTGCCGGACAACCACAAAATGACAATGCAGAAAAAACTTCCACCCTTTTGCTTTAGAATGGTACCAATTTTGTTTCAGGAAATTTAAGTTATGACCATGCATTTTGATCCTCAAATGTGTACATTTTTGGGACACCCTATATATGCTTCAGTACAGATTCTTTTTAGTGTAGGCCTATCCAAAATAATTTCGCGCGCTTGGCGCGCTTTGAGATTTCACAGTTTAGATTCTGGGAAAAAAAGATAAATCAGGGCGGAAATATGTATTTCTAGTGTATACAAATATTATGAAATATATGCCCCGCAATAGCATAATCTAGTGCACAAGTTTTCTTTAAATCCCTCCTCACCAACTCCTCGACGACATCATGGCTGTCGAGGCTTCGGGTCGCTGCCCCCCCCCCCCCGTCGGGCAAAACCTGGCGCCACCCCTGACGCCCCGCCAACAGATGGTGCGCTCCGCTTAGATAACGAGACAACCAAAAATCCCATGCATGCGATCAAGCCTACCAGTTGAATTTTGAGGCCCCAATACCAAAATACTTGCAGAAGATTTCACAACTTGAGAAACCAAATTTTCTTTATTGAGCACAAGAGAGCAACTTTCAGTGAGTCACTGTGAGTGCCTAGAGAGAGCACAACAAATGACTCAATGCTCCGAACTCCTGACGCCCAAGATCGTTATCGGGCTGTAGAGCATGCATCTCTCATAAGAAGGACGACAACTTTCTGACAGGACATACATCATGAAATTTCTGACACAGGGAATTTCAATGAAAGCTTGTTTTTATACGGATCAAAGACCCTAGGAATCGCGTGGGAAGTGACATTTCCTGCAGTCTGTGGGTCTTTTGGACCAAAAATTTTCTCTGTACGCTTCGCGCCATGTCATGGTGGCGCTCCGCTTAGAGCTCAATGGTAGAACAAAGCACTCAATGAGAATCAAGAAACATTGAACGAAAGAACTGCTTCTCGAAATTGAGAAGCGTGCCTAGGGTACTGTCCATGACGTCATGGACAGTACAATTCACACCAAAATGGCATCACACACTTTCCAAAATGGGAATTTTTCTTGAATTAGTTTCTTTCACAAATATATGTACATATCTTAAAGGAATTACCACAGGATGAGTGTCAGTTGAATGAAATCTTTATGCGGCCCTGATAGTGCAAAGGTAGTTACGTATTTTTGCATAGGACTGAGTGGTTATGAGTAAAGTCGGCTAAAACATTTCGTTCGTTCGTTGGGTTGAAATTTCTGATACAAGCCCTGCCTCTAACCCGCGAAACAGACATTTGTTTTTGGTTTGTAAGTTGCGTCGCGCGGCTATTAGATTCGATTGCTCCCATTAGAATATTTTCGATACCTGCTACGGAGGTTAGCTATGTTGCTACAGTCTACGTAACAAGAGTGCCTTTCGCAAGGCAAGCAGCGGAATGCACTAAGATATGATTGGTACCGTAATTTGCTAAATTTGTGGTTTAGTTGGGAGGTATGATACTTCCGAAGGCAAGGTTTTGTTTTGTGGCTCTATCATGTATTGAAATGCGGGTTTTTCAAAGGGTTGGGCGGGTCAGCGGGTTTGGGTGTTCAATGCGGGCCAAACCCGCGAAATGCGGGTCACTTGGGAGGTATGCAGTAACCATTTCGATGTGTAATTCTGCTTAAAAAGAAGTGTTGTAAGTAAACCCCTAAGAATATAATTTTAGCTACTAATTTCCGTTGTAAGAATTTTAATTAAGGTGGCAAAAATTTCCAACAGAGACTAGAAATTTCCGACAGAGGCCTTCGGAGGCATTTTGGGGGACGCCCCCCCCCCTGCCCCCTCTAGCTACGCCACTGTACGCATCAGCTTTTCAGGATCCAAGAGGGAAATAAGGAATTATTCTGATATAACGTATACAGAAATGAGAAGTTTGGCAAACATTACAGTTTTTCCTCCATGTTCACTTCCGAATCTAAACTATCTCCCGAATTTCTCCCATTGTAGTGAAATTGTATACTCACCAGCAGTAATATTTTGGAGGAATAGGCCTATATTACCAGTACTGAATATTATCGAAGAAATACCATTTAAGAACTGAGTTATTGCATCATTCATTTAAAAAACATACGAGCAATCCACTCACCATCATCTACGAAAACAGTCTAAAATAAGAGAGAGAAATCTGCTTAGCCCAAGTGTGGAGGGGTTTGAACTGCCAATGGGAACTCTCCCTTGGACATATATATATATAGATATGTGGTATGCGTTGTGTAATAAGAGGACTTGAAGAGAGCCATTTTTAGGAAAATATTCAGTGGATCATGTTAAACGCAAACTTGTTGTTCCATATTTTACAAGTTTTAGTCCTTTCTTTGTATCTTACCTCCAATAACTTGCTCTTCCTCCCTAATATTTCACTTCTTTTTAGTGTCTGCGTATTGCTACACCAATGCCAAGGGCGATTCCCTTCCAACATGGCTGTGGGGTCGATATTTCACAAGGAAAATGTACGTTCTGCCCCGAAAATGTAAACTTTGGACTTTGCCAACTATAAAACAAGATACATTCTCCTCGTCAAAAACATAAAATTGAAAATAGAAGCTAAGAGGACACGGCAGGTTTACTTGAGACCTTTCATTGAGGTACCGTACCATGCATAATAAAACACCAGTACTCTGCCTTACATAAAAAGTTAGACACACTCTTACGTCTCTCTTCACATGTCACAATTGTTTAGATATGGTAGTTGTAGGGGAAACAGGTCCTAAACGATGTTTGTTTGTTTGTTTGTTTTTTTTTTATGAGGCATGTATGCAATAAAAGCCTCAACTCTTAGAGCGTGCCTTCAACTACGTCAAATTGTTCGTAGTACTTCACTAAAACGCCAACAGAACATAAGTGCAGGTATTTTCCTTCCCTACTCAAATCAATGGTCGTACGGTTCTTCCAGCAAACAGGCAGCAACCAGGTGTTACAACCGATAATGTAAAAATCAACCGATAATGTAAAAAAAAAATATTGATAATGTAAAAACTCTTTGAACCGATAATTTAAAAACGGTCGTCTACCGATAATGTAAAAAAAAAATACCGATAATGTAAAAACTGTTCTGACGACGGTTCCATATGGTCCTACGTATATGTGTTTATGTCTGTGTGTACGTAGGTAGGTTGGCGTGTATGTAGGTAGGTAGCAAACTTTTTTATAATGCAAAAGCTCTTCTAACTTTAATATCCTACGGTCCTACGTACTTATGTAGATTGGTAGGTTGGCCGGCAAGCCTGACGTTCTACTGACGGACAGGAGGGGGGGGGGGTACACACGTAGGTTTGTGCGTGTATGCGTATGAGGGCATACCGCCTGAGTTTTTGAGTGTATTTAAATGGGGCACAAAAGTAACAGTGTATTTGTGATTGTAAAACAACAAAATAAAGACGTGGGGTCCCTAACCCACTATACTCAGCATACATAGCTAATACGTTGTGTGTAAGTGAGTAGCCTACGTGGTTTATGGCTGGGTATCGGAATTCTTTCTTGCTGTTCGAGAAGGAGAATGGATAAAACGCCAGGAAAGCATTGTCTGATCGGTTACTCGTGATATGAGTGGCCTATTATATATATATATATATATATATATATATATATATATATGCATTGTTTTGACTTGTGGTAACCACTTAACACTGTCTGTTTTCCTAGCAGGTTTTACCGTGCCCAACTTTATTGTGTATTTTTTTTTTAAATTGTACGTTTGGCCGTGTCAACGATTAGTTGCATTTTTGCCACCTGATGAAGGGTTTAAACCCGAAACGTCGTGGAATTTTTCACAAACTTTTAGCACTATTTACTACTTTTTTCCCTGCCTACTTCATAAGTACTACGCAGTATTTTGGCCTTATATATATATATATATATATATATATATATATATATATATATATATATATATATATATATATATATATATAATAATATATATATATATATATATAATATTTATATACATACATACACATATACATATACATGCATACATACATATGTATATATATATATATATATATAGGTCGAAATGCTGCGGAACACTATAGTAGTATGTAGGTCGATAAAGATAAAATGTGCTAAAAGTTTGCGGAAAATTCCACGACGTTTCGAGTATAGACTCTTCATCAGGTGGCAAAGAAATGCAACTGAACAACAATGAAGTAGAAAAAGAAAAGAAACACATTAAAGAAAGGCACGGAAAACCGGTCGTACAAAACGAACACGGTTTAAAAATGCGAATGAAGGCTGAGTAAAATTGGTAAAAAGTAATGAAAAGGGGAACAAGTTAAAAAAGGTCCATTTTAATGTTAAGACCGTGTGGGGAGGGGGTCCCGAGCTTCATGATAAGCGATAAGCCGGTTTTCGGCGGTCTGACGATCACGGTCAGAACCTCTGCACATTAAGGCTGCGGGTAACGGCCAAGTCTTCAATTGAACACGGTGATGGGGGGGTTGAAATGTGTGGCTACTGGATAATCTTGAAGGTTTTGTTTGATAGACCTGAGGTGTTCAGTGACTCGGTCAGCCAGGCGACGTTTGGTTTTTCCCACATACTGAGGCAATTGCAACGTCCACAAACTAAAATGTAAACCAAATTTGTAGAAGTGCAGGTGCCGTTAGAACCCAAAATATTAGTGTGTTCTTGCCAACCACTGGGCATGTGTTGCACCATAGGTAAATGTACCTGGGGTGTTGTAAGTGGACTGTTATGGATGGGAAGCCCGAACTAAGTGCTTGGAAAAGTTCTTTTCAACTCTGAAGGCCGTAACGGGGGGTACGGGGAAAAGGTCACGGGTTGAAGGGTCTTGTCGAAGGGTCTCTACATTCTTGTAAATGGCAAGAATGATGGGACGTACCGATTGGTGATGGGAAATTACCAGAGGAATACGTAGATTGGTGGACGTGTTAGACTTCTTAGTCAAGGTCTCCGCTCTGTTGATTTCTTGGATTCTGTGTAGAGCATTAGTAAGGATTTTGGTGGGATACTGACGCTTCTTAAAGAATGATAGTATATTTTTGGAAGCTGCTGAAAAATCAGAATCTTCTGAGCAAATCCTTCTGGCCCTTAAAAGTTGTGAGTATGGGATGGATTTGGTACAGGATTTGGGATGGTTGGTTGGATGGATACAAAAGGTAGTTATGAGAATCGGTGGGTCTGAAATATAGGTTTGACTTGATTTGACGGTCGCAAATTGATAATCCCCGCACATCCCACTGCGACTTAGAGACGGGATGACTGACTTCGGATCTGTGATAAGCGTGGTCGATAACCTCTTATCAAGCGTGAGTAGCTTCGATTTCATCCCCTTCTTCCCCTGGGGTGGGGAATGGGTGAGAGGGAATAACCTTCCTTCAGCTTCAGAATAACCATAATAACACCCCTGGGTTTTCGGACATACTCATTTCAAAAATATAATTTTCAGCCCTTTAGCTTTTGAAATATCTGGTTTTTATTTGAGGGCCTATGCAAATAAGCTGTGTCATCAATATGACCCTCCTTTATGTAATAAAATGTGTTGCAGTCCTTTCATGATATTTTTTATTGTAGATATGTTCTTTTTGGTGAGCTTGCGGAACAACAGGGAGTGAGGGCGCTTTAAGTACATGAAGGAGAAATATGATAGCATTATGTATTTGCCGAGACAATTTGAGAAAAAGTGACCTTTAATTCTTCTGCTGTCTCTCAATTTACCTGCAAGAGGGCGCTGTAAAATAGGGGTGATAGCCCTTCCCCTGGGGTATGACCTACGACCTTTCTGAATCAACGTATGACTGTTTTGATAAAATTCCATGTTTCCAATTCCATATGAAAACGTCGTTAGAACAGTTTTTACATTATCGGTAATGTTTTATTACATTATCGGTAGACGAGCGTTTTTACATTTATTTATCGGTATTTTTTTTTTTTTTTTTTTTTACATTATCGGTTCAAAGAGTTTTTTTCATTATCGGTAATTTTTTTATATTATCGGTTGTTTTTACATTATCGGTAATTTTTAGCTCAGCTGAAAGCTTCAGCTGAGCTATTGCTATCGTAAGCGGCAGCAAATGTCTGTCACCTGTCACTTTTCGACATCGTGTTTAAATGCGTGGCATTTCTCTATTTATTCATAGAATTGACTGAAATTTGGCTGACGTGTAGGTAAGGGAATTATCTTAATGATGCAACCATTTTTGATAAGTATAAATGTTATTTGACCTCGGGCGAGGGTTTTAATTGAAAACATAAAATTTCCTTCTCTTCCTTCAGTTGTGCACTAAATGCGCTGAAACGTTTCATACAGATTGGTTGAATAGTACTGAACTAAAGTTGAATTTCTCATTTGTTATTATTATCATTTGATTACCCAAAAGAGCATTTTTGAAAAAAATACGAATATTGTACATGTTTAAATGCACAGAACATCGAGAATCCCATTTGTTATCATTTGAGAGACTGTGTACAACGAAACGAGGTACAAAAGTATATAAATGTACAGGACGTCTCTTGCTTAATCGTGTGGAAGTGTTTACGCAAAGTGCAGTGTATCGATTTTTGAATACTGTACGTGGGCTACCCCGCAAAGCAGACTATGTCTGCTCAGCTCTTCGCTTCCCAAACCAGGGATATGACATGAATAAGGAAATATACCGCACAGCCTGCTATGGAGGCGTTACGTGAACATGTGGCGCTGATCTCTTTCAGGCGTTTTAATAATGTACTAGCTAAATTGGTTTGATGGTTAGGCCTACTCGAAAAGAAATACCGGACGTTTGAAAGTTGTGCAAGTTCTTCCGAATGAGTAACCTTGTGCGAAACAGTGGTATGAGCTAGGCCTACACATTTTTGTGTTGAGGCAGAATCAAGACTGGAAAATAAGGTAGTCTATTCCATGTTTGGTAATTAAAGCAAAAAAATGTTTCCGTGTTTAGTAATTAAACAGCCAAATTGTTTTCAGGAAACAAATACACACGCAAAGAAATGAAACCAGGTCATTGTTTCATGTAATGTTAGCTTTGTTCATGTAATTAAGGTTGCTTATACAAGCAAAATGGTGCTATCTTTGGCAAAATTTTCAACTTATTACATGTTTACGAAGTCACATTTTTAGAATATTGTTTAACTGTGGCATGACACTAGTCCCCAAAGCCGGTACCCAGGGCTAACTGCTCACCTTAGTACATACACCACTAGGTAGACAAAAATCATTTGTGGACAGAAACTGTATGACCCAGCGGTCAGTTTAATGGCCTTTGATGTGTTTCCGGGAGGATTTGTCATATCCTCAAATGCATTTGATATTCACTGGAAAGACCACAAGGTCATTATTTTGATCATTTGTTGATAATGACCTGGTCCAGACATTAATGACCGGTCGGTTTCAAGGATCATGATAACGATTGTGAAGAGGGACTACATCGACGATGGGAGGGTGTAATAACGTGAAATAGGATATGTAAGTTGCCATGTCTTTATATTTGGGAATTCTGCGCGTACATGCGAAAAGCACATGAGGATTACGTAACCATGGGAGGCCTAGTGAGAACAAATTATACGTAACGATGGAAGACCTGAGCGTCCACTAGTTAAGTGAGTGGTTTGACGGTGTTATTATATTGCAATGCGTTTGTTGGTTACAATATTTGGAAGAGGTCTAAAAGGATGTAAATTTGAATGAAAAATTACTGAAGGCAATACTGATGTTTATACCTGAAATTTGTCTCAGAAATTAAATGACAGAAAGAAATAGTTACAATTTCAACGTTTTTACTGTGTAAGCTATTCACTCTGCCGGAGAACATCTTTGGTTGCTATCGGGTGTTGACATTACTATGAACTGGATTCTGTCATTATCTGTGTCCTGATTTTCTTTGTAGTAATACGACCGTCAGGGCGAAATGATGTGAGAGCCCCGGTCGACTCGTTACAAAAGGGTTGCATGAGGTTTCGGAACAGTTTATCATATAAGCTGTTCAAAATTAAGAATGGAACAAGTACTTGTTCCGATGGGTGTGCGTAAGGGTGCTTAAAAACGTTTTAAAATGCAACTTAAGAAATATCCAGTCTTACGCATTTCTTCGAAAGATTTTTGTGATAGAAAAAGGAGCGTATATTTCTTTATATTTTTCACTAAGTACTATCCCATTTATTTGAGGGAAGTGGAAATATGAGGTAACAACACCCCATGACCCCGCAGTACCACCACTGCTTATGCTATAGTAAATTGTAAAGGTATAGTCGCGCACGAAACGCGCCTTAAGTTTTTGACTAATTTACAACTTTTACTGTTGTGAATAACTTGTCACTAATAAATAAAAATTACTTGTACTAACAACTATTAATTTTCAATACCTTTCAAACTCTTTTGGCATGCAAATCACTTATCCTCAAACTATTTGGGGCTAAAAGGTATCTCGGTTTCTCAGTCAAACAATTAGGAATCTCCTTGCCCCCATGCCCCCACCCACCCCTTTCCGCTTCCAAAGCCTAAAAGATGGTATGCACCTTAAAGGTAAAATGTTCACAATAAATTTGCTGTGATTATTTTTAATCAATATTGTACTGTTCTCATAGCTTTAAAACATCTTTCTCACAATATAAACAAATTACATCACTGAAACACTATTTTGAGAGATCGGATATCTTAAGATCTTGTACGGTAGAATGTCTTTATTTCATTGTTTTTCGTACCTCTGTTTTGTCAATATTGACCAAACTAAAGTTAAAATCAACTATAATATATGATTTCATCATAGTAAAATTCAGTTTGAAAGCTTCTGTTCTGCCCATTAATGCTCAAAATGGGTAAAAAAATGATTTTATTTTCTTTAGTCCCCATTAATGATCCTCCCCTGTACATTAATCGCATTTGGCATCGGTTTATTGTTGTACTTGTAAAAATAACAACTAATATATACCGTAAATGTTGTAACTTTCATTTTAAACCAAAGTGTACATAGTATAAAAATGTTTGAAGAAAGTGCTTTTTCAAATATAGCGTAAAGAAAAA
Organism: Holothuria leucospilota; assembly: GCA_029531755.1. Lineage (NCBI taxonomy): Eukaryota > Metazoa > Echinodermata > Holothuroidea > Aspidochirotida > Holothuriidae > Holothuria > Holothuria leucospilota. The sequence continues at coordinate 25,947,272 of CM055972.1, read as the reverse complement.
ACGTACAATCCAAAAATAGAATAACTTACTTTTCTTAAATTGTACCATCAGTTAACGTATAGAAAAAATAATCAATTCAAATTACTTATTTTGCTTGTACTAGGTTTATTTTCCAAAATACCAATTTCCCCCTAAATTGTTTACAAGAATGTCAAATTTTAAAACAAAGAAAGAAACAACTTCTTTCTGAAGTTTGATAGAGAAAAAGCTACCCCAAAATAGCTTCGTTAATGTCTAAATAAGTAAACTGTTTGTGCCAAAATAAGTTTGTGGATGCCTAAATAAGTTTGTGAATGCCAAAATAACCTTGTGAATGCCAAAATAATTTTTTGAATGCCAAAATAACCTTGTGAATGCCAAAATAACCTTGTGAATGCCAAAATAACCTTGTTAATGCCAAAGTAATTCTGTGAATGCCAAAATAACCTTGTGAATTCCAAAAAAAGTTTTGTCGCCGAAAATAAATTTTGATACAACTTTCTTTTTAATTTTGTCTTTGCTACTGAAATATTTTTTCTCTAAGCTTTTTTCCCCTGAAGATTTTATTTTTAATAATAATTTTTTTTTTATTTTTTATCTTTTTTGCCCCAATCGCCGCCCGTCATGGGCGGCGATCAGGACAAAAAAGACATTCCTACAAAAATACTTTAAGACGAGCTTTATGCAGGCACTGACTGAGCGCGCTTCGAGCAGTGCACAAGAGTAAACGGCTTTGTAAATAATAATTACGACAGCCGTGGCATCACAGGCTTCGACATGATCGGCGGCCATTACTTCACCGTGTGTGGCGTGGGCAGGCTAGTCGTGTGTGATCGGACTGCAGGATGCGAATTTTTCGGTAGGTCAGCAAGGGAAAAGTTAGAAATTGTTCATATAAGATGTGGTTTGAGATGACACGGATATTAACTGCCCAAGGATATTAACTGCCCATGATTGATTCATAGGGGTCAAAGCTGGATCTGTTTTTGAGCGACCACCACATGTTATTGTCCTATGGAGTGTGAGTGTACAGTAAAGTCTTTGTCTGCAATTATTGAAGTGCTACCTCGGAGGATGTACAACCTCGGAGGTAGTACTTCCATTGCGCAAAATAAAGAAATCTCAGGGTACTGGTACAGCGGCTGTTGTTTATATCACCGGTTGCTTTTACTTTCACGGTGAGTGCCACCGTGACGAGATGAACTGTGTGGTTGTGTTCATAAAAACCAAGAAAATATGGTTTTCTTCCATATGTGGGTCGGAAACTTAACTGAATGTTATGTCACTTGAGCCACTCTGGGGAGTAGCCTATACGTAGTCAGTGGGAGAGTGACTCACCTTTGAGATAACCTTTACTGGTTACGAGAACTTAACCCTTCTTCAATTATCAAGCTTAACTTTCCCTAACCTTCATACCAGGTGTCGAATATGTACCTCTTTTGACGTACATTGGTATTGCGAGTGCAGTCAGTGTGGGTGCAGGAGCAATACACGTCCGCCGGGTGGGCAACACTTTCCCCCACCTAAGCGGAATGAATAGATTTCATGGGGCGGGACTGAAAGGACGGGAGGAGTTGGAACAACTGACAATTAGGTCTAGGCCTACACTGCACCCAAAGGCGGGATTACGGGGGGCAGGGGGCACTCCCCCTCTTTTTCCCAGAGCATAAAAAATAAAAATAAAAAGAATGAGCGAAAGAAAGCGAGACCAGAGAAATTATAAGAGAATTTTCCATAGCCTATTATGGTTACATGTTCCATTGTCAAAACGAAGGAAAACAGTACCAAAAACAATAATGCTCGGAAGATTTTTCTAGGCCCGCTTCGAGAGTACCCGAAGAGAAAACTGACTAAATACAATTGAAATTTTTTTCTGGCATCGTAACATATCTTTTCTCATACGCAGCACACTGTCAGAGTTCGAATTAGAAAAAAAGTTACATGCACCTGTGCATGCAACCCTAAAATTTTACCTGCACAAAAAATTCTTTTGAAGTATGACAATGAAAGATTAAAAAACTCAGGCCTAACATTACCCCAGTTTCTTCCCTTTTTATAATAGCCTTGGGCTAAGTAGGAACAATCAGTGAGATGATGCATGCCACCTAGCAATGGCTATGCATGCACGTTGATACCATCATTACATCTCCCCCCCCCCCCCCCCCCAAAAAAAAACGGAACTTTGACAATTTTCCGCTGAATTTAGCAAAAAATTATCCAGCTAAAAACTCAGTCATGTAACTTTTTGATAGAAAAGATGGGCTATTATTCTCCAAAACCATATCAAATGAATGTCTGCATTTATGAAAGGGTTACACAGACATTTTACCATCTATAATGATGGCAATTCACCCCTTAAATTATCAAAATCTATCAAAAATATGATCCAAAAAGGAGAAGCAACTTATTGAAAATCGTCAAAATTTTCTCGGTATAGGCTGCAATTAATAATAGTGTGTAAGCATAGTTTGCTCATACACAGTAGGCTTCAAACGAAAATTCCGGAATTTGGCCATGCTTGCAACGGAAGTTTACAGAATTTTAAAGTTAAAAACGGAATTTTGTGATTTTTCAAGCGGAAAATCTGTGACTCTACCTTTAATGCATTTCTCTTCAAACTGCCATTAGGCCTAGCCTAGGCTTAGGCCTGCATGTACCGTGCAGGTAAGCAACTCAAAGGTGCATGCACTGACAAAAAGTTACATTCATTGGTGCACGTGTGCATACGTTATTTCGAACCCTGACCACACTATTGTGACATGAAAGTCTGAAATAACGGTCACTCAAAGTACTAATGTACGACATTAAATGCACTATGGTCCTTGCAACAGTCCCAAACCCTACCCATGAATGGGAAGTCCCAATTCTCTAAAAAGTTTCGGTGTGCTTCGCATGGGCCTTTTATAAATCAATGTCTTATTAGTACTGCTGTTCTGCTGTGTGTTGGAAAACTTTGTTGGAATTGCTTATTACTTCTTGTAGGACGGCTTGAGTAAATTGCTACTTCCAAAACCCTCGCTACACCTCTCGCTGTTCACTTTCCTCACCAACTACCACCATCCTCAGCAAATTAACTGACTGTTACTCTCTTAAACTTGGGGTCATCATAAGAAAACTATTTAGTTAGCATTTCAAATCACACCTGAGGGAAGCAGGGTTTTCTCAAGAAATGGTCCAGAAAACTATCATAATTTTAGCAAATCGTTGGCAATTTATCAAAATTTTAGCGCGCTCCGCGCGCTTCCAACCTTACGTCAGTGTCACTCATATTATTAATATCTTGCGATAGTAACTTTCGGAAAAGCACAGCAGCAAAAAGTTGAAAGTTTACGAATTAAAAGGTAAAAGACTGGCTGATGGGAGTGGCATGTAGGTTTGTTGGTCAATTGAAAGTGTCTCGATGTAGAGTCTGAATGCAGGTTTTGTAATGGAAATATTATTCGTCGATGTTTACACTCCATGTCATGACCATTATCAGATTATTAAGGTAATAATACACGAAACTGTTCTGATCACAACACTTTCCAAAGAACGGAGATACATATGCAAACATCTGTGGGGACCTCGCATCGATATGGGATCCTTCAATCTAATATTTAGCATGATGTAGAAGGTTGAAAGTACGTATCTGCCGTTATACATTTTTCAAAAATTTTACCAGAGCTTCGCCAGTTCGCGCTAAGCCATTATCGGTATAGATGGTGATTGCTAATACACTTATGACGAAAACAGCACTCTGTAACGCTCTTATTAGTCCTTCACCCCTTTTGCTACACCTATCAGGGAGGTCTTATATGACCTCCCTGCACCTACACTCTCCCTTCCTCTCATTGTCCATTGCTGTCAGCTGTTCGTCCGGATTTTAGTTCAAAAGTAGTAAAAATACGATAGTTGTAAAGTGTTCGGCGTCATACTCTATATTATCATATGGATGTCAGGTAGTATACCCATTATGTCATCCCCCCCCCCCCCCAATTAATATGATTAATGCAGAGCTTCCAGGAGGTCCTATTCAGGTATCTGCTAGCCTTAGATGCCCTTCCACAATGCACAATGAAGGAAAGGACATATTTCGTAATAACTCAAGAATGTTTCTGTGGACTCCACGCACATATTTTTGTGTAAAAACTTTCCCGAAATAAGAGGCAGTAAAATAGACAGAAGGGATGGGGCTTCAGGAGATTTGTTGACAACGTATCTGTCTCTTAATAGACAACATATTCTCCTCTTTAACCTTACCAAAAACTAGCATTCACTAAATTATTGACATTTTCCGGCCATATATGATCAGTTCCAAAAACATACCAAAGATAGCACCATTCTGCATCTAAAAGTCCTTAAATTACAGTAATAAAAAAATTCTTAAAGGGGAGGGGGAACCCCTTCCCCAGGACGACACCTTTATGTAATGACAAACGAAATATCAAAACTGCTACATGCAAATGCAGGAACGCATGAAAAATAAAGGTGTAATTTACGCAGACTTGGGGGAACTGAGGTATTATTACGACATCATCTATGGTGTCCTCAATCACAAAAATCTGGCGATGCCACTGATCTCAAGCCAACTTGCATGTCTCGTAGTGATCTCCGAATTCAAAATCCAGTTGTCTGGGATGACCCTATATGTTGATCCCTGCCTTTTTAAGCTTAACAGGACATTGTTGCTTTTGTAAAATTTCAATCCAATGCAGCTTATCAACGAGTTTTGTGCTCAAAATAGCATTTCCTAAATGTATTAATATGCCAATAGCCTACCAAAGAATATTACCACTGAAATTAACCCCTTAAAACAGTCTTCCTGGCACTTCTGAGACATTAAAACCCAGGAGCCTCAGGGGGCTTCTCCCCCCTGGACCTCCACCGGGGCTTTACCCCTGGACCTCACCAGGGGCCCTAAGGTGGGCCCCTGGACCCCACCCGTCATGGGCTCGCGCTTCGCGTGCACATTTTACACATTTGCAATAGTTCACCCCACCCACCCCCAAAGTTGAAAAGAAATCTACGCCCCTGTCTATTATCATTGAAACCATCAATGCCATCATAGCCGTTCGCAGCGGAGGGGGAAGTCCCCTCTCCCAGAAATTTTCAAAGCAAAATTTTTATCACCTTTCTTTTTCCTTCTTTTCTTTCCTTTCTTTTTCTTTTCTTCTCCTTATCTTAGTTCATTTCTATGATTGTATATACACCTTAAGATATTTCATAATGTATATGTATGATCTATATGTATTCCAGTCTCTTTAACCTCCTCGGAGGTGTCATAGAAAATAATAAACAAACAAGCAAACAAACCATCGATCTGTGTAAGTTTACCGACACTTTAAAAATTGCTACGATGCACGTTGTAAGGCATGAAAAGTGCCATTTCCGGTACCGTAACAAGGGACAGACGTTTGTCAAAGGGGGTGGGGTGGGGAGAGAGCCCTCTCCTTGAGGATACTTTACTTAGCTTTTCTATTACTCATATGGCCAAAAAGTCTGAAAAATGCGGCCTTTCAGTGTGGCTTTGTGCGCACCCACCCTGAATTCTAGATCTCACATTCTCAAAACTATTGTTCGAAACCCTGGGAAAACCCTCCAAATAATCCATTTACTATGCTACTGTTCCAAAGCCCGGGGAAACATTCGAAATAATCAATTCCCCCTCCATCCTCAAGCCATCTACATTATCGATCCCGGCTGACTGGTAGCATACGGAGTAAGATGCATAATTGAAAAAAATCAAATTGTGATTTTTGTGGTCCGTTAAGTGACACCCTATGAAGCTTAAATGCATCATTTTAATGCCTACAATTTCGTAAATACCCCAGAGCTTCCGGGCGCTTCACCCCCTGGTCCCCGTGCGTAAGGGGGAGCGCATCGCGCTCCGGCGGCGCCTTCTGCGCCGTTTGAAACTTTATCCCGATTTGCCCCCCTTTCAGACATCAAATCCCGCCCCTAAATCAGTGGCGCGGCGCCGGCACGGGGGGCATGCGGGCGCGTGCCCCCCAATCGATTTCAGAATTTTCTTTTTGAAAATTTTAAAATGATTCCAAAAGGCGTTTAAGCTATAGAATTCTGTATGGGGTATGGTGAGGTGTGTTTTCAACCGAGTGATGGATGTATTGAAATCATTTCCTATCACACATGGTTCTCAAACTACTATCGAATTATCGCAAATCCTTTGCAAACTATCAAAATTTTCGCGCCCTCCGCGCGCTTCCAACCCTACCTCAATATTGTCCTTATTTTCAATAATTTCCGGTAGCAACTCCCGCAGAAGCACATCAACAAAAGTTGGAAGCTGTTTACTAATTCCCAAGTAAAAGGCTGGCTTTGTGATTGGCATATAGGTTTGTTGGGAAATTGAAACTGTCTCGATGTAGAGCATGAATGCAGGTTTTGTCATGGTAATCTTATTTAATGAAAAATTTCGGCGCCCCATTTTATATAATTAATACAGAGCTTCCAGGGGGCTCTATACCGGTGTCTGCCAGTCTTATATACCCTTTTATAATACACAGTGAAGGAAAGGAAAATTTTCGTAATAGTCCAAGAATGTTTCTGTGGACTCCAAGCACGTATTTTTACGTAAAAACTTTCCCCGAAGAGAAGATATTAAAGTAGCCAAAAGGGGGCTCCAGGAGGTTTGTTGACAACATACCCTTCTATTACACAAAAAACTCTCCTCTTTCACCTGTCTAACCAAGAATTAGAATTCATTAAATTATGGATATTTTCTAGTTCCAAAAATATCCCAAAGATAGCACCATTTTGCATCTAAGTAACCTTAAATTAACAAAAATTTCTCAAAGGGGAGGGGGACACCCCTCCCCTTAGACCCCTCTCCAAGGAAGGCGCCTTTATGTTGTGACAAAAGAAATATCTCACACTACTGTATACAATCGCAGGGCGCATTCTCTCCTCTTTCACATAACCAAAAATTAGAATTCACTAAGTTACGGATATTTTCCAGCCATATATTATCAGCTCCAAAACTATCCCACACATAGCACCATTTTGCATCTAAGCAACCTTAAATTAAAAAAAATTTCTCAAAGGGGAGGGAGCGCCCCAGGACGGCACCTTTATGTAGCGACAAAGGAAGGATTCCACACTGCTATGTACAATCGTGGGGGCGCATGAAAGGTACAATTTACGCAGACTTTGGGGGAGAACTGAGGTGGCATTAGGACGTCATCTGTGGTGCCCCCCAATCACCAAACCCTGGCAGGGAGACTGCCCTAAATTACACCTAAAATTGGCTTCAATAGTCCCTTCAAAAGATAAGGATTTTACTAACCTCCCTGAGGGCAAGTGAAAACTCCTTAGTGTCAGTGAACTTATAGGGATTAAATTCAAACGCCAAACGAACCAAGCAAACACGCCCAGTATTCTTCAGTATTCTTCCCTTTGTCACTTACATACTCTAATAAGGAGTGCAGCAAATGTAGGTGCAGGGGGAATACACGTCCGCCAGGCGGGACTTCTGGGCTTGTTAGGTTTCGGAAGGCTGATTTATTTTGGGGTTGACTGTGCGAGTGCGACATCTCGCTGCAGTGCAGGTCTTACGCAGTTTAGGTGATCAGTTAGGCTACTTTGGGACAGGGTTGTAACTTTACTTGTACTTCATTGTAAATAGCTAAGCCTCTTGTAAGTATTTTCCGAATATTAGCTGTGGAAACTCCACACTTGCGTTTGTCAATTTCTTTCGACTTTTAAGCCTCTTGGGGTCCGTTAGTATTCTATTTCTACAGCCCAAGTCTCGATCTTCCTCGCCCTCATTCCTCTGTACATTTTAAAGGAGAAAGATCTACATCACACCACTATAGCCCAACAATGTACTCAATGAAGGGGGTAGGGGTTGCAAAATAGCTTCCAGGGAAGACAAAAAATTTTCAGGGGAGAAATATACTAAAATGCAGTGGTAATTTTTATTTCAAGTGGCGAAATTGTTTCCTCGAGGTGATATAAAGCAGGCGCGTAGCCACGGGGGGGGGGGGGGGGCAGATGTTTGCCATGCCCCCTAGAAATTGTGTGTGTCCTAATAAAATACGCAACAATTAAGGACGGCGATCAATGCCGTGACCCCCCATTTGATACCTAGGCCCCTAAAAATTCATCCTAGCTACGCCCCTAATATAAAGTAGGCCTACGCAATGATCATGTGAGTATGAAGGTCAACTTTGGTTGAAAATGACAACTTAATAGGCCCTTCAAAAGACATGGGTTTTGCTAACCTTCCTGAGGGCAAGTGAAAACTCAATAGTGTCAGTGAACTTAAGGATGAACGCCAAACAAACCAAGCAAACGCGACCAGTATCCTTCAGGTCAAATTTCACTGGGGTTGGACCAGAGGCTTTGATCCTCTTGGGAGTATAAACTGCATGGGCTTTTTTAGGCTTATTATAGGCCAATTTTAGGTGCAATCCGGGGCGGAATTTGATGTCTGAAAGTGGGGGGGGGGGGGACTCGGGTGGACTGTCAAACAGCGGTCTAATAACGAGACGTGCTACCCCTTACGCGTGGAGTCCAGGGGTAGAGCCCCGGTGGGGTCCAGGGGCGAAACCCCCGGAAGCTCTGGGGTATTTACGAAATTGTAGGCACTAAAATGATGCATTTTATCTTCATAAGGTGGCACTTAACAGACCACAAAAATCACAATTTAACTTTTTTTTTCAATTATGCACCTTACTCCGTATGATTAACCAGTCGGCCGGGAGCGATAATGCAGATGGCTTGAGAATGAAGGGGGAATTGATTATTTCGAATGTTTCCCCGGGCTTTGGAACAGTAGCATAGTTTTGAGAACGTGAGATCTAGAATTCAGAGTGAGAACTTCCCCCTCCCCTACGTACAATCATGGCAGCACTGGTGGTTTCAATGGTAATAGAAGAGTTTGTACGAAGCTATGACAAGCAAGACGTCCAACAGCAAGTAACCCCGAATCCCGAAAGAATATTTAAAACGAGTTTATAGTTTTTCTTTAGTTTTAAATGCAGTATTTTTTATTGCATGAAAATGTGCCCACTTTCCTCAGGTGCCTCTTCTTTCCATAGAACAGGATATATGAACCTGTATCCTGCTCTATGGTTCTTTCTTTCATATTTCATTTTTGTCGATGGTCTGGGACAAGTCCCACTCAAGTTTTTTATTGTGTTAAAAATAAGGTAGAGTCGATTTTGAAGGATGTAGACAATGCGATACTGTGAAAAGTCAATGAAATCTTTGATGGGATAGTTTTAATATTGACATGGCCAACTTGAAGGGCATCGGCAGTTACAGTGCCAGGGAAGTAATTTTCATTAGAGGATACATCTTTTGAAGTTTGGGGCGGCAAAGCCGTTAACAGCGGGTGCCGAAGGCGTGAGACAAGAGGCTGGGGACTGAGGGCCCTCCCCCAATTTTTTTTATTTTTTGTATATTCGACGGCTTTTGCGGCCATTCTAGACCATTTCTTGAGAAAACCCTGCTTCGCTCTCTTGCAGTTTGAAATGCTAACGAAATTACTTTTCTTATGATGATCGCAAATTTAAGATAGTAACCGTCAGTCAATTTGCTGAGGATATAGTTGGTGGAGGAAGTGAACTACTGGGCTGAAGGGTGGAGTAGCGAGGGGATTCGGATATAGTAGTTGTTAACTCCTCAGCGTGTCCCTAAGAAAACAACGAAAGTAATGAACGACGGATCACTTCCTTACCCAAAGTTTTCCTACTTCACGACGCAGAACAGCAGTTTACTAAGTGAGACATCGATTATGTAAGGCCCATGCAAAGCACGCCGAAACTGTTTTCCAGGAGAATTTTCGGACTCTCTTCATACATGGGTCAAGGTTCGGGACTGTTTGCAAATGGACCCATAAGGTGCATTTTAATGTCGTATCATTTGCTACGTTAGTACATATTCAGTGAGACCGCTTCTTATCAGAGTTTCATAGGGTACACAATAGGTGTCATATGTGTAGGAAGCTGGGTGCTGGGGAGGGGAGCCTTAGCCCCAAGTCAAAAAATGTGGGGGCTGCAGCTATGTCTTCCACCCCTGCATATACCATAAAAGTGCAAATAACCCTTATCTCTTTTGTGAAAGAAATGTGAAAATATTTGCAATAATTTTCCTTAAAGTTGTCCAAAAATGGTGGGCAACAAAACCAGAATTGCATCTAAGTGACTCTCAAAAATACCCAAAATAACTTTCCAAAGGGGAGGGTAGCAGGACACCGCCCGCCCGCTTAAATAAACTCGCCTCGGCCAACAGGGGGAAAGGCGATCCGAAACAAGGTGTCAGTCCCCCAGTCTTCGGAAAAACTGTCCTACGACTGTAGACTAGTGTGGTGCGTGAAAGGACTGACCATATAAAAAACCCAGGAGTGCCATTTGAGGCGACAGTCCGAGAGAAATTTATTTTTGTTAAAACTTTCTCGGTACGCTCAGAGGCAACTGATGGTTGCGCTTCGTCTAGATGGTGTCAGGACATAGGCTCCCTCCCCCCATAAATATATTTATAGAAACGCCCTTGAAAACGGAAATGTCATGAAGTGCATGAAATCACTTGAGCAGGTAAAAAAAATTTCAAAACGGCTCCGACCATTTTGCATCTAAGTCGCTCCTACGGGCTTCGATCTAAGAGCAAAAATTTAAAAAGGGGAAGGGGACACACCCCTCCTCCCCGAGTCTTCCAAGGACGGTCGACTCGATTGTCCAAATAGTCTTTGGTAAGAAATCCCTACTATCCCGGATTATGTTTGTAACGGAAAGTTAATTTAGGCCTACCTTTCTTTTAGAAATATCATGAAATCTCAAAAATAAAGAATATTTAGATGCACTTACAAGGTCTGGAAAATGCCATTTCCTGCAGTCTGGGTGTCATTTTGGGCCAAAATTTTCCTGGTTTTGTTACGCGCCAACAAATAGTGGCGCTAGCTTATATAGTAAAATAGGCCTATATGATGCAAAATGTCGGCCAGCCAACAAAAAATAATCAAGAACCTCTGTTACATAATCAGTGGCGCCGGCACGGAGGGCATGATGGGGCGTGCCCCCCCCCAATCGATTTCAGATTTTTTTGGGGGTAGGGTGAGGTGTGCTTTAAATCGAGTGATGGATCTGTGGTAATCATTTTCTGTCACAAATGGTTCTCAAACTATCAGAATTATCCCAAATCTTTCGCAAACTATCAAAATTTTCGCGCGCTCCAAACCTAAGTTACCTCAGTAATATCCTTATTGTCAATAATTTCCGGTGACAACTCCCACAGAAGCACAGTAACAAAAGTTGAAGACTGTTTACGAATTTGCAGGTATAAGATTGGCTTTGTGATTGGCATATATGTTTGGTGAGGAATTGAAAGTGTCTCGATGCAGAGGATCTCGAATGCAGGTTTTGTCATGGTAATCTTATTTAATGAAAAATGTCGGCGCGCTTGGCGCGCATTCGTCACGGCTTGCACCCCATCTTATGACCATTATTAAGGTTATAATACTTGCAACTATTCTGATCACACTACTTTTCCGAGAAACATAACTACATCTCCAACCTCTGTAGGCCTATGGGATGTTTCAGTGTAATTTGTGGCATGATGAGGAAGGTTGAAAGTACGTATTTGCCGTCATACATTTTTCAAATGCAGCCATTACCGGTATAGATGGTGATTTTTAATACACTAAAGACGAAAAAGAATTTTGAAATGCGCTTTTTAGTCCTAAAACCCTTTTACTATACCTGTCAGGGCGGTCTAATATCACCCCCTGCACCTATATTCTCCCTCCCATTCCCCATTGCTGGAAGCTGTTCGTCTGGATTTTCGTTCAAACTTAGTAAACATTCGATAGTTGTAAAGTGCTCGGCATCATACTGTATAGTATCATTTGGATGTCAGGTAATAAGCATCATGTCAGTGCCCCATTTTATATAACTAATCCAGAGCTTCCAGGAGGCCCTATACCGGTGTCTGCCAGCCTTAGATACCCTTTTATAATGCACAATGAAGCAAAGGAAAATTTTCGTAATAGTCGAAGAATGTTTCTGCGAACTCCACGCACGTATTTTTACGTAAAAACTTTCCCCGAATAGGAGGCATTAATTAAAGTAGCGGGGGGGGGGGGCTTCAGGAGGCTTGTTGACAGCATACCCTTCTCTAAGACAACATACTCTCTCTTTAAAGGCAATAGGCAGTCGCCCCAAAATTTTCTTTGAAAAATCAGCAAACTCTTGCAAATCTCGTCTTATTGCATTACAAGCACCTCTGAAGATGTTTTGAACATAACTATTACAAGCTATAGGTAAAGCAAGGAGAAATTCTCCTTGAATTTCACAATTCACTAACAAAAATATTGTCACATGATCAAAATAGGCCATTTATGAATTAGAGTGACAGGGCATACTCACTCTGATTGGGGTGCTGCCTACTGCTTTATCCTTACCAAAAATTAGAATCCAGTAGCGTAGCTAGGCCAGGGGGGCAAGGGGGCGCCAAACCGAGATCACTTAAAAAAATGTTGGAGCTAGTTGGAGCTACCATTTGCCATGAGCATGATATTGGTATAGCAATTTCATCTTTTAATAAAATAATATTTACGATATTGCTAGTGTTTCCCCTTTTTATATGCGGTAAATAGCACTTGGAAGTGCCATTTCCAGCGATCTGGGAAGCATTTTGGGTCAAAATTTTCTTGCGCTCCGCGCAAACACATGGTGGCGCGGAGCTCTGAGAGTCTGTCTATATGGGCTTCGCCTCCCCCTCCCCCCCGACAATTAAATTCCTGGTTAGGCCTTTGTCAACACTGTGTGAAAGTAGCATCTAAACTCTTTTTTGTGGGAGTAAAATACTTCCCACGAAAAAAGTTTGGCCCCCCTAAAAAGTTTTGCCGCCTGAATTTTTGTCTGCGGACGCCCATGGACATTTCTTCTATTTAAGATCTTGAGTTGTGTAAGTATTCATAAGATTACCCCCCGAAGATGGGGGTAGGGGCGCCAATTTCGTCTCTTGCCCCGGGCGCCACAAACCCTATATAGCTACGCCACTGTTAGAATCCACTAAACTATGGATATTTTCTAAACATATATGATCAGTTCTAAAAATATCCCAAAGATGGCACCATTTTGCTTCTAAGCAATCTTAAATTAAAGTGGGCATGACACGGCCAAAATAACTTTTGTGTATTGCAAGATTGGGTACAGTATTGTAAAAGTATCATCTCAAACACAATTAAAACCGGCGCAGTTCGGCATAAATAGAATTTGAAGAAAAACGTCCAGAAATCCAATTTCGAAAAATGCCGCAACAGGTCACCTGACTTTTATGACGCAATTGGCGGCACCCCGCACTGCGCTATGTAAGGACGCGTATCTAGATGTGAAACTAATACAACGCTTTGGGAAAGTTTCATATTTAGAAAACTTCATGTTTGAAAAGGCAACTAGATTCACAACACCCGCCCAACATTACAGAGCGCCAAAGCGCGGAACACGTTGGGGGACTTCGAAAGGCATTATTCATTGGCCCAATATGTTCGCGTGTATATTGTTATAGTATTCACCATTAACAAGTGAATTGAAGATGTGTTGATTTTGTTTTAATATCGGGTAATTCCGGGCTTACTGTAGATGTTCTTAGAGAAGTTTATGGATATGGCCTGTCAAGTGGACCTTTTACCGCTTCGGGACAGTTCGACTTACTTCAGTGGATGGACACATATACTATTAGCGAAAGGAGGAGCTGCAATAATTACTATATACTGTAGCTATGCAGACGGAGACTCGAAAGGCAAACAAACGAGGTCTGTGAGCAACATGTTGCAGTCGTCAGAATATAGTTTATCTGAATGATTTCTGTCCAAAGAATTCCATTGAAGGTGGTGGACTACTTCAGCTCAGATGGCGAGGCGACATTATTCCGTCCTAATCACCACAGAGTGACTTTGTGAGTATGTTATTATGGCCATCGCCCCAATTCGTTGTAATTTCAAGGCCTCGGGACCAAAAAATCATCTATCTAGTACGCATCCCGTACATCCTTAGTGCATTGGCAGCACATAACCATCAGTGTTTGCATGTCTATAACTGGGGACACGGACCACGCTAGCCAACGTAGGAGATTGCCGCCACACACTCATTTACTATCGGGGCCTATCCTCATAAACGTAGTCGTGCTACTCATTCCATTCAGGGCTCACAGTACTATCCCGCTAATTAGCCAAATTGTCAATCGTTGACTACAGACTCCGAGATTCCCGCATTCATGATTAACTTCTACCAACTGTATCAAACTTACATGATCATGCAATCGGTTTGCCTGACGTTCGCCGTTCTACTTTACTTAGCGTTTTCTGCCCTAGTCCCTTACCAGTCAAGTGTTACCCAGCCTACCCAGGACCGCCTTTCCAGACAAGTGTGGAGTAACGCGTTCAGTAACAGTGCACTGAGGCCTAAGTTAATTACCAGTCCATAGTATTAAGGGCCCTGCCAAGTTGATTATTGTGATGATAGCCTATCTTATGTAACAGTAAATGTGTTGAAGACCTAAGTTATATTCCCAGCCTGAGATTTCCCAGCCTAAGATTGGCTCATATGCTCTACCTTTTTTTTTAGAGCCCTGCCAGTACACGAGAAGAAGAAGAAGAAGTGAGAATGATGTAATCCTAGCAGTTTGAATGATTATTGTAACTTGTCAATGACATGTAGAGAGAGAGAGATCAGAGTCTGATGGAAACAGTGAATCAGTTCAAATCAATATTATTGGCTCAACTCCTCTTCTTTCAGTGTTGGTTTTTGACACGTGTATCTAATTTATGTAGCTTTCCTATCGCTAGAGCGTTAACAGGAATTGGGGGCCTATCATAGGAACAAACCAGTTTCAGGCAAAAGATTTAAATTAACGGTAACGAGCCGTATAGGGATCATAGTAGGCCTAGCTGGCTGCAGAAGGTTGTGGTATTTACTATGATGGATGCTTACTGAATTTGTTAAGGAACCTTCAGTTGAGGCTCTGGCACCACTGAAAAGGTCAAGAGTTGTAGAAGATTTGCAAGCACGATGGTATTGAAGTAAAAAACAAAGTGACCGTAAAACCTGACAGTGAAAAAGGTTGTTCGTAATTGAGTATATAGTAGATGAAAATATTCTACCAGAAAACGTAGCGACCTGTAACCAGAGGTCCCGATCAAAATTGCAGGTTAGTGCAGGCAAAACCTTGGAAATAAGAAGGCTGGAATTAGAATTCAAGGAACGACGAGAAAGAGAAGAAAGGGAATTAAGATTAAAACAGTTAGAACTGGAAAAAGAAGTAAAGCTTAGGGAAATTAGAGGTTGGTTCGAGCAGGGGTTGCACAAAGAGGTTTTGATTGTAAAAAAAATACCTGAAGTTAGTGGCCTAAGTTCAGGAAACAGAAGTAGGAAAATACCTTTCTTCATTTTGAAAAATTAGCCCGTTCGCTTTAAAAGGCCAAAAGAAAAATGGGCCTTAATGCTTCAGAGTGTTTTGATAAGGAAAGGCACCAGACAGTATATGGCTCCTGTTCTCTTGAAAACAGTTCAACTTATTGAAAAGGTTCAAAGAAGAGACAATTTTTGCAGGCTTACGAACTGGTACCAGAGGCGTACAGGCAAAAAATTAAGGCAGCGTTAAAAAAGCAAGATGGGCAAACCTTTATGTAGATATTGGCCAGGGCAAAAAGAGATTGTGCTTTTTGAGAGAATGGTGCATGTCGAAAGAAATTGGCAAGCGATTACCCCCAAAAGTTAAGACAACTAATATTAGGTTGGAAGTAATTCAAAAGATTGCATCTTTTGGAAATCAAAAACCCACCTGGATGACCACAAAGAGTTCATCACTGGAAAAATGCTAGCAACTCGTGACTGACGATTATTCACTTACACACAAAGGTGGTGTATGATAGGACAAACAAGGAAAGTCCGGCGACAAAACAGTACACACAACAAATTTCAAGAAAGATAAGAAAAATAATGATCGAGGAATCCAAGAAGGATGAAAACCGAGTCCAACCCAAGGAAAAACATAAAGGTGTGATCATTCTCCAACAGCCCCTAAATGTGGGTTTTGCAGAAAAAACTAGGTCATACTAGTGTCTGAATGTTGGACTATGAAAGGTAAGTTCCCCTTTTCAGGTGAGCACCAAACCGGTTGCTCACATGTTGTGAAGAGCCCAAGTGGTAATAAAACCTGATGTGTGCCGAAACCTAACTGTTTCAGAGCACTGAAAAAGTGGTGATGAGGGAGTTTGAGCCTTTTATTTCAAAGGGCTTATGTTTGTCCATTAATAGATGACCAGGTGTACACGAAAGCCTGTAAACTATTTTTAAGAGACCACAGCAGCAAGCCACTCAAGTTTAATGGAGGATCGGATTACCAATCTCTAAAGGAAGCTTGTGAAGTGAAGAGTCTCACATTACTTTGAAAGGTATAGAGTGTAATCCCTTAATGTTCCTTTCCACAAGGTTTACTTGGAACAGGGCTGTTACTGGGCCAGGTTGAGTTAGGTATTTTGCCAATCTCTTCCAAATAGGGGTGTACCACTTCTTCTAGGGAATGGGACCTAGAGGGGGACGACAGTGTTCACAGACTTTACAACTCACTAAAGAACCAAGCGCAGAAATGAAACAGAGCGTTGGAACAAGAAATTCCTGATTTGTTCCTGGCATGTTCGGTGACAACTCGGGCAATGAAAAAGAAACAGACGCAAATGTCTTCGACAAGTGGAGTAAATTTGTTGGAGTATAGATACCTTTATGGGTCACTTAGATGAGTCTACCGGAAGAAGCTCAGGCAGCAGTGGTAACAAAAGGTAAAATCTGCCAAAAGTAGATTTTGTAGAGAAGGTTAATTGAAAAAGCCTGTTTAAACAAGGAGCAACTAAAGGTAGTTAGAACAGGAAAAAGATCCTGAAATACAGCTTCTGGCAAAGAAAGCCCTGTGAGTTAAATTGAAGCGGAGAAATTGCCAAGTGTTTTTATTTACATTCGGGGATATAATGAGAAAGGGGAGGCCACATGAGGCTCCAGACTGATGATGACATCAGGTTATACATCAAATAGTTGTACCAAAGATATATAGGAGTAAGATTTTTGAGAGTTAGCTCATGAGACTCCATAGCCGGCCACATTGGAAGTCAAACAAAAACATATGATAAGATTTTGAATTATTTTTTTGGGCCAATGTTGAACACAGGATGTTATGAGATTTTGTAAGGACGTGTCATTACATCGCCAGGTAGTGGGAAAAAACCCAATTCAAAAGATCCAAAAACCTGCTCCCATCTGAGGCAATACCTGTCTTTGAAGGAACCCTTTAGCAGGAGTATTATTGATGGCTGTTGGCCCTCTCCCTAAGACCAAAATCAGGGAAACATGTACATTCTGACGATTTATGTGTGCAGCTACCAGATTTCCGGAAGGCTATTACCCTCCGTAATATTAAGGACACCTGCAAATTGTTAAGGCTCTGGTCAAGTTTTTTACGCGGGGTAGGACTTCCTAAAGTTGTACAGTCAGACCAGGGTTCTAACTTTATGTCAGTTTGTTTCAGCAAGTTATGTATCAGCTCATGGAATTAACGCAGCAAAAATCAAGTTCCTTATTCACCCACAGAGCCAAAGGGGCTATTGAGAGATTTCATCAGACCATAAAAGAACATGATTAGGGCATACTGTTGTGAATATGAGAAAGAGTGGGATGAGGCTCTACCATTGCCTAATTGTTTGCAGTAAGGGAAAACGAAACCAAGCTTCCCTCAGGTTTCACCTTATGAATTGGTGTTTGGTCATACACCAAGGGGGGACCGTTTAAAGTTGTTAAGAGACAATTGTGGTTTGATGACTATTCCTGAACCAGAAATTGGTCATTTGAGTATGTGTCAAGGTTAGGGAAAAAACTCAGAAGAAACATTGGAGAAATCGGCTAGAAAAGAAATTTGTTGATGCACAGGAGAAAATGAAAGAGCAGTATTTGATCTGAGAGCAGTTGAAAGGAAACTTTCAAACGGGGACAAAGTCCTCTATTACTACTCCCAGTGCCAGGAAAACCCATTACAGGCAAGTTTTCAGGAACCATACGTTATCGATAAGAAGGTAAATGAGGTTGGGAATATTTAGTTATAACTCCTGATCGGAGAAGAAAGAGTAAGCAATTGTGTCCATGTAAAACATGATTAAAAGATATCCATGACCGTCAGGAATCAATTGAAGATTCAGTACCTAAAGGTGCTGTTATTAATGTCAGGAGTAAGGACACGTGGGACTCATATTGAGGACATTGTGGACAGGACAATAGTTGTCACAGAGTGTATGCATGAAGATGTTTTATCAGATGGCAATACTAGTTTTACAGAATTTGGAGGGTGTGAAAGAGGTATCACAGGGTGGTGGTAAAGAAGGACCTTGATAATGAATATGTTGTTACAAAGTTGAAAAAATTCGGAGGTATTAGCAAAGTTCAAGAGTAAAAATTGATTTCTTTGAAATTTAGAGCAAACAGGTGCAATTGATCAGATTATTAGATGAGTATCCTATATTGTTTTCTGATACTCCCACAAAAACTGATGTTATTTATCATGATGTTGAAGTAGGTGATTTGCTGTTTCCTATAAAGCAGGCACCCATATAGAGTGAATCCATTGAAGTCGACGGAGATGCAAAAAGAAGTTCAGTATATGCCTGGATAATGTATAATTGAGCCTAGTAAGAGTAGATGTGGTCATCACCCATGTGTTTTAGTTGCCAAAATCTGATGGCACGTTTCGTTTTCTGTACAGAATTACCGGAGAAGTCAATGCAGCTACAAAGCAGATACATATCCATAACCCAGGGTGGATGACTGTATGTGATAAGTTGGAAAAGCAAGAGTATGTTTCCAAATTTGAATCTAAAGTGATATTGGCAGATTCCCGTTGAGCCGAAAGAGCAAAGGGAAATTTCGGCCTTGTTGACACCCAACAAGGCCTTTACCAAACAGGGTCATGCGCTTTGGAATGAAAAAGTTCATCGGCCACATTTCAACAGAATGATTAATGATCTTCATCAGTGATCTCGATAATTGTGATGCTTACATTGATGATTTAGTGGTGTACAGTGCACTTGGGAGGTGAACATTTTAGAGCATATATTAGAAATTATTTGACAAATTGAGCTCATGCCAAAGTTAACACTGGAATTGAATTAAGACGTGAGTTTTGTAAGACCCCAAGTGGAATTTTTTGGGAATGTCAGTAGGTAAGGGGAAAGTAACGACCTATTGTAGGCCCAAAGTCACGGATATTCAATTAGGTACCCTGCGCCAAAAGCAAAAAGGGAAATTATGAGATTCCTTGGTATGGTCTTGGGTATTACAGAAGGTACAGCCCAAATTTTCACAGACCCATGAAATTGTCACTCAGTTGGGGGGGGGGGGGGGGGGGGGGGGGAAAACAACCTGTTTAAGTAAGGAAAGCGAAGTTTTTATGGGATTGAAAATTGTCAGTCATCTTTTAAGAAAGGTAAGCAGATTTAAATGAGCGAGCCTGTGTTTGATGTGCCACCCAATTTCGAAGGCCAAATTTAAACTCAATGTCTTATGCTAGTGATGTAGCTGTGGGCGGAGTATTATTTCAGTAGGGGACGAAGATGTTATCAACCATCCTATTTGTTATTTCTCAAAAAAAGTTCAACAAGCATCAGAGAAACTACTCTACAATTGAAGAAGGAGACGTTGGCATTGCCTATTAGCTTTGCAGCACTTTGCATGTCTTATTTAAATGGTGTCCAAGTTTCCAATCCTGGTATATACAGAATTCAAGGAGCCATTGCGATTTATACACAGGATGAAAGAACTCCAATCAAAAGATTATTAAGGGGGAGTCTAAGTTTTACACGAGTATGATCTTGTTCATTAATCACATTCGTGGTAAGGATAATATTTATTGCGGATGCACTTTTCTAGAAACTACTTGACTCAAGTAAGTCTATGCATTTATGTTTTTATTCTATGTTTATACAGTCATATTGATTGTTGCAAGTATGTATTGAATGTAGAAGTGTGAGGAAAGTTTTCATTGCAACCAAGTTTCTTCTTTAAGGGGGGAAGTGTTTATAGTATTCACCATACAAGTGATTGAGATGTGTTGAGATTTGTTTTAATTATGGGTTATCGGGAACTACTGTAGATTTTCTTAGAGAACGTTCTGGAAAAATGGCCTGTCCACGTGACCTGTTACCGCTTCGGACAGTTCGGAACTTACTTCAAGTGGATGGACACATATACTATTAGCGAAAGGTGCATATATATACTGTAGCTATGCAGACGTGAGCTCGAAAGGCAAACAACGAGGTCTGTTGATCAAATGTTGCAGTCGTCAGACTATAGTTATCTGAAATGATTCTGTTCCAATAATTCATTGAAAGGGTGGACTCACTTCAGCTTCATGATGGCGAGCGACATTATTCCGTTCCCTAATCACCCACAGAGTGGACTTGTTTGTGAGTATGTATTATGGCCATCGCCCCAATTCGTTTCTACGTTCAAGGCCTGGGACCAAATCATATTATCTAGTACGCATCCAGTACATCCTTAGTGCATGCAGCACATACCAAGTCTATTGTTCATCGTCTATAACTGGGACAGGACCACGCCTAGCCTACGTAGGAGATTTGCCGCACACTCATTACTATTCCGGCCTATCCTCCTAACGTTAGGGTGCTATCATTCCATTCAGGCTCAGTACTTATCGCTACATTATAGCCCATAATTGTCAATAGCGTTGACTACAGACTCAGATTCCAGGCATCTCGATTAACTTCTACCAACGGTATCAAACTTAAGAATACATGCAATGGTCTGCCCGACGTTCGCGTTCTACTTTACTTAGCGTTTTCGAAAGTCCTTACCAGTCAATGTGTTACCCAGCCTACCCAGGACCGCCTTTCCAGACAAGTGTGGAGTAACGCGTTCAGTAGAACAGTGCCACCTGAGGCCTAAGGTAATTACCAGTCCATAGTAGAAGGGCCATGTCCAAGTTGTGATTATTGTGCTGAATTATGGGCCTATCTTATGTAACAGTAAATGTGTTGAAGACCTAAGTTATATTCCCAGCCTGAGATTAAGAAGTGAGAATGATGTAATCCTAGCAGTTTGAATGATTATTGTAACTTGTCAATGACATGTAGAGAGAGAGAGAGATCAGAGTCTGATGGAAACAGTGAATCAGTTCAAATCAATATTATTGGCTCAACTCCTCTTCTTTCAGTGTTGGTTTTTGACACGTGTATAATAATTTATGTCGTTTCCTATCGCTAGAGCGTAACAATATGCACCCGTGTTTTAACTTCCCTGGATATAATAAACAGCTTTGTTTTTGTGCAAAAAGAACGCGGTCCGGGCGCGCTGTACAGAACAGCTATGAACACGTATGGACAGTCCATAACACTAAGCGCGCCTTTACTCAGTGAGCTGTTCAGTAACGTTGCTATTGTGAATGGTAAGCATTCACCGCGCAACGACGCATAGTTCACAATGTGGTCACTGGTCACGCGCGCTGCTGTATAGTATCGTAGCACAGGTGTTTGCAGTGATGTACCCGCTAACACGCGTAAGCATGCACATGACTCGATGTGTAGAACGATGGGTGAGCTGCCTGGTACAGTGTTACTAACCGTGCCTCCAATGACGTCACGATCTTGAGACGCGCTCACATACTTTTTTTCGCTTTTAGATTTCAGATGGCTGAGTCTGGCCTGTAATTGGGAATTTTCACAAAGGTCGTATTACTGTGTTTAACCGGGACGTAGTTGAGTGGGGAAAACAGTCGCTTCATTTCAAGCTGTCACCCAAAGAAAATTTTTTTCCGGGAGGGGAAGGGGTTTATAACCGGGGGGCCTAAGAAAACCCCCCCGGAAAAAATTTTGGGGAAAAGGGGGTTTTTTTTGAAATTTGGGAAAAAAAAATTTTGGGGAAAAAAAGTAACCCCGGGTTTTTTTATTTTTTTTTTTTTAAAATTTTAAATTAAGAAAAAAAAGGCAATTTTAAAAAAAAGAAAAATTTTGGTTTTTAAAAGGGGGGGGAAAATTTAAAAAATCCCCCCACCAGGGGGCCCCCAAAAAAAAACAAAAACAAAAATTTGGAAAAAAGGTCCCCCCAAAAAAAATTTGAAAAAACCCTAAAATTGATAAAAACAAATTAAATTTAAAATTTCCGAAATCCCTTGAAGTGACTTTTATTAATTCATTTACCAAAATTAACATCTTTGAAGTTTAAAAATGCATTTTACCGTAAATTGCCTCGTTTCAACAATATCAACATTTCCAAATAACATATTTAAACTTCCGGAGGTACCTTTTTCCCCTTTAAAAAGTCAAGCAGGGAGCTTTGAAAAAGGGGATAAAAATCAATTTAAAAAATTACGTAAAATTTTTTAAAAATTTCCAAGTAATAATTATATTTTAAGATGGGGTTAAATTAAGGGAAAACCAAAAATCCGGGAGTTAATTGAGAGTAATTTTCTGAATAATGTTTATAAACAAAAGGTAAAAGTCAGTAGGATTACATTAATTTTAAGGGAAATATGCCAATGTTTTTTCGTAGTGGAAGTTTTAAATTTTTCCTTTTTTAAACCTTAGGAAAAACCCCCCCAAAACCTGAAAATAGAAAATTTAAAGGAAAGTTTATTTCAAACCCCGCCCCCCCAAAATTTCCCTTTTTCCCCCCAAAACCCAATTTTTTCCTTCCCACATTCCCCCTTTCCCCCCTTTTTCAACTTCCTAATCAAAATTTTTTTCAACGCCAGAAATAACAAATTAGAAATAATTAATTTATATTTTTAAAATTTTAATTATGATTCCAAAAAAAGGGTTTTTTAAGAACGTAGGACTAATTGTTAAATTGGTTTAAAAATTTTGGAAATCTATAAATTTTATAACCGAAAATCAGTTAAGGTTTAAACAAAAGAAAAAGGTCAATAAATTTTTACCCCAAGAAGGGTAATCCCATAAATAAACAAAACGAATTTGGAAAGCTTGTTAATAATTTTAAACTGGTAATTAATCTTATTGGTGTATTTCTTTTAAATTTTTTCAAAAAAAAATTGTTCTCCCTTTAAAGAAATAGACCTAAAGTTTTTAATTTAATCAATTATGCTGGCATAAGAAAGAAGTAACCAATTTTTCAATGGAAGATTTTGGAAGATAAAAAAATCCCTATTGAGTTTAGAAAAGGCCATTTTTGAATTTAAGTTTAAATACGGGAAAGGTAAGGCAAAGGAGAAAATTTGGATTTAACCCATTAGTTTTAATTTTGCCGGGCCTTTTTTGGGAAAATATCGTTAAAAGTTCAGTTTTAAGGAGTTAAAGCTCAAGGACCCCTTTAAAAATTCTGTATTTGAAAATAGTCATTGTCAGTGAAAAAAGGTCAAAATGATGAAGATGGCATTTGAAAAGACCGTTTTAAGATTTTGGCTTTTCCTTTTAACCACCAAGGAAAACCCTTGAACCATCGGATTAAAAAAAGGGAAATTAATTTTCCTTTTTTTCACCACCATCAAAAAAAAATTTTAAGAATCCCAAAAAATTTTTTTTCTTCTATGGACAATTATAAAGGGTTTTAGGGAGAATTTAAATTCATTTTTTCCCGGGTATGATAGCCCGAAATTTCCAATTGTTCAAATTTAACTTTCGTTTAAACTAAATTTTTAGAGAAAGACTAAAGAAAAAAAAGGTTTCCTTTCAAAATTACTGGGCAAATCTAAAAATTTTATAAAAATAGTTTACAAGGGGGTTTTTTAACTTCTGTTACATTCAACTAAACGAGGGTTGAATTTGAAAGGTAACTTTTTAAACCCTGTTAACTAAAAATTTTAAAAACCCAATTGGTTAATAACTGAAATTTTGTGAATTAAATTTTTAATGGAAAAAATTAGTTATCTTTAGCTACTATGGCCCCGAACCCCCCTTTTCTAATTTAAAGGGCAAAACCTTAATTATCTAAGTAACTTGTTTTTCGAAACCAAAAATATCAGCCGGGCAGAAACTTAAAAAGGTTTGGAGTTTGCTAACACACAGCATTTCGTCGTAGAATTACCAAGTTCAAAGTAACCAATTTTTGGGTAAAATTAAAAGGTGAATCCCTTAAGAAGTTTGGAAATTCTTTTTTGAATTTTTCCATTTTTTTTTGTTAGAAAACCCCTTTCCGGGAAAAAATTTTTTAAAATGCCTAAGGAAAGTATAAAAAAGGTTTTTTACAACTGTTTAAAAAAGGAAAATGGGGGAAGGGAATAACGGAGGGGGAAAATAAAAAGGGAACGTGAAAAAAACGGCATTAAAAAGTTAAATTTTAGGTTCTGATTAAATAGAATAACAACGTAAAAAAAATTTTTTGTTCCCAAGATGTTTTATGTAATGTGTTTGGAAAAATTTTCCCTAAAAAAAGGGTTTTTAGAAATGGTAATTCCCCAAAAAACCAAGGAAAGTTACTTTGCTTCGGTTATTTATAACCTTAATTCACTTTTTAAGGGTTAGTTAGGCCTTTTAAGGGGTCCAAAAAAAGCCGTGAGGGGATTTAAGGTTTTCGGTTAATATTCCCAACTTTGTAAATTTCCCCTTCCCACTTTTTAATGGAAATTGTTCAAATATTTTCTCCAACCTTTTTTTAAACAAAAAATGCAGCAATGTAAAATGGGGTTGTTCTCTTAAGGTGAGGGTGAAATTGGAAAAAATTTGGTTCATTTCTAGCAAATTTAAATGGAAAACGCTTCCTTGGGATTTGGATTTTCCAATTGTTTGGAAATTAAAACTTAGTGAAGTTGTACAAGGAAATGATTCAAAACCCCTTTTGAATTGAATTGGACGAAAAGTTACATTCTTGGAAAAATTCAGAATACGGGTTCCTTTGTAGTCAATAAATTTTAAATTTGTAAGTTTTAAAATTTAAAAGGCCCATTTGTTTTTTTTAATTATCCAATATGCCAAAACCTTTGGGAAAATGTTTCCCCATTTTGATAAAATTAATTAAGTTTAAACTTGTTTTTCAGATTTTTAACCAAATACGGGAAAAAAATTAAAAATGGAATAATTCGCTTCCCAACCATTTTGAAATTACAACGTATTTTAAAATATTAAAAACTCAAATTAAAGAAAATTTTAAATGGGTTTTGAATCCAAAAACTTGGAATTGCAATAACCTTCCAAACAATATACCACACTCCAAATGAAAAACTCCCCCCTAGTATTTGTCCTGGGTCAAAGTGTTAATTTGGACATAATTTTCAATTTTTTAAAATTGGAATTTTAAATTTCTAACCTTTTAATAACCCCTTTAGAAAAATTATCAATAAATAAATTTGTTTTTATCTTTAAACGTACATTTTTGTTAATTTTTAACTTTTAAATTCCCATATAATTTTTTAAAATTCATTTAGTAAGGTTTAAAAGTCCTTTTCTTCCTTTTAAACAAATAAGAAAATTTTTTTTTAAAATTCGAAATTGGTTATAAATTTTAATAGCTTTTTTTGGTTTAGGGCCCCCAAAAAATTTGCTTTTAAAAAATTTTGCGGTTTTTGGCATTGCTTTCTTAAACCTTTCAAAAGGAAGCCCCTTTTTAACCAACACTTAAAAAATTTTTAACGATCATCTTTAGTTTAACAAAAAATTTAAAAATTTGAAGGGTTTTAAAACATCCTTTTAAAAAAAGGGAAAAAATGATCTTAAATGGCATTATTAAAAATTGCTGAAATTTTAAAAAATTGGAAAAAAAGGGTTTTTATGAAAACTTAAATAAACCCAAAAAATTCAAACTCTCCCTCCAGTTTTAAAAATTTATGTAAATGAATCTAAGTATTGTTTTTACCCGGGGAAAAAATTGTTTAAATTGGACATTTTTCATTAAAGTTAAATTTGATATAAAAAACCTTCAAGGTCGCTAAAACGTGAAACGGAAGTAAACAAAATTTTTTCATAAAATTGGGTTAATTGGAAAAGGTTTTTACTGTTCACTTAATACTCTTATAAGTTTTTGGTTGTTGTTTGAAGAAGCAGGGCTTTGGAATGGGTTAAGGAGAAAATGGAAAATAAATTACAATTTTTATTCCCTTTTTTTTCCTTTAAAACCCAATTTTGGTATTAGGAGTAAATTTTAACCGGGCTATTCGGGTCTTGAAATTTAAAGTTTTGACCCGTAAAAAAATAATTTTGGATTTTTTTTTAAATCGAGAAAAGGTTTTTTTTTTAAGAAATTTCAAAAACCCAAGTTTTTTAAACCAAAATTAAAGAAAAAGGGAAAATTTAAATAAAGCCAAAGGTTTTAAATTACGTCGTAAAGGGGCTTAAAAACTTCCCGCCCAGAATGCCACCCTTAAAATCCTCCCAATTTCCCGGTCCAGAAATTTTTAAAAGGGTTCTATTAAAACTTCCTTAAATTTTCCCTGGACAGGTATTAAGGGGATGGGTTTAACCCTTTGAAAATTTAAAGGTTTTAATTTGGAATAAATTTCCAGTAAATTAAAATGAAAATTTGTTTAAATTATAATCGGAAATTTATTTTGGGCCAATTCCGCTTTGGAAAATTAAGAAAAGGGTTTAATTTTTGTAAAATGAATTTTAACCGCAAAGATTTTTCCTTTTAAAAAAACAAATGAAAGTTTCCTTGTTCAACCCCCTTTTAATTGAATTGGATAGGAAACATAGGAGCCCATTAGTGATAAAATTTGATTCCATTACCCGGGGTATTTAAATCGGTAGGTATTTAGATATTTTTTGAAATGATTACTTTCGCTAATTATAAAAAAATTTTTTCTTGGAAGTTTCCCTTAAAACTTTTGGTATCAAAAATTAGGGATGGTTTTCCTGCAAATCCGGATTTAAAAGGAGGGAACTCTGACGTTTAATGCTTTTTGCTACCTATGGAAGAAATTTTAAATTTAGGAAAGGTGGAAAAGGGTAAGGTTGGTTTGCAAACCTTTATTTTTGGTTAGAAAAAAAAAACTTTGAAAATTAAGTTTTGTGATTGGGAAAGTCCTTTCTCTAATTACTTTAAAATTAAGAAAAAAAAGGATTTTTAACTACAAGAGGATTTTAGGTAGGCCCTTTAAAAAAAAAAGGGGGCGCAACCCCTTTTCAATTTATTTAACCAAAAATTTTAGACTTAAAAAAAAATATCAAAAAATTACGGTAAATTTTATAAACTTCTCCGGGGAATCAATTTAATAAAAAATGTTTCCTTGACAATTTTTAAATTCCCCTTTTCCTGAATTATTAACGGGGGGCTGTTGTTGTTGGGGTTAATCCTTGTGTTGATAACTTGTTTTTCCCTTTACGGAAAATTTGTTGTTCAAGAGAAATTTGGTGAAATTTTAAAAACCCTTTTAATTTCCAAATCCCTTTAAATGTTCGTAAAAAAGGTTTAAAATTACCCATTTTAAGGTATTTTGGAAATTTTTGTTTCCAATTTAATTTTATTTTTGAAAGATTTAAACCCAAATGTTTCCCCCTTTGTTATTTTGGTTTTAAAACAAAAATTAATCCCCGATTAGTTTTTAAAAAGGTTAAAAATAAAATGGGTTAATGTGTTGGGGTTAAGAAAAATTAAATCCTTAACCAATAAAAATTTTTCCCTTTTCAAACCTATTGAAATTTACCCAATTGGTCTTAAAAACGAAAAGTTTCATTAAAATTTTTGAACATTTGAAATGTTGGGACTTAAAATAATTGAAAAAGTAACCTTAAGTTTGAATTAATTTTTAAGCCCAAAAATGAGCATTTTTTAAAATTTTACAAATTTTAATAAAAAAGGGTTGGGCATCCCAAAAGGGCCGGCACCAATCGAATTTTAAATTGAAAATACAAAAGTATTCATCAGCCTTGGGAAAGTAGTATTGAAAGAATAAAAACGGGAAATTTGAAAAATTTAGAATCAAACCAAATTTAAGATCCTTTATAAAATTTTAAATTTTAAAATGTTCAATAATAGACAAGAAATGTCCTCTTTTTTCCCGGGAAAGCAAAAATGAGTATTAAAATGGAAAATTGTTGGTTGTCCAAGGGAAAGGGATTTACACCAAAAAATTTGGCAAATGGATTTCCTTAATGAGGTTGTTGATCAGTATAGTTGAAAAAGGGTAATCCCCTTTAAAGCGGCCGATAACGGTTTAAGCTGAAAGGCCTAATTTTAAAGCAAAGTTAAATAATTTAAATTTTTTTAAAAACCCTTTAAAAAAGGATCTAATTTTAAATTCCTAAGGGAAGGCAGTTTGGCCCTTTGGGGGTTTAAATAAAAATTTTTCAGACCTAACCAATGGGCCCCAGAAAACCTTATATCCTTTTCTTTTAAAAAATTCGTGAAAAGGTTTTGGAAAATTTTCCCATTTATTTTAAAAAAAAATAAAATTTTGAAAAAATAAACAAACTTTTAAAATTAAATTGCTTTAATTTTAAATTTCCTTAAGAAAATTTTCACCCATCATAAAATTTGAAAATTTCCCGAAGTTTTGTTTGGCCAAAAAAATTGGATGAGGGAAAATTTTGGGGAAACCCCCCAAATTTGATTCCAATAAAATTAAAATTCAAGAAAATTTCCCCCTTTTAAAACCCAAATTACCTGTGAAATTCCCAAATTTTTAAATTTCAAAATTTATAAGCCACCAAATGTATTTGCAGAAAGGATAAAATTAACCAGTGGGCTTTCGAATTTACTTTTATTGGTAATATTACATTTTGGAGAACCTTAAAAAAAAATAAAGATTAAAATAAAAAATTTATAAAAATTATAAAATTTTTTAAAATAATAAGTATCCCAAGTTAACAAAACCTAAATAAAATTTTTACCAAAATTTAAATGAGGAAATTAAATTTTCTAAAAAAACCTCCTTTGTTAAATTAAATTTTTCAGACAAACCAATAAAAATAGGGCCAAAAAGAAAAGTTAATCCCAAAGGGAATACAATAATTGTAAAATAAAAAAATTTTAAACTGAAAAAAGAATTATCCGGGAATTTTTTTAAAAATTTCAAAAAGGCATTTTTAAAAAAATTTAATTGTAAATTTACTGGAACCCAAAAAGAAGTTAAAAATAAATAAAATAAAAAATCAAATTTTTTTAAATAAGTTAATTCAAAATTCAAATTAAATTAACAAATTGAAGGGGAAAAAAAGGGGGACATTAAATTCCTTAAAAAATTTTTAAAACAGATTTTGTTAAAAAAAATTAACAAACATTTTTAAAAACCCCAATTTTTTGGGAATTATAATCTTCATATTAAAAATTTGGACTTTATTTTTTATAGTAGGACCAAAATTTTTAAAATTTTGGGAAATTTTGGGGAGGAAAATAGCGTAAATTTGAGGAAGGATCTTAAGGAAAGCTTTTTTAAAATTTTCCCCCCTAAAAAAGCCAAAAAAAAAACCCCCTTTCATAAGACCCATTTTTATCACCCTTTTTGGGGTTCAAAACAGGGAATTGGGGAAATTTAATAAAACCCAAATTAAGAACAGAAAAACCAAAATTTACCCTTTAAAAATTGGTGGGCCTTTAAAGTTTTTAAATTTCCCAAGTACTTTTAAAAACAGAAAAAGTAAATTCAAAAAATTGTTCTTAAACCGTCTAAATAACCCACTTACAGAATGAAAAAATTTTTTCATTTTACATTAAAAAACCATTGGTTTAAGTTATAATTATTGCATGTTTAAGTTTATGGAACAAATTTTTCAATTTTACCCAAAAAAAGGGAAAAATTTTTTTGGCACCCTGTTTGAAAGGTTTTGTGCGTTTGGTTTGAAGGTTGTAACAAAAAACCCCAACTAAAAGGTTATTGGGGTTTTTTAAGAAAAAATTATAACCCCTTTTTTAAAAGTAACATTTCGGCACTTGTTAAAAAAGAATATAAATAAATTAAAAATAGGTTGAAATTAAAAAGACAGTAAAATGGAAATTAGTGGAAATCCTAACCTTTTAAAAATTTTTTTTAAAATTTTTCCCCTTTTCTAAAATAGTTGATAATTATCGGTCAACCCCTTTTAAAGTACAAAATTCAAGTAAAAGTGAAGACAAAAATTTTAAAATCCTAGGTTATTCAAAATTCCAAACCTTTTTTAAAAATAAATCTTTTTTTAAATTTCAAACCAGATAATGTGAATTTAAAATTAAATGTATTAAACCTTTTTAAAAAGGTTTTTTATGCCAAAATTTGGGTTTTTTTTTAATAAACCCCAAAAATTTAAAAATTGAAATGTTTATAGCCAATAGGTTTTGGTTTCCATTTTTTAATTACAACATTTTAACAAAAAAGGAACAAAAGGAATGGGTCCGGGGGAACTTTGAAAGTATTTAAAAAACCCATAAAAATTTATTTATTTCACAATTCCAAAAATGATTAAATTGATCCACCAAATTATTAATCTTACAAGCCCCCTTTTTTTCCCAAAACTCTTATGAAGGGAATTTCTTTAAAAAAAGGGACTTTGGAAAGACATTTTTTGGTGATGGTAATTGGTTAAAAACCATACAAAATTTATGAATTGCAGTTCCATTTTCAGAACCCTGGGTTTAAAAAAATTTAAAAAACTTTAAAACCCAAAAACTTAAATTAACTGACAAATTTATTTTTTAAAAATTTAGTACCCTTAAACCCCCTTTGGGGGAAGCGGTAGAAAAATTTTTAAACGGGAAAAAGTATCTAATTTGGGAAAG
Organism: Holothuria leucospilota; assembly: GCA_029531755.1. Taxonomy (NCBI): domain Eukaryota; kingdom Metazoa; phylum Echinodermata; class Holothuroidea; order Aspidochirotida; family Holothuriidae; genus Holothuria; species Holothuria leucospilota. The sequence goes on along the minus strand of CM055972.1, from coordinate 25,916,664 downwards.
GGTTGAAAAAAGCTCTTAAAGGAACAAAAAATTTCATTTAAAAACCTAAAAAGATGCGTAAAATTTAATTAGACAAAAATTTAAAATTCTTTAAAGTTTTTTAGAAAATCCCCCTTTTCCCAATGTATTTTTTTGGGCCTAAAAAAAAGCCCCCGGTTGGTTTTTAATTGGAAAAAGGGGGAAGTCTCCAGAATTAGAGAAATCACCGCATTCGCACAGTTCCGGGTTGAAAGTTAAATGGGCCTTTAATTTTTACAAAAAAAAAGTCCCTTTTGGTTTTTAACCGAAGGTTTTAATTAATGGGGTTACAGTCGCTTAATTTTTTGGGCAAAAGGGAAATTAATTAATAACCAAACATGGAGACATGAATAACCTTAGGTCTTTACAGAAAATCATTTAATTCCCTTTTAAATTTTAGGGTTTAGGCCTACCTTATTATTTCCCTTTAAAAAGTCTTTAAATTGAATTTAAAAATTTAGGTTTCAACAGGTATCTAATTTCCCCCCAAAAAAATAAAATTACAATTTAAAAAATTCCCTGGGAAAAAAAATTCCCTTTGGGTAGCCCTTTGAAAAAATCCTTTCAAATTTAATTTTCACGTGGCAAATATCCGGTTAAAGAAAAAATTTGACAATGGAATGGACTTCACATTGTGCTTTATAAAGGGTTTGAAATGCAAATTGCCAATTCGTGATAGGGTTTATTTAATCCTGGGTTTACCTTTGGTTTTTAAAAAACCAAAACCAATATATTCGAAGGGTACCAAATTTATAAAAATGATCCACTTTTTTTTTAAAAGGGGTTCGTGAAGAATATCTTGGCGCTCTTTTTGGAAGGGTCTTTTTTTAATGGTAAACCCGTTTTAATTCAGTTGTCAACTTACTTTCATTAAAAATAATTCCAAACTTTTTGGCCAATGAAGGGCTACAAATAGGGAAAAATTCAAACCCACTTGCAAGGGTTTGGGGAGGGTCAAGGGCCAAAGGGGAAATTCCGAAAAGGGTTTTAAAGACTAAAAGGGCGTCTGGAATTGGTGAAATTAGCATGGGAAAGGGGATCAAGCCCAACATAACCTTCCCGAAAATCAACCAAAGGCTTTTGTAACTTGCTTACAAAGGCCAATAGTGGGAAATTTAAATTTTGGGTTAGGCAAATAAGATTTTAAAAAAAAACCGCGAGTAAAAAATTCCTGGAATCTGGAAGAAAACAGTTCAAATGGGAAGGGAAGTGCAAAAAAAAACCCAATTTTAATTATTCCAATTTGCCTTCTTATCCGGATAATTTAAACCAAGATTACAATAAAAAAATTTCGTTTACCCTTATTTTAATTTGAAGGAAATTCAATTTTTAAATTCAAAAGATTATTAAATTAATAATTTAAGGACACAACACTTTTATTGGTTTTTTGGAAAAAGAATAAAAAAAGAGAGCCCAACTTAACAATTTTGAACTTTTAAAGTCCAAAATTTTGGCTTAAAGAAATTTGGGAAGGATTTGCCAACAGAAAACCCTTTGGATAGGTTAAATGCCCCAAAAAACCCCCCCCCCTTAAGGGCCTGCCCCATGGGAAGGGATTTTTTACTTAGAAACCCGGGAACCAAAAACCCCCGGAAAGGGGGCCCTTGGATCGCAGAAATTCATACCCCCGGGGAAACTATAGGGTAAAAGGAAAAATTTGTATTTAAAAAACATTAGGAATTAAAAACTATAATTAAAAAATTTTAATTTAAAAAATTTTAACAATAAAAGGGGAAAAAATTTCAAACTTATTTCCAAAAAGAACTTCATTTGTCAACTTGGGCTTGAGGAAATTTAAAAAGGGAAGGTTTGGGGGGGTTTGGGCCCCCAACGATTTCAGGGTGTTTACAAAAAAGGGGAAAACTTTGCCCTTTTGAAAAAACCAGATTACCTTAAAAAGGTCTGCAGTTTTGGGTTTAATTTTCCCAAAAATTTGAATTTAAGGAATTGAATACTTAAAAAAAAAAAAAATTCTAATTATCTGGTCCGATCAAAATGAAAATTAAGCAACGTGAAAAGGGTTTAAGGAAAAAGTTTTATTGGAACACGACCAAATCTTTTTATGACCCCAAATTAAAAAAATAAAAGACAAATGGGAAATTCTTTTTGTCATCAGATATTTTTTGCAAACCCTTGTCCGAAAAATTTAATAAAAGGTTTTGATTCAATTCAACAACCCAGGTTGTAAAAAAATCGAAAATTTAAAGGGTTATTTTAGACTTGAAAAAATTACAATTTTTTTAAAAATTTTTATGCATTTGAAAGCGGTATTGAAATATTGCCCAAAGACATAAACTAGGTTTTTGTTAAACTGTTGGCAAATAATCCCCCAACCGGGAGTTATATAAAACATAATTCCTAACCCAAACTTTCCCAATAAGATCCAAATTTAAACAGAAACTTCTTTTCCTTACCATGCAAATAAATTTTAAAGTAAAAAAAAAATTTTCTATTTTTAAAAATAGGGTTTTATCCGAACAAAAATTTTTTAAAAATATGAATAAAAACCATTGTAAAAAAAATTTGATTATGAAATTTTAAGGGTCCATTTCCGCCCTTCCAAATTTTTAACCCTTTAAGGCTTATCTTTGGTTTTAGGTTCTTATTTCATTATTATTTTGGAAAAGTCTTTAAAAAAAAATTTTCAGTTTGCAATCCATGAAAGATCCTTTCCCAAAATTTTAATTTTTTGCATTGCATTTTTGAAATTAAGGTTTTTTTTGAAAATAGAAAATGGAATAAAAATTTGGGAAAAATTTCCCCCAATTAATTACATTAATTCATTTAAAGGGTGCGTATTCATTAAAAAATTTATTATGGTATTCTTTGCCCTTTTTTCTATTCATTGGGAAATAAATTTTTATATCCCTTAAAAATTAAATCGGTTCCAAAAAGAATTGAAAATATGATTAAGAAATTCACGGTTTTGGGAAACCCTAAGTGAAATGAAATTAAAAGGGGAAGAAACCTCGGGAATTTAACCAAACATTAATAAGTGAAATTTGAGTATGGAAAAAATTTAAAAGTTTAAATTTCCCGGGAAAGCCCTTTTGATTCCCTTTTAACCTTTTTAAAGGTGGGGAAAAGGTTTGAACAAAATGTTTTTAAATTTCGGAAAAAGTAGTAAAAAGGATTTAATCGGGAAACACAAACCATTAAAAACCCTTACCTTAAGGGAATTTAGTTGGGGGGAAAGGTAAAATACCCAAAGTCCATGAACACTACTTGGGGAAAAAGGGAATTGAAATTTAAACCTTTAATTTAATTTTTGAATTTTGTTGGTAAACAAATTATACCCGGACTTTGGGGGTTTTAAAAACCAACTGCCCAAATATGTAGGTAATTTATTTTCCCAACTTTGATTTTAAAACCTTTTAGTAATTTTCCCATTAAAAAGGCCATTTTTTAGATTGTAAAAAAAACTTTCAGCTGAAAAATTTAATATTTAATTTTTTATTAATTTTTCTTTATACAGCCTCCCTTTTTCAAGTGCCAAATAAAACTTTACAAGTAAAAATTTCTAACCTTCGATGGACCGTTTTGTGTAATTTAATTTAAAAAACAACAAACACAAGTCTCCAAAAAAAACATTAATTTTGAAATGGACAATGTTTGTTTTTTGAGGTCCAAAGTTAATTATGATCAGTGACGTCAAAACTTTGTCTTTCCTTTAATTTTTAAAACAATTTTACACTTTCCATTTGAAGTCTTTTGGGGAAAGTTTTAAATTTTTTAAAAATTAGGTAGCGAAATTTGGTTTGGTTTAAATTCGGGGTTTTCCATTTTTTTAGATGTAGGGTAAAACGGCATTTTTCCATTGGGGCGGGGAATTTCCAAATTTACCCCGGGGAATTTGGGGCCCCCCCGCCAAATTAATTCGGTAAACTTTTTACGGGGTTTTTAAATCATTTGCTTTAACCTTGAACAAAATGGGGGGCGAAAAATTGGGGAAAATGGAAGGTAAACTAGTGGCGTTATTAATTGGCAAGGGGATTATTAAACCGTTTTAATCCGGGCTTTTGCAAATGCACTGGGCAAAAACAAGACAAGAACCAAATTTTAAGCAATTTGAAGCTTTCCTTCAAAGGGAGTTTTAAAAATAAACAGAAACCCCCTTTTTAAGGCTTGTTTTAATAAGCCGAACCCTTTTTTTAAAAAAAACAATGCAATCCCTTGGATTAAACGATAGTTGATTAATATAAATTTAAAAAATTACTTTAACCAATATAAGGGGGGTTTTCCTTCACTAGTTCCCTAGTTGGCCCCAAATTGTTTACATTTTTTAAATGATTATTAAAGTTTTTCCCAAAAAATTTAAATCAAATTAAAAAACCAACATGGGGGTTCGGCCGTTTAATTATGAAAAAAGGCCAAATCAATTAAAGTAACCCTAACAAAAGGGAAATAAATTTAAAAAGATAAAAAACTTTCCTTAAAAACCCCAAACCCAAATTTAAAATTGGGTTTGTCAATAGAAGGGAAACTTATATTTAATTTTGGGTTTTATATAGTATTAAGCATTTTGCCAAAAAAAATTTTGGTAATTTTACTACTTACAAAAATTGGTTGAATTGACCTAACTTTTTAAAAAAATTAAAGGTTCAATTAGAAATCTCCCAAAGCTATTTTGGGTTAAAACAACTAAAAATAAAAAATTTTTAAAAAGAATTATTGTGACTAAATGGGGACACAACGTCCCCAAAAACCGGGTCAAAAAGGTTATCATTAAATCCAAAAATTTTCTTTCAAAAATTTTCCCCATTGTTTAAAAATTTTTTAAAGAAGGTTTGGAAAAGGAAAATTTAATATAGGAAAAAAATGTTTATTAAATGGGAAAATTTCAAAAACTTTGGAAACCTTTAAAGGTTTTTTTTCCCCAAAACATCCAAATGTTTTTTTGGGCCAAAGGATTCCCAAAAACCCAGCTTGCTTAAAAAGCCCCGGGGTTTTGAAAACCATGGCATTTCGCTTTTCCGGGAATGGAACGTAAAATAATGTTCCCCAAAAGGGTTAAAGGAGGTAAAAAAAAAAGCATAAGAAAAAGGGCAACATAATACCTTCCTTTAAAGGTTTAGATTCCCTTAAAATGGTTGAATTCGTGGAAAAAACCCACAAGGGATGGCCAATTTTTGGAAAACCATTCAAAACTGGGCCAATAAAAAATTTAATGTAAAATTTTACTTAGAACCGGAATTATTTTTCCCGCTTAAAAATTACAACTTTTAACATGTTAAACTTTGCCCAAAGAATTCTTTAAATTTTAAAATTAAACAGCCAAAAGAAAAAAAGGGGAACCTTAAGGGAATTTTAAAATTTTAAAATAACTTGATTTTTTAAGGATAAAACCCATGGGATGTTTAAAAAAGGTTCCATAAAAGGGAATTTTCATTCCCCCTTTTAAAGTCCATAATTGAAAATGGAAAAACCAAAAGTCAAAACATTTTGGGGGGGGAGAAATTTCATTGGCCCCCCAAATTTAGTTAGATCCTTTTTTTTTAAACATAGAATTTTCATTAATCCTGAAAAGTATAGAGATAGGGATAATTTTTAAAATTTTTTAATGGTTAAAATAAAGTTCAAGTAAAATTTTTACGTTAAAATAATTTTTAAAGTAATTTATTTCGGAAAAACATAACAGCCCAAAAAACAAGGGGGCATTAATTACAAAAAAAAAATGACGCAATTAAATTATTGAGGTTAACAAAATTTACAAAGTACCATTTGAAACAGGAAAAATTTTTATTGGTTACATGTCCTTATTAAAATTTCAAAACAATCAGAGGTAAGTGAAAGGGGACTGCCCCAAGGGGGCTTGTCTAAAAAGAACGGAAGTAATTAACCCCTTTTTATAGGACAAATTGTTTTTTTAAATATACCTTCTTTATAAACCCAACTGTTTTAAAAAATTTTAACGGGAAGCATTCCCTTTACAATTGGAAAACTTGGACGGTTACCATACTTGTAGAAAAGTTAATTAATAACTAAACCCTGGGCCTTTTAATTTTTTAAATTTAAATTCAAATTTGATAAATCTCTTCTAACTCCATTAATTTGGTTAAACCTTGGCTTAAAAATTTACTTACAAAATAACCAAAAAATTTTCAGGCCCTTAATAATATGGTTTAAATTAATTAATTTTGAAACCTTTTCCCTTTTGGAAAGGGCCCTGGCCGGTAACACTAAAGGTGGAAGTGTAAAAGGGGTTAGCGAAGTTTGAAAATAAGGAAAGAAGTTGGAATTAAGTCTGAATTGATTAGTGATTAAAAGGGGGAAATTTGAGGAACAGATGATGGAATTACAGTAGGAAGAAGGAGGGGCCAATAACTTGGGAACCGGGTGGGGGTTGGGCGCCTAGGGTAGGCGAACTTTTAAATAATATTATGGATTTGCGACAAGTTTTGGGACGATGGATGGTTTGGCTTCCAGCCAAAGTGAATTGGGGTGCCCAGAACAGAAATCCCCTATGGAATTTGTAAAGCTCAGGAAGTGCACCCAAAATTATAAGGATGCCCCAAATACTCTTTGTTTAAAATAATAACACTTTGTATTTTCCTAAAACATATGCCTTCGTGAAGTAATTACGCCATCCTAAACCCAAATTCCAACCAAAAACCCGAAATTAAAAAAACAAAATAATTGTCAATCAAATTTAATAAAAAAAAAAATTCCACGAAGTTAAACATTCACCCAAAAAATTTATAATAACCTTTTAACTAATAAAATATTGAATACCATGATAAAAATTAAAAATAACATAGATTTGAAAGAATATCAAAAGTCATCCTTAATTAATTCCACCCTTATAATTAGGATCCCAAATTGATTACTTTCTTGATTAACCCAAATGTCATCTAAAAGATTTAAATCAATTAAAAAAAAACCCCAAAATAAATTAAATATTGCCTTTTCTTTGAAAAATTTTGTAAACTTTTTAAATAAAAAAAAGGGGGCCCATTCCCCAAATATGATCCTCAAACTACCAAATTAAAATGCTCCAATTGCAAAACCACATTTTTAAAATTTTATTTTTAAAAACTTCTTTCTCCAGAAGCCTTTTTCCTAAAATTGGCCTACTTTTCAAAATTAAATTTTGCATTTTTTAATACTTTTCCACATTAATTTTTTGCAAAAATTCTATTCCTTACTAATAGACTTTTTTAAACCTAATCCCATTCATTCCCAAAATTCCTTTTGCAAAACTTTAAATCAATTCCTAGTCATGAAATCCCCAATTCCCAAATAAAAAATCAATAAACATCATTTTTATTAAAATTTCATCCTATGATTGGCATTTTTAAAACCCCATGGAAAAAAACCTGGCCAAGAATTTTGTTAAGGCAATTTTTCCTCCCTTTTTAACCACCCCAAATCTTTTAAATGGATATTTTTTCCCCCGGGCTTTTAGAACCAACGAGATATCTTTGTGGGCATAAAAACGGTAGTTACAAAACCAGATCCAATTAACAATGGTATTTACTCTTTGTATCTAAATTTTTTCCCAAATTTAACTTATGGATCAAATTTCCTCATAAAACCCATATTTAACTATAAAAAAACATATTTACAAAATTTATAATCACTTTTAAATAAATAATTTTCAAAATTTCAATTCCCTTTGTCTTTTCCATACAATTTAACGGCCCTTATACACTTGATTTAACTTCAAATTTTAATAAAGTTTTTTCCCCGCACAATTTTTTCTTCAAAAAATCTGAAATTTTTAAATAACATTTATTCCTAAAAATAGTTTCTCCGATTAAAGATTCCGTGGAAATTCTTTAAAAACCCCCTAAATTGATTTTTCCACGGAAATTAATTTTATCTTTATCAATTTTTTCTATGAACATATCAAAAATTTTAGGATTTCCCCAAATTTTTGTCCCTTTTGGTTTAATGGTAATTTTATTTTCTTCCTCAACAACTTCTTTCCCAATTTCTTTTTAAAAAATTCCCAATCCAATTTTGGTTTCAAACTTAAACCCCTTTTGGTTAGAAAAAAACTTTTTGTAAAACAAAATTTTTGAAAAACCAAAAAGGTTGAAAGCACCACTTTTGTCCCTTACAAATTTTTTAATTAAAACTTCCCCAACTTTCTTTAATACCCTTTAAACTTGGCCTGAATCAAAGCTTAATTTTTGCTAAAAAGGGATAAAATGATAAATTTTGATTAATTTTAAAATTACCCAAAAAAATGACTTAAATTAGGTTTTACAATTAGGGTTTATCAAAAGCCTCAAAAATGAAAACCAAAAACCCCATTTTTTGGGGGCAAAGGAAATGAAATTCTAAATTAAGCAAGCCTCAAAAAATTTGATTGATTAGGGGCTATTGGTCCACCCCAAAAATTTAAAAATAATGGCACTTTAATTAAAAAATTACATTTTTCCCTTTTGGCCAAAGGAATAATTTTTAAAAATTTTCTAAAATCTTATCATTCTTGTAAACTTTTTAAATACCCCTTATTTTGGGCCTATTGGCCTCCCTTCTCTTAAATCCGTTAAAATCAAACCTAATTTTCTTTTTTTCCAATTACCTTTTTCCTTTCTTCTTTTCCTTTCCCCAAATCGTAAATTTTTTTAAATTTTTATTTATTTTAAAATTTTTATTATTTTTAACAATTAAAGGGTTACAAACCCCGTTCACAAGGTTCCCTTTTTGGGGGCCCTTTAACAAACGCCACAAACAATTCTTTTTTTCTTTATCCGTTTCTTAGGGTTTTTTAACTTTTCCCTAATTTCCTTAATCCCTTTGGAGTTAAACATTCTTTCCCCGCCTTAAAGGAAAAAACCTTTAAGGAATTTTAAACCTCAAAAAAATCCAAAATTTCCAGCCCTTTTCTGAAACTTTTATTAAAATTGGGGTTTTCTTGGGTTTAAAATTCCATTTGGTCCCTTTTAATAAAGGGTTTAAATTAAGGCCCTTTCAACTTAGGCCAAATATTTAAACCGGTAACTTGGTTTCCCCTTTTGGCTCTAGGCCCTTTAAAAAAAACCCTAAAAAACTTGGTTATGGGGGGGGTGGGGGGGGGGGGGGGTGGGGGGGGGGGGGGGTGGGGGGGGGGGGGGGTGGGGGGGGGGGGGGGTGGGGGGGGGGGGGGGTGGGGGGGGGGGGGGGTGGGGGGGGGGGGGGGTGGGGGGGGGGGGGGGTGGGGGGGGGGGGGGGTGGGGGGGGGGGGGGGTGGGGGGGGGGGGGGGTGGGGGGGGGGGGGGGTGGGGGGGGGGGGGGGTGGGGGGGGGGGGGGGTGGGGGGGGGGGGGGGTGGGGGGGGGGGGGGGTGGGGGGGGGGGGGGGTGGGGGGGGGGGGGGGTGGGGGGGGGGGGGGGTGGCTGGGGGGGGGGTTTGGGGGGGCGGGGGGGTGGGGGTGGGGGGGCGGGGGGGGTGGGTGGGGGGACGTGGGGCGAGGGGGGGGGGGTGGGTGGGGGGGGGTGGGGGGTGGGGGGCGGGGGGGGTCGGGGGGGGGGGGGGTGCGCGGCGGTCGGGTGGGGGGGGAGGGGGGCATGGGGGGTGGGGTGGGGGGGGGGTGGGGGGGGGGGTGTCTGTTCAGTGCAATTGTTAACGCAAGCTTTCCCTATAAATATTCAAATCGGCCTTTAATGTTGCAATATGAATTGCTTGTAAATTTCCATCCCTTTTGGAAAATTGTCAGTTAACATTTATAATGCAAAAACGTCCGTTCTAGTAACAACAACACAGAACTGATGTTTTTTCAGACTCAATGAAATATAATGTGCTAATCTGAACGCACTTTAAGTCTAATGTTTTCAAATCGTCAGCAAAAGTGCTCAAGTTTTTTGTACATTTCACTGTGGCCGTGCTGGATGGCCTAGAGACGTTTTCGAAAACCAATGTTTTGGGCCCTGGCAACACAATCAACCTTTTCTCCAGTATTTCTACTATCTTAACGTTAGCTTATCACTCTTCAATGTACGATTCTACGAATTTCCAGAAATTTTAAACCGAAAGTGTTCTGGGAGTCGATTATTTTATGATTTTGAAAAATCTACTTTCCTGACTTTAACTTAAGGTTAAGTTTACAAAACAAGAATGCAATTTTACGACCATAACTTAGACAACATTTTGTGAACCAAATCGGTGTAGAAATGACAAAACGCCAGCCTTTCAAACACAGTGACAGAAAGTGACAGACATTCTGCAACCGCGTACACAGCGAACTTGGGTCAGTGAAACTGAAACTTGTGTGATATTTTTGTCATGATTATTTGTCGGTTTTATATCTTTCAGACGTAAACTTTCAACTACCCCAATCTTTACCTCATTCATCATACAATGCGTCATACCAGGGAGAGCTATTAGTCACTTATGTAACTATTACAGACAATACGTTGGCAGCTGAATTGTCCGATGACTTAAAGGAACAGGTTTCCATATCTTACCAAATACTTTCAGTCCTCCTACCGCTTGTCATAGGGATATCGGATGAACACTTCTATTTGTTTCTCCGCCACTTTTCAAATCGTACAAAGAAAATCACATACCCATACGGTACAAACAGTACTGAATTGATCCAGGTGGACAGTATTAAAGAGGAAGACGATGGTACAGTGACAATCAAACTAGGGGATGACGTCATGGCTTATCAAATACAGAATGACATCAAATGTAAGGGCGAAAGGAAAGTTACAAAAGATTTCGACAAGGTTTTAGGTGAATATCTGAAAGGTACCAACTATCCTCTGCCGTTCGATTGGGGTTGCGTGGTTTTTTTGGATTTCAGGTCAGTTTCTGTGAGCTATTAGATGGATTTCAGTGTGAAATAGCAAGGGTCGGGGGAGACGTTTGCACTGTAACAACAACTACCATTTCGGAGCGATCTCCAGCTACTATGAAGATTGTCAACATGACGGGAGTATTCCGAGAGATGATTCCATTTTTGGCTGAAACAGTTCCGAATGAAAGTTTTGAGGCTGAGTTGATTGACAGACAGCACTCAATGGAAATTGCATACCCTTGTTTAGCTCTTTAACCGACGTACAGATGTACCCTTAATTTTATTTATTTATTAATTATTGGTATGGTAAATTACACTTTTTTATAAAGTGGTTACTTGTTCTGAAGGGAGTAGTTATTTCAGTTGTTAATGTGTGTATAAATACGATCACTGCAATATATGTTTCGTCTGATACATGAATGACGGTGGCAATTCTTGAATTCCTCTACTTGGGGCAAACATGAATTTCTTAGCCATTATCCTATTACGACATAAGTCTGCTTAACTAATTGGTCAATAAAACCATCATGGCAAAATATGTTTAAAATTATAGTTTCCTCTTCTTGTAGGAATGGCCTTTTCAGTTGTTATGAAGTGAACACTTTTCTTTTGAAGTTTACCTATTACCTAAATAGCGTTGATTACTAACAGGTCGAAAAATTGAGGGCAGTTTTCTATTAGTCTTAACAAATAGCAGCCATAGGTAACGGAACTGCTTTTAGAAGCACCCACTTCAAGTTCCAACAAAAAAAAAATAAATATTACCATGCAAACACATTGATCGATTCTGTCATTTTGATTAGCTCAATCCTTAAACTCTAAATCAGCCGTATATCTTTGTTTAATTTGTGTAATCGTAATTGCTATTTTAGGAAAAGGGGACTTAAATTTGTTGGCATTACTGTCATCTTCACATTTTTATGAAAGTGACAACTAACAAAAGAAGGGATGGTGTTACCCTGATGACACTTTGAGCTTCCGTAGCTGTGTTTCAATTTACATTTTATGAACAAACCTGGAAGCGAAACAAGGATGGTGTCAAGATGTACCCAAAGGGGGACAGTGTTCTTCGACAGGTGGACAGCAATCGTAAGTCCCAACAGGTCGGACTGGGAAGGATGACAATTAGGGGATAAATAAAGCGACCGGGAAAGTGAAGAGGGAGACAGTGAGGAGGCGATAGAAAGAAATGCAACTCACGTGATACCTAGGCGACCTCATCCATAGCCCTTCTCACCCAATAATGAACCGCCCTAGACAAAAGTGTGATGTCTGAGTGCTTACCAAAATTCAATTTGGACTCAGTACGGGCTTTAAATACAAATCGACTGTTCATCGTTGTACGGAAACGTACATGAAATGCTCACTCACAATAAGCTACTAACACTATTACTATTTGCAATTGAGCAAAAGCGGTATAAGAAAAAGTTCACTATTTCATTTCCACCAGACTTATAATGACTCGTGTATTGAAATAAAGGCTTATTGAAATGTAAAATGCTGTTTAATGTTCAAAAGATGTAATTTTTTAGCACACTTAGTGCGCACTCATCGTGTATACTTGATCCTATTATCACTTGTCCGAATTACCTAAAGCATCATCACACATTATTATCTACCCCTCTACATGTACAAAGGACCTCCATCGATTTTCGACCAAAATGTAAAATGCACCCAAAAGGCCTTAAATGATATAAATGCTATAAATGCATTTTACTCTGTTTTTTTCTTCATCTGACTCTAGTTCACAAATCTGTCTCTAAATACAAAAACAAAATCGCACCCTAAGCTGAAATGCAAAATGTCACCACTGTTCTCACTCATTGCCCCCAAAATCGTTAGGGCTACTGAGAAAATTATACCAAAGATTAGTCCTGGAGAAAACTGTTTTCCAAAACTAGAGGTACACCTTTAAGTTCTTTAGAAGGTGGGTAGTAAGAGAGTATCATGTACAAGCGCGGAAATCTCGGGAGATGGGGATATACCCCCACGTTCTGAAAAAGAGGATGCCCAACACAAATATCCCCCTCCGATATTCAAAATATGTTAAAATACTATTTTTGGTTATCAAATTGATAACTTTTGAAAAGTGTGAAATAATGTAAACCATTATATGAATTACTTCAAAAAAGCTAATTTTTCCAGGAGCTTCGTGCGAATCCATCACATATTGTTGTCTTATTAAGCTATAACATGTCATCTTGAGCTAGATTATTTTTTCGACGCCCCATACAACTTCTACCACCACCTATCGTTTCGAACCACATGGTGGGGTATATAGGCTGAGGGAAAAGTGTGACGGTTTTGACTTCTGGGAAGGATAGCTTAAATTACCGACTGCTGAAAGGACAAAGCGAATAGAAAGAGAAATGGGAAGAAGGAAAGACATTTTAATGTAGCTTGGATAATGCAGGGTAACGAAAAACATCTGCACTGTCTTTAAAATGCAATTTTGGCTCGCTTCGCACGCACCCATCGTTGATAGATTCGCCATTCTCGGTTCTTTTTAGTCAGCTTGAGAAGTATTATTGTTTCATGGCGTCCCCACAACGCCTTCCGAACGGTTGGGTCATTTCATCTGTTGCAACTCAATGGATAAAATACTACATGTTGCTGCAGGCTTTATAGGGATAAGTTCCATGCGTCTTCTCTGAGTGTCACGTGTTGGAACGTGGTCGACAAAGCGTAATCGGAAAACAAACCGCTTGCCCCCTGACAAGTACTCTTTTATATACCACTGCCCACAAGCCCCCTAATGATGATCAAATTGACTGGTTTGCGAAACGCGTTATACCAGCTAGGGGTATGGTAAAATTATCATTCGTATGGTCTATTTGGTAGGCATCCAGATTCCTTTGGAAATAGTTAAGCTTTAATTACATTCTAAGGCTTAGAGTTTTCTAAATACCTCAGGGTTTCCGGGGACATTGCCCCCTGGCTCTCTTCTAGAGAGTTGCCTCTATTGCCTGCTAACATAAGAAAATCGTCGAACTATCATTTACTAGTAGTTACATGCTTCACTGTGATGCTCACAATTTTGTAAATACCAAAACCTTGCAGTACCCCCACGGCTGGATCCCCATCGGAGCGTTGCCCCTGGACCTTACGAGGGGCCCGTTGGCGGTTCCTGGATCCCATGCCGCCAGGGGAGCGCTTTACGCTCCCGGCTCTTTCGGCGCCGTTGACTTATTCCACCCACCAGGTGTCAGATTAAATCTCCGCAATGATCTTGTAGGAATCTAATTTCATCGGTAACATTCGTGGTACGATTAACATAACTTTTACACAAACTTTTGCAAATCACAATACTTTCGGGGAGCGTTGCACACATTTGGTGCAATAAGACTCTTAACTAACAATTTTACAAAGAGAACGGTAACCATTCAGAATCATACTTATTTTTACTCTTTCTCTTTGGCAATACATGCTTCCCTCCAGCTTATACCACTTGTAAGCTTCCTGTCTGAATTTTCGTTTAGAATTAATTAAATTACGGCTTTTGTAAAGTACTTGCAATCCCAACGTCATGTGGATGTCAGCGAAAGCGTCACGTTAGTGTCCCACAACAGGAGTTACCCCAAACCATACAGGGACGTCGCCCCTGGACCTCACCGAGATGTTACCCTTAGACACCATCTATAGAGCTCTCCTCAACTCCAGCTGCCAGCAAAGGGAAATATTTGGCTTTTTCACACCCATTAAAATGCTTTGCACGCCTGGCCTCGTCACTAGGTTATTAGCTCGAGCTCCATGCATTAGCAAGTTGAACGGCTGTTGGTCCGACTTAGACTCTTACAAGCGAATGTGACTTTTGTAATCTGTTAAATGCGTGTATCCAATGCCGTTTGAAAATGATTAAATTCTCGATCGATATCCTTAACTTTTTAAATACCCAAAGCTTCCGGGTTGGGCCACTAGGAGATCATGCAAACTTTTGTCCCTAAACGACACCTGAGGCACGCAGGTTGATCACTGGACCGTATGACGTCAAGGGGGAGAACATGTTCCATCCATCGCCATGCACTCACTCGACGCATCTTTCCGCGTCTTTGGGTCTTTTTTACCTGTCACTCAGCTATGCCTTCTTCCCCACTTTTCAGTTCAGATGGACACCCTGCAAAACTCAGTACTCGAAAAGATATTGTTTACTAGATATACTTTGCTGGTTCCTGGCCAAGTTTATACGTGATATGTAAGTTTATCTGCGGAGGAACTTTACCAGTTACAAAGCCCTTTGTGTCATCAGATTTTTCTGATTGAAAGGTTATGTGAATAATTTGCACTTTTTCGATCTAACCGTGCTCAATTCAGGTAACATAATTTGCTGATGAATAAGGAAAACCATATGGGGTTGCTTGTGCTTTCATCTAGGGAAAAAACTTTAACGGCTGACAACCAATCTGAGTCCACAAACAATAGCTTTATGCACATGACGTCACAGAACAGAATGCTTCCCTCCGATGGAGGCAAGCGCGAATCATTAAAACTAACACCAACAAATGCAGACAGCTGATTTGTGTACCGATGGGATACGCACGTAAGTTTACTACGTGCGCGTGCGAAATCTACGTGTGCTTCATTATTTGCTGCCAAAATGAAGTCGCGTGACGTCGATGCATAAGGACTATGCCGAGTCATTGTACCGCTATAGTGAGTTTTCAAGTCAAGGCAGAAGTTTCTTTACTCCATGGAATCTAGTATAGATTAAACTAAAAGCTTGGTTATACATTCTATTATAAAAATTTATGGATTATATATTATAAATATGGATTTCTCTCCATTCATCGGCCGATATTAATGTACTGTAACAGGTTTCGTTGAAAACGTGGGAAAAAAAGTTTCGAGTGAAAAATGCAAAACATGATGTAAGCACAAAAAACTGACAAAATTGCGTATACCAGTATACCCTGTACTATTGCTGCTTATTGAAGTATTAAGATACGAAACAAAGCAGGCTATTTGATTAGGCATTTATGCTACACTTCAATCTTATGCAAGCGTGTGAAATAGAAAAATGATTACGCATGCTAAAGACTTACGTACTGAACAGAAAATAGTTTGCTCATTTTTCTGTTCTACAGTGTGATAAAGCCTTTTGCAAGCTGCACACACAATCATCACACGGCAGTTACGGTAGTTATCTCCACAAGAAAACTGCAACGAAATAGATGGTTCACCGTCAGAATCTCGTAGAAAAAAATGAAATACACTAAATTAATTTTGTTTTTGTTGATTTCTTTGCCTGGCCCGATAATTTGCACGACCAATGGAAGCCATCAGAAAACTTTGCCTGATCTTCGGAGCTTTAAAGTACAAGGAATTGTCGGAAGATTCGTTGTAAACCGAGATGCCCTCGAACGAGAAATCCTAAGCCGAAAACAACAAGATGGTGTCTGTGGTGAGGGTAAGAAACACGGATATTTAGTTTGATTTGAAAGGCGTACGAAGCGACGGAGTTAAGTCTGCTGACCCCTCCGCCTTCCTTTCCGCCCATTTTGGGATGCATATTAACTATTATCTGGTAAAATTTGCACTATACTCGGGTACCTGTGCATGAAAATTTTGGTAAAGCGCGCCTAGCAGTCTTGTGCGCTTATCTATTGCAAAAATATGCCTCTTTGACTGGATTGACGACAGTTGTTAACAGGACTTGGGGGTGGCGAGGATAACTTAGGCCTTGGAGGCCGACGTTACTTAAAAAAAAACACAGTGACGGTGCTGGAGCTCAGATAAGCTAATGTTTCCTTGCAAAGGTTTTGTGGGCATTAGTCTTACTCATTTGTTGTTTTCTTTAATTTGTAATTCGTAAAATTTCGACAATGGCACAACTTATGGGCTACTTCAGCACCGTGACTTGTTTTGTAAATAGTTATACAGACTGGATTACTTGGCAACCTGTTACATCGAACCGCTACCGTTTTATTCCCACTTTCCCCAAAATTTTGCAGGTATTTGAGTTCTTGACATGACTCTGTAGCTGAAGTTTATTTGCTGTCCAGGCTCATTTTATCCAGTATTTATAATTCCATGTAAGAACAATTCTAGTAACAATGCACCTTTTTATTGTACCGAACCAAAAACTAGGTCCTCCTGCCCCACCCCGTCTACCTCTTTACTCCAAATGTAAAGGAATTTTTATAGTGTTTGTAAGTGCTTTTTTATTATACAAAAAGCTGGCATTTAACTAGCATTCATTTTCTGAACCTAAAAAGACATTCAATTAAGGTTCGTTTTCTCAAGAACTAATATTTCATAGGAAATTATTGCCCTTGTGCAAGAATTTCCTAGTTTTCAAACTATGATTTACTAATACAGAAAGGTAGGTAATTCAAAATAAGGCACCTACCATGGTGCTCTACTTTCAAGTTCCTTTTGGAAAATTATGTCAGTTTACATTCACTATGAAAAGAAACGTCCGTCTGAGAAACATTAACACAGAACTGCTGTCTTTTCAGACTCTAGGAAATATAATGTGCTAATCTGAAGGCACTTTAAGTGTAATGTCAAATCGGCACCAGAAGCACCCAAGTTTTTAAATAGAGCCAATTGAAGTGTAATCAGCAGTAAATATCTGTAACTACGTAAATCTGTAAGACTTTTAAAATAGATAAAAGTGTTTACTAGCAAACAATACGCAGGAAGAAAAATTCGAATCCAGTCGGAAGATGTGACCACTATACTACAAGAGCCGCCCATTAGCCCTGGTTTTTTACGTAAATTACAGTAGTGAAATAAATCTCAAGTCGCGCTACACACCTACCTGTCTGCCTGGTTTAGACACATACACACACTGGAATGATAATTGGCTGACGGTAGACAGCAGCAAACCTTGACAGAAAACTGAGTAGCTGCGTGCCGTCCCTGAGGAATTATTATTGTACATCATTTTCACTGTGGCAATACTGGCCGGCATAGACACGTTTTCAAAAACCACTGTTTTGGGCACTGGCAACACAACCAAACTTTTTTCCCTAGTATTTTCACTGTCTTAACACTCTTCGATCTACCATTCTACCAATTTTTTCTGCAAATTTAAACCAAAACTGGTATGGAAGTTGATTATTTTACGATATCAGAAAATGCACTCTCCTTGCATTGAGGTTAAAGGCAATAGGCAGTCGCCCCAAAATTTTCTTTGAAAAATCAGCAAACTCTTGCAAATCTCCTCATATTGCATTACAAGCACCTCTGAAGATGTTTTGAACATAACTATTACAAACAATAGGTAATGCAAGGTGAAATTCTCCTTGAATTCCACAATTCATTAACAAAAATATTGTCACATGATCAAAATAGGCCAATCATGAACTAGAGTGACAGGATACACTCACTCTGTTTGGGGTGACTGCCTACTGCCTTTAAGTTTACAAAACGAGAATGCATCCTTACGACCATAACTAGGACAACAACATTTTGTCGACCAAATCGGTGTAGAAATGACAAAACGCTAGCCTTTCAAACACAGTGGCAGAAAGTGACACACATTGGGCAACCGCGTGCACAATGAACTTGGTCAGTGAAACTGAAACGTGTGTGATATTTTTGTGATGATTATTGTCTGTTTTATATCTTTCAGACGTAAAGATTCAACTACCCCAATCTTTACCTCATTCATCATACAATGCGTCATCCCAGGGAGAGGTACTCTTGACTTATGACACTGTTACAGACAATACATTGGCAGCTGATTTGTCCGACGACCTAAAGGAACAAGTTTCCACATCTTACCACGTATTTTCAGTCCTCCTTCCGCTCGTCATTGGCATGGCGGATGAACACGTCGGATTGTTTCTCCGCCACTTTTCAAACAGTACAAAGGAAATCACATTCCTTTACGGTACAAACACTAGTGGATTGATCCAGGTAGACAGTATTGAAGAGGCAGACGATGGTACAGTTACGATCCGTCTCGGTGATGACGTCATGGTATATAAAGTACAGGATGACGTCAAATGTAACGGCGAAACGAAAGTTGGGAAAGATTTCGACAAAGTTTTAGGTAAAATTCTGAAAGGTACCAACTATCCTTTGCTGTTCGATTGGGGTTGCGGTCTTTTTGGATCTCAGGTCAGTTTCTGTCAGCTGTTAGATGGATTTCAGTGTGAAATAGCAAGGGTCGGGGGAGACGTTTGCACCATTACAACAACTACCATTTCGGAGCGATCTCCAGCTACTATGAAGATTGTCAACATGACGGGAGTATTCCGAGAGATGATTCCATTTTTGGCTGAAACAGTTCCGAATGAAAGTTTTGAGGCTGAGTTAATTGACAGACAGCACTCAACGGGAATCGTATACCCTTGTTTAATTCCTTAACTTTACATTACACTATATTATTCATTGCAGTGGTTCTTTCTTTTTAAGGGAGCAGTTCTTTGAGGTTAATGTATGTATATGTACGATCACAGCAATATTTGTTTCGTCTGTTAGATGAATGACGGTGACAATTCTTGAATTCCTTAACTTGGGGAAACATGAATTTCTTAGCCATTATTCTAGTATCTTATAATCTGCTTTACTAATAGGTCAACAAAACCATTAGGCATAATATCTTTAAAATTCGACTGTAGTTTCCTCTTCTGATAGGAATGGCCTTTTTAGTTGTTATGAAGTGAGCACTGCTCTTTTGAAGTTTACCTATTACCTACATACCCAAGATGACTAACACGTCGAAAAATTGAAGGCAATTTTCTATTAGTCTCAGGGGCGTCAATCCGTATTCAAATGTGGTGGGACGGGGGACATACATGACTTAGCACAAACCAATTCCTTTGGTTTTGAAGAGAGGGCGTCTTCCTGTAGGCCCTTTCCTCCCCCCTTATGATGACTGACGTTGTCCTATTCTAATAAAAATTATCATTTCAAAGTTAACATGACCATCATAGATGATCTGCCAGGTGAAATACACGGAGTCCACGGAATTACTTCAAGATGTTATTTTCATCATGTCCCAAAATAGCTGAAACAACGCTTCGCAGCGTGGATCATTGTCGGAGATCATGAACCCGACCAGGCCCGTTGCTAGGATGATATATCTGGGGGTGTGATGGTCCCAAATTCCGACCGGCTGGATGTTTTTGCCAACTGAGTGGAGACGTTTAAATTGCACTTTGTTATGCGCTCTGCGTTTTGTATACAGCAGTGGGGGTCCTTCCTTTGTCACTACATAAATGTGTCGTCCTGGGGGAGGGTTCTAAGGGGAGGGGGAGTCCCCCTCCCCTTTGAGAAATTTTTGTTAATTTAAGGCTGCTTAGGTGCAAAACGGTGCTATCTTTGGGATATTTTTGGAGCTAATCATACATGGCTGGAAAATGTCATTAATTTAGTGAATTCTAATCTTTCCGACTGACTGGATGTTTTTACTAACTGCAGTGGCGACGCGTAAATTGCACCTTTTTTATTCACCCTGCGTTTGTATACAGCAGTGGGGATCCTTCCTTTGTCACTATATAAAGGTGTCATCCTGGGGGAGGGGTCTAAGGGGAGGGGGTGTAGCCTTCTCCTTTGAGAAATTTTTGTTAATTTAAGGTTGCTTAGATGCAAAATGGTGCTATCTTTGGGATATTTTTGGAGCTGGTCGTAGTAGCAAAGGTGTGAAGGATTAGCAAGGGCATTTTCAGAATGCTTTGTAGTCGTAAGTGTATTAACAATCACCCATCTGCAGGCGCGGATCCAGAAATTTTGAGTGGGGCCAAGATGGAAAATCTCATGTGCACCCAAGGTGCACCACGAGCCCGAAGCGCAAGTTCCTACGCATGGTGTCCAGGGGCCCGCAAATCCCTGCAGGCTGGGTCCAGGGGGTGAAGCCCCCGGGAGCTTTTGCAATATTGCATTTTAAGAGCACAGAAATCGGCTCCAGTTCTTATGTCAGTGAGATTTTACACCTTTTCATGTTGATTGGAATTTGATGTGTATGGCTCAGTATAAGTTACCATATGTATCTGCAGAAGTTCCAGAGAATCTAAGTTATCTTAAAACTTACACGCCAACATTATGAGCCCATATAGGTAACTTGGGATGATTTTTGCCATAATGAGTGTTTTATTTTCGTTAGCGGTATTTGGGTATGGGATGTCAGATGAAAAAATTGCAAATTTGAATTTACATTTAAAACCATTGCTATTACAAACGGTGTCATTTCCCTTTATGTGTGTCTATCAATTAGAAGGTGGGTTCAATATTAAGTTTTCAGTTCTCATAAGAAGAGGAGGGTGAAAAAAATGAATATCAGTTGCTTTACATCCTTACAATGCTGGCTCCTCTGAAATCACGTTAATGCACACGAATAATTGGCTTATGGTAGAACCCCACCAAAGAGTAATGCGAATACTTTTGGGACCTTATTGATAGTAAAAGGAGCAATTCAAGGCTAAAAGTGCACAGATCAAGCAAAAATAAAGAAATATTGAGAAGACTTTGCAAAAATCATGAAAGATTTCAAATGATTTTTGGTAAAAAGTGATGAAAATAAATCCATCATTCAATAAAAAGGTACCTCTCTCCGTAAGCGTAAACAATTGCGCACGGAGCGCGCCGAAAATTTTTGGTATAGAGCCTATGGGGAGTGCAACATTAATTGTACGCTGAAAAGGGGGACCAACATGACTCTCACAACCTGACATCCATATGGGAGGAGAGATGATAGATCCCCTTCTTTATGGATTTCTGAAGGGTATACCCTTCAGAAATCTATGACCGATGGTGCCAGCGGGAGTTGGTGATTGAGGGAACCGCAGATAACTGCTAAACCGTGCCTTTTTAGGCTAGTGGGATTTTGTATACACTATATACAAGAGTGGGAGAGCCTTTTCTTGTTAGAACATGAGAGTGCAATCCCAGGAAGGGGTTTACCCTCCCCTTTGAGAAATGCTTGTTAATTTTAGGGAGCCTATATGCAAAATGGTGATATCTTTTGGCCATTCTAAAGTGATTGTATGTTTAAAAAATGTCCACAATTTAGTGAATTCTAACTTTCTTTCGGGTGAAAACGGGGAGTAAGAGATGGTTAATATATTGTCTTCAAAGTCCTAGGAAAAATCATGGGCGTGGATCCATCAACAAAAGTGTGTGTGGGGGGAACTTTTCCACATTTGTGAATCGCCGTCCTGGTGGAAGAAGCAGTGGTGGTAGCCAGAATTTGCGTCACGGGGAGGCAATAAGTTTTGTGATCGTCGGCATGGGGGAGGGGTCTAAGGGAAATTTTTCTAGAACTGAATGCCCTCAGATACGATTTGGTGCAACAAAAGTGTACGATTTTAAGGTCATTTTTCTTCTAAAAATTTCGTTTTCCTAGGCATACACTCTTAAACGGTTGGGCAAATATTTTAACCAACCATTTACCAACTCTGGGCACGTATATGTCCAAACCAATATTGGGCAAATTTTGCCCAACAGCCGTTGGGTAATTGCTTTACCAAGTGGTTGGGTAAATACTTTAACCAACTATTTACCAACTCTGGGCACGTATATGTCCAAACCAATATTGGGCAAATTTTGCCCAACAGTCGTTGGGTAATGGTTTTACCAAGTGGTTGGGTAAAAAGTTTAACCAATAAAGTTACCACAAAAATTACCCAACCCGGAACCAACGGTTGGGTAAAACAAGTTACCTAACGGGGTTAGAATATCTCAGAGAAGTTACCTTCTACAAGTTTTAAAAGCTACCGGCGTTGCTAATGCTAGCCACTTTTAAAAGTAGCAGGATTTTATTTGGGAGTTGATATATAAATGAATGCTATGGTTTGGCTATTATATATATTTCAGTGAGACTTGTTTGTTATTATTAACGATTAATAATACAATTTTCTTCACGATATTTCAATTTCTCCTTTTTTTTTTGTTTTATTGTACAACTGAGAAACATAATTTTCTGCAAGAATTCACCATTGCCAGCTTCAATTTATTTCAATTAGACCTGCAATAAAGGATAAACACAAATTTCCTTTGAAAAATTCGGAATGCTCCATTCAAAGGATAGGTATATAAACATTTCACAGCATTTTAAACATGCACTTTTCTCAAATTGTTGTAGCAAAAATTCCCACGGTGTAAGTAAACGTTTTGCAAAATGTTAATTGTGAATGTAAAAATTTAGAAATAGGTGTTACTAAAAGAATTAGAAAAAAATGTTTGCACTGGAATCATTTCTTTCGTCATAGCTTTGTCAATAGTATATGAAATCGGGTGTAAACCCTGTCGTATGCGCGCGAAGCGCGCCGAAATTTTGAATAAAATCTCACCCTTAAGAAGCCCATTGATTGTTTTCCAAGTTTCTTTGCAATCGTTTTAACAATCGGCAAACTTTTTGATGTAGAAATGTTTTTTCACAATTCTAATAATATGGTTCAGTTTGTTTCTATACTTTTGAGCCTGTTATCTGGAGTTGGGGCTTTCAAGTATCTTCTGTACAATTTTTCCTTACTTCTTATCGATTTTAATATACCAGGAGTGATCCATGGGGCACTGTTTTTCCTACTCCTTTTATTCCTAATTTTTACAAATGGAAAGCAAACGTCATGCGTTTTCTTGAATGTATCATGAAAATCGATTACAGGCTTGTAAAACCAGGCCCGGAGTCAAGGGGGCCAGGGCAGGCGCTCTAGCCAATAGAGGGATTTCATGTGACGTCACGCCCAATGGATTCCCAGGCACTGAAGGGCAAAACACACACGCAGTGAGCGAATTTACAGCCCACGCGCACGGCATAACCATAGATACTACTGAGACACAATGGACGCGTGCTCGTCAAAACCAAAGAGACGCGCGATCTTGCCCTTCAAAATTGCGTCTAGTTGGTTAAAGTCACGTGACTGAAATCCCTCTATAGCCATCAATGAAAAGTCTTGAGAACAGAAATTACACTTGCCTTTACACATACTAACATATTTCACCCCTGTGCAAAATATTCCTCCCCTGGAGGCCATCTCACCCCGTTTTACACCTTCTGGTCTAATTTATATATGGTTGTCAATTATTGTCATCTTCACATTTTCATGAAAGTGGCAACTAACAAAGGGAGGTACTGTGTTACCCTGATGACACTTTTGAGCTTCCGTAGCAGTTTTTCAATTTACATTTAATGATCACACCTGGAAGGAAAACAAGGATGGTGTCAAGATGTGCCCAAAGAGGGACATTGTTCTTCTACAGGTGGACAGGAATCGTATAAGTCCCAACAGGTCGGACTGGGAAGGATGACGATTAGGGGGTAAAAAAAAACGATGGGGAAAGTGAAGAGGGAGACAGTAAGGAGGCGATAGGAAGAAATGCAACTCACGTGATACCTAGGCAACCTCATCCATAACCCTTCTCACCCTATAATGATCCGCACTGGACAAAAGTGTGATGTCTGAGTGCTTACCAATATTCAATTTGTACTCAATACGGGCTTTAAATACAAATCGACTGTGCATCGCTGTACGAAAACATGAAATGCTCACTCACAATAATCTACGAACACTATTACTATTTGCAATTGAGCAAAAGCGGTAAAAGACTAAGTTCACTATTTGATTATGATCAATTTGTGCGGTGTCTCACAAATTGTAGAAGATGGAACCGTCGTTTAGGAGACAGGGAAAAGCTTCCCTTTCATTTTTAAAGTGGGGAATACAATGTAAAATGTACCAACTCCGGCTTAAATGGTACCCCAAAGCTTCCGGGGAAGACCATGCAAGCAAGCCATTGCGAAGTACTGCATCACCTCCCATGTGCACCCCCTCGTTTACAGACTGACTCGTGTAAGCTCTACTTCCACCAGACTTATAATGACTCGTGTATTGAAATAGAGGGCCTATTGAAATGTAAAATGCTGTTGAATGTTCAAAAGATGTAATTTTTAGCACGCTTAGTGCGCACTCATCGTGTATACTTGGCCTCATTATCACTTGTCCGAACTACCTAAAGCATCATCACACATTATCATCTCCCCTCCGCATGTACAAAGGACCTCCATCGATTTTCGACCAAAATGTAGAATGAACCCAAAAGGCCTTAAATGCTATAAACGCATTTTACTCTGTTTTTCATCTGACGCTTGTTCACAAATCTGTCTCTAAATACAAAAACAAAATCGCACCCTAAGCTGAAATGCAAAATGTCACCACTGTTCAGACTCATTGTCTCAAAAATCGTTAGGCCTACTGAGAAAATTATACCAAAGAATTGTCCTGGTGAAAACTATTTTCCAAAACTAGAGGTCCACCTTCAAGTTCTTTAGAAGGTGGGTACTAAGAGGGTATTATGTTCAAACGCGGAAATCTCGGGGGATGGGGATAAACCCCCATGTTGTGACAAAGGGGTTGCCCTCCACACATACCGTATCCCTCCACCGATTTTCAAAAATATTACAAAATACTATCCTCTATATTACAATTTTTGGTTATCAAACTGATAACTTTTGAATAGTGTGAAATAATGTAAACCATTAATTCAGTTACTTCAAAAGAGCTAATTTTTCCAGGAGCGTCCCGCGAATCCATCACATATTGTTGTCTTATAAGGCTATAACATGTCATCCTGGGCGAAATTACTTTTTTGACACCCCATGCAACTCCTACCCCTGACAACCCATCTAAGTTCACAAACAATAGAATTTATGCCATGACGTCACAGAACAGAAAGTGCGCCTTCCAGTGGAGGCAAGCGCGTATTATTGCAATAGACCTTATGCATTGAAGTCACACCGACGTCATTTTGGAGGAAAACAACGAAGTACACGTGCACGAAGGCGTTGATTTCGCAAGCACGTGTAGTAGACTTACCCGCGTATACGATTGGTTGACAAATCAGCTGTCTGCATTTGTTGGTGTACCTTGTAATGATACGCGCTTTTCCTCCAAACGAGGGAACACTTTCTGCTCTGTGACTAAGAGTATTTATTGACTAGATACCAAGGTCTAATACATGCCCTGTACAAAATTTTGGCCAATTTGAAAGCAAGAGTTAGGTCCAAAATGGTTTAGTCTCCGACAGTCAGTCGTTGCGCTGTGCGCATCTAGTGGGCGAAACATGGCGACAACATTTTGGTCCTTTTCGTAACTTAAGAAGAGGTATATTCTCCCTCGCAATTCCCAGAGAGTACACTTACAGCAGTACTTTTGTAGCTGTAGCAACGCTATTTTACCTTTAGTTCGATAATGTAAAAGTTGGTGCTGCAAATTAGTGGCATGTCGCCAATATCTGAGATTTTTTTTTCAACTTTTAGAGCAGCAAAGCGAAGATAAGAGATACTAAGTTGCCTACTGAGGCGCCTCCCTTACGCATAGACTGTGCAGTTTCTGTCTACGTTTGACACATTACTAACGCATAGAGCGTTAATATAACTTTTAGGTAACAAAACGTTACCTTAGCAACAGGATTCACTACGAAACCCTGCGCGACGACTACGAATGAAGGCTTTAGTCGTCTAACATAGATAATATGTATGGGCACTTACCTTCCTCTGTCTCCTGAACCGCAAATCCGAGGCTGTATATTTAATCGGCAAACGAACAGAATTTCACACTGACTGAGTACACAGTTGCTTGTAAGATCTAATAGTACTCAGCGCTTATTTGAACGCGAACGCAACTTTTGTTGTATAACATGTATGTAGGCTGTATGCCTAAAAAGGACGCGCAGGTAAAAAGGAAGCGCAGGTAAAAAGGACGCGCAGATTAAAAGGGCGCGCAGGTCACCGCGTGCTTGGGCTTTCATAGACACGCGTATATATTTGTTTTGCTAAGGACGCGCACGTTCGCACACACAAACGTTATGGACAGCGCGTCTACGCGCTTTACATAAACAGGTAACGTTTTGCGCGCACTTAAGTGCTGTATTTAAAAAGTGCGCTTTATTTCTTTATGATTATGAGACGCGATACGGCGTGCACCACATACGCAGCGGCGAGCCCTGTAAATAGCAAAGTGTTAGAGAAACTACACGCAAGGTAGAAAGGACTGGTTGGTTGAGACACTGCAATTTCGTACCTTCTTTGGCCTCCATGGTCGGACGTTCCGCCATTTTGACCTTTGTCTCTAGTCAATAGATACTCTTAGCTCTGTGACATCATATGCATAAGGTTTCTTAACAACAAATGAAGACAGCTGATTTGTGTACCGGTGGGATACGCGCATAAGTTTACTACGTGCACGTGAGAAATCTACGTGTGCTTCATTGTTTGCCGCCAAGATGTCCGCCAAAATGTCGCGTGACGACAAAGCATAAGGTCTATACCACAGATCCTACATTTATATCGGTGGTCTACACCGAGTCATTGTACTGCGAGTGAGTTTTCAAGTCAAGGCAGAATTAGCTTCTTCGCTCCATCGAATCTAAAATAATTATAAGATTAAACTTAAAGCCTTGGTAATATTGTTTTGTAAACTATAAATATGAATTTCTTTCCATTCTTCGGCCGAATTAATGTTCTGTGACGGACTTCGTTAGAAACGTGGGGGGAAAATTTCAGAGTGAAAAATACAAAACATGATGTAAGCACAAAAGAAAAACTGACAAAATTGCGTATACCTTGTACTATTAATGCTTAGTGAAGTGTTAAGGTAAAAAACCCAGCAGACTATTTTATTAGACACTTATGCTACACTTCAATCCTGTGCAAGCGTTTTGAATTAAAAAAAGATTATGCATGCTAAAGACTTACGTACTGAACAGAGAATAGTTTGCTCATCTTTCTGTTCCACAGTGTGATAAAGCTATTTTGGCTAAAGCTTCGTGCGAGCTACACACGCAATCATCACACGATACTTATCTCCTCGAGAAAACTGCTACGAAATTGATGGTTTACCTTCAGAATCTTGTAGATAAAATGGAATATACTAAATTAATTTCGTTTTTGTTGATTTCTTTGCCGGCCCCGATAATTCGCACCACCAATGGAAGCCACCAGAGAACTTTGCCTGATCTTCGGAGCTCTAAAGTTCAAGGATTTGCCGGAAGATTCGTCGTAAACCGAGATGCCATCGAACGAGAAATCCAAAGCCGAAAACAACAAGACGATATCTGTGGTGAAGGTACGAAGCACGATACTTAGTTTGATTTCACAGGCGTAGGAGGCGAGGGGGTTAAGGCTGCTGACTCCTCCGTTCCCACCCTTTCCCATTCGGGGATACATATTTACTATTTCCTGGTAAATAGTATATAAATTATATATCGTAATGGTGCATAAAAATTTTGGTCAAACTTGCCGAGCAGTACCGCACGCTTATGTATTGCAACAAAATATGCCTTTTTTGAGTGGATAAACGACAGTTGTTCACTGGACGTGGGGAGGGGGACGAGGATAACTTAGACCTTGAAGGCCGATCTGTTTGCAACTCCCTGATTAAACTCAGTGACGCTGCTGAAGCTCAGATAAGCTAGTATTTTCTTGCATAGGTTTTGTGGGCAATAGTCCCACCCATTTGTTCTCTTTAATTGCCAATTCGAAAAATTTCCACCGTGGCACACTTTAAGGGCTATTTCAGTTCCTTGACTTTTCTTGTTGATAGGGAGATTAACCGGATTACTTGGCAGCCTGTTACATCGAACCGCTACCGCCCCCTACTCTCTCAGTTTTTGCAGACATTTGAGCTCTTGACTTTTAGCTATAGCTGAAGTTTATTTGCCGTCCAAGCTCACTTTGTCCAGCATTATAATTCCATGTTAGGAAAATGAACAATGCAGCCTTTTTTGTACCGAAAACAGACTAGGTCCTTTAACCTCACCCCGTCTGCCTAACTCCAAATTTAAAGGAATTTTTGTAGTATTTGTGAGTGTGTTTGTATTTTACAAAAGACCCTACTCCGTCCAGATATTGCTTGTGAGTGTTTTTTTTTTTTTTTTTTTTTATAAAACACTGGCGTTTAATAAACAGGCATTTTCTGACCTTACAAAAACAAGTAAGGTTCGTTTTCTCAAGAACCAACATTTCAAAGGTAAATATTGCCCTTGAAGTGCAAGAATTGTCCTAGTTTTAAAACAATGATTTACTACTACAGAAAGGTAGGTACTTCCAAATAAGGCATCATGGTAGCTATACTTTTCAAGAACTATGATTCTCATAGAAAATCAGGGCCGTATACTGCGATGGAGTGGAGCGGGGCAACAGCCCCCTGAGATTTCCCAACCCTAAATGAAAATGGCCTACTTGAAAAAATGCTGATCGTGCTAAAAACCCCATTATACTGATTATGTTTTTAAGGTCCTCAGGACCTGGGAAATCTCAAATATAAATATTCATTTTCATGCCTATAAAATTAAAAATATTAGAAATTCTATAATATAATCAAGTTCAAAGCGTTAGCATTGTTAGCATCATTTCATATTTGAACAGCGTTACAAAGGCTGGGATTTCTCAAACGCCCAGCCAAAAAGCACATAGTAATAGTCACAAAAAAGTAGATTTCATGTAACTATAGGTCAAAGCTTTTCCAAAGATAGGGTAGCACAATTTTACACCTTAGCCACCTAATATACAGATTAAATTCTTAAACAGCAGATGTGTCACCCAGCACCTTACACACCACCTTCCCCCTCGACACAAAAACCTCAAAATTGAAAAAAAAAAAAAACAGTAGTAAATATGGTTAGTTCGAAGCTTTGCCAAAAACAGCACCAATTGAAACTTAAATGACCTTACATAAATGTCACGTCCTTCGTTTGACCCCTCCTCGTAGACCCCTTCCTCACGGGCTGCAGTGGTTAACGAAGAAAACATCCGCTTGGGTGCCCACTGTCCTAGGTACGCCACTAGACGCTATCCTGCACCCCCCTTACCTTCCACCTCCCCAACTTCCCTAAAGAAGGAACCATTTGTGGCTCAGGAATAATTTGTTGGCCCATACTTTCAGAATTCCAGATGATGAACATCAATAACTGTTGCGATACATTTTATTATGGGAACATAAAGCATTTTGCTTGGGGTTATTGCTGCACTGAATGGATTTTTTATATATTATAACTAATTTTGTTGTCTGATCTGTTCGGTGCAGTTGTAAACGCAATATTTCCTTGAAATATTCACATCGTTACAATATGAATCGCTTGTAAATTTACATCCTTTTTGAAAATTATGTCAGTTTACATTTATTATGAAGAACGTCCGCTCCAGTAACAGCAACACAGAACTGCTGTCATATAATGTGCTAAACTGAACGCACTGAAAGTTTAATGTCAAACGGCACCAAAAGTGCCCAAGTTTTTAAATAGAGCCAGTTGGAGTGTAATCAGCAGTAAATATATGTAACTACGTAAACCCGTAAGACTTAAAAAATAGATAAAAATGTTTGCTAAAAAAGTATTTGCTACCAAACAATACGCAGGAAGAAAAATTCGAATCCAGTCTGAAGGTGTAACCACTGTACTACAAGAGCCACTAATTAGCCCTGAGTTCTTTTTACGTTAATTACAGTAGTGAAATGAATCGCAAGTCTCGCTACACACCTACCTGGCTGCCTGGTTTCAACGCATACACACACTGGAATGATTGGCTGACGGTAGACTGCGACAAACCTGGACAGGCAACTGAGTAGTTGCGTGCCTCACTGCGGAATTATGATTGTACATTTCACCGTGGCCGTCAAAAACCACTGTTTAGGGCCGTGGAAAGACAATGAAACTTTTTTTTCCAGTATTTGCACTGTCTTAACAATGGCTATCACTCTTCAATCTACTGTTCTACCAATTTTCTGCAAATTTAAACCAAAACTGATATGGGAGTTGATTATTTGGACTTATTTGAACTAATAAAACTGAAACTTGTGTGATATTTTTGTGATGATTATTGTCTGTTTTATATCTTTCAGACGTAAAGATTCAACTACCCCAATCTTTACCTCATTCATCATACAATGCGTCCTACCAGGGAGAGGTACTCTTGGCATATAATACTATTACAGACAATACGTTAGCAGATGAATTGTCCGACGACCTAAGGGAACAGGTTTCCACATCTTACCACGTATTTTCAGTCATCCTACCGCTTGTCTTAGGGATGACGGATGAACACTTCGTATTGTTTCTTCGCCACTTTTCAAACAGTACAAAGGAAATCACATTCCTTTACGATACAAACACTAGTGAATTGATCCAGGTGGACAGTATTGAAGAGGCAGACGATGGTACAATGACGATTCGTCTCGGTGATGATGTCATGGTATATCAAGTACAGGATGACGTCAAATGTAACGGCGAAACCAAAGTTGGGAAAGATTTCGACAACGTTTTAGGTAAATTTCTGAAATGTACCGACTATCCTTTGCTGTTTGATTGGGGCTGCGGGCTTTTTGGATCTCAGGTCAGTTTCTGTGAGATTTTAGATGGATTTCAGTGTGAAATAGCAAGGGTTGGGGCAGTGGCGCCGGCACGGGGGGCATGGGGGCGCGTGCCCCCCCCCAATCGATTTCAGAATTTTTTTTGAAAATTTTAAAATGATCCCAAAAGGCATTTAAGCTATAGATTTCTGTATGGGGTAGGGTGAGGTGTGTTTTCAACCAAGTGATGGATCTTTTGTAACCATTTTCCATCACAAATGGTTCTCAAACTATCAGAATTATTCCAAATCCTTCGCAAACTTTCAAAATTTTCGCGCGCTCGGCGCGCTTTAAACCTTACCTCAATATTGTTCTAATTATCAATAATTTCCGGTAGCAACTCCCACAGAAGCACAGCAACAGAAGCTGAAAGCTATTTACGAATTCTCAGGTAAACTCGGACTGGCGTTTGTTGGGGAATTGAAAGTGTCTCGATGCAGAGCATAAATGCAGGTTTTGTCATGGTTATCTTATTTAATGAAAAATTTCGGCGCGCTTCGCGCGCATTCATCACTGTTTTCACTCCAACTCATGACCATCATTAAGGTTAAAACACATGCAACTATTCTGATCACAACACTTTTCCGAAAACAGAAGTACATCCCCAACATTTGCAGGGGCCTATGGGATCTTTCAGTCTAATTTGTAGCATGATGTGGAAGGTTGAAAGTACGTATTTGCCGTTATACATTTTTCAAATTTTTTTACCCAGCGCTTCGCGCGCAGCCTCTACCTGTATAGATGGTGATTTTTAATACACTTACGACGAAAAAAATATTCTGAAACGCGCCTTTTAGTCCTTAACCGGTCTAATATCACTTCCTTGCACCTATACTCTCTCTCTCATTCCCCATTGATGGAAGATGTTCGTCTGGATTTTCTTTCAAACTTAGTAAAATACCATTGTTGTAACGTGCTCGGCATTATACTCTGTAGTACCATTTGGATGTCAGGTAATATCAAATCAGTGCCACATTTTATATAATTAATACAGAGCTTCCAGGAGGCACTATACACGTGTCTGTCAGTAATAGATACCCTTTTATAATGCACAATGAGACAAAGGAAAATTTTCGTACTAGGCTAGTCCAAGAATGTTTCTGTGGACTCCACCCACGTATTTTGTCGTAAAAACTTTCCCCGAATAGAAGGCATTAAAGCCTAGCCAAAAAGGGGGCTTGGCGAGGTTTGTTGACAACATACCCTTCTCTAAGACAACACACTCCTCTTTCACCTAACCAAAAATTAGAATTCACTAAATTATGGATATTTTCCAGCCATGTATGATCAGTTCCAAAAACATCCTAAAGATAACACCATTTTGCATCTAAGCAACTTTAAATTACTAAAATTTCTCAAAGGGAAGGGGGAACCCCTCCCCTTAGACCCCTCCCCCAGGATGATACCTTTATGTAGTGACAAAAAGGATTCCACACTGCTGTATACCATCGCAGGGACGCACACTCTCTTCTTTCTCCTAACCAAAAATTAGAATTCACTAAATAAGGATATTTTCCAATCATATAAGATCACTTCTAAAAATACTCCAAAGATAGCACCATTTTGCATTTAGGCAACCTTAAATTAACAAAAATTTCTCAAAGGGGAGGGGAACACCCCCTCCCCTTAGACCCCTCTCCCCCCAGGACTGCCCTTTATAGTAGTGGCCAAAAAGGACTCCCACATTGCTGTGTACAAATTATGCGCAGTGGACGAGCACAAAAATTGGTGGACAGAATTCTAAGCAGACTTGGGGGAAAACTGAGGTGGCATTGGTGTGACAGTCATTTCAACTGGTTATGCCCCCCAATCACCAAACCCTGGCGGCGCCACTTGTTTCGGGGAGACGTTTGCACCGTAACAACATCAACTAACATTTCCGAGCGATCTCCAGCTGCTTTGAAGATTGTAAACATGACGGGAGTATTCCGAGAGATGATTCCATTTTTGGCTGAAACAGTTCCGAGTGAAAGTTTTGAGGCCGAGTTGGTTGACAGACAGCACTCGACGGGAATCGTGTACCCTTGTCTAATTCCTTAACCTACATACAGATGTATGATGGTGGTACCATGTCGAGTCGGTCAATTAAGGGCATTTTCACTAAAAACATACACATAACGAAGCAATATGTGATTTAAACTTATCCATTATTCTCATGAACATGTTTTCTCTTAATCCTGATAGTTAGAGTGAATTTCGCTGGCAAACTTTCAAGAGACAAGTTTCTGATGCCTTAGGTTCAAGAATGGTACCTTGAGTCGTCCACCCAAACATTATGAAAACCCATAAGAGTGATATCAAATATATTTCAAGAATGGTTTCACCATTATGAGAACAAATCATAAGATGATGGAAGGAGACCATTTTCACAGTGATCTGGAGAGTTGTTTGAAATAATTTTTAGGCCATTTAAAGAATGTCTCAAGCAATCTTTAGGTAACACTAGAGCATAGGCTAGACTTGGTAAACTTCTTTTAAAATTGGGAGTTAAAGTCCCAGTACGTCATAGCACGAGAGCCAGATATATGAAGTTGGTAACAGTTTAAGAGGCTCTAACATAACGCTAGAAAGAACATCAGTGTTAGCTTCTTATTTGCGGGAGTAATCTTTTGTCCGAAATGCAGATGTTGGATTCGTGACTTGCCAACTGAAATTCGAGTTTCTACCATCCTCGTAATGAGGGGGGGCTTATCAGTCAGGAGTATGAACCAATAAAAGTCTGTTATGTTTATGAATAGTTCATGAATAAACAACTATAGAGGTGCCGTTGTCTACATGCTCAACTGTAGTGAAATGTAACGCACTGTAAACTGTGCAGAGCAATTTGCTTGTAATATTCGAACCGGGATGGAGCTACACAAACAGCCTAGGACTATATTCAAGTTAGTGTAGGCTTTGAATTGAATTGTAGTTTTTATAAATAATTAATAGATACCCACGCCAACCAAATTGCATGCAGCAACTATAACATGAAAAAGGAGGAAAACCTCACGCCTGGAATCCTAAGCAAGATAACGATTGCGCTGGCACAGCCACAGGCGTTGCGAAACATTAACATTACGTACATATACTTACACTATATTATTAATAGATATATATATATTATATATATATATATAGTAATATATATATATATATATATGATGATATTATATAATAAGACAATTGTAAGGACGTTTCGATCTGAGAAAGCAAGCCCAGTTTGGTAAGCCCAGTGTGCCGTGGCTGCACTGTCACCCCAGTGCTTCCACACTCTAATTTCACTTTTTTCCTGAAATGGAATCTAAAATTACCTGAAATCGGGGCCATTTCCAGGAAAATGAATTTAGAATGTGGAAGCACTGGCAGTGAAGTGCGACTGGGCCTACTTCTTCTCAGTACATATTGTGAGAAATGACTTACCTTGTCTTATTATAGTGTATATAGTATCTGTACGTTATGTTTCGAATGCCTGCGTCCGGCCGCCAATGTCACGCAAGTTGACTGTTTGTGTGTTACGGCCCTATAGGTACATTCTTCGTGCATCAAGCACATCGTAGCCTAGCATTCGCCGTTGATTAGTGCACAATGAAAATACGGTAAGCGAATGCGTATGCAGTATGTACACTGGCTGCATCGTGCTGCACGCGCAATTATTTTCCCACGAGGTTATGGGCAAATCATGCCAATGGACCAATCAGCTTCTTGGAAATAGGCCACACCCCTAATTCCAAAATGACAGCTTTCCGACCCTTTTATTGTAATCCTGACACCGGATATGAAAGGGCAGGCCAAATAACCCCTGGTCACGTAACCCTAACCATGATTTTGAAACATATTTGAAAAAGTTTGAAAATCAAATTTGCCCATAACCTCGTGGGAAAAAAATAGGCGTGCTGCACAGTCGTCGACATGATGTGATCTCGAAGCAGCTGAGTAATGAATATTCATAATGGTCTAGACCTTCCCACCGTGATGAACCTTGTGCATATTGAAACAGCCGTTACATTTACAACCACGATTTGTTTAAAACAACCTTTCACTTCCTTAAATGTCTTTTTTCTCCAACAAATCATTTCTCTGGTTGTGCTTGGGTTTAAGTAACCTTAAGCACCGCTCATTTCTCTTATCCACATTGGTATACAGAGTCGTACTGGGACTTTGAGTGCTTATTTTTGACAGATTTTGAATTGTTCTCATCTCTTGCTGGAGTTTCTTTACGTTTATATATTTATTTGTTGGCCACAGCACGACTGTCTCACATTTTGTATGCAGTGACCGACTCAAAGTACCGAACGACTCAAGGTACACTCACTATACCCTTAATTTTATTTATTTTTTGTATGGTACATTACACTATATTATTCATAACAGTGGTTCTTTATTCTGAAGGGAGTAGTTCTTTGAGGTTAATGTGTGTATAAGTACGATCACAGCAATATTTGTTTCGTCTGCAAGATGAGTGACGTTGCCAATTCTTGAATTCTTTCACTTGGGGAAATATGAATTTCTTGGCCATTATTCTAGTACTATATAATCTGCTTTACTAATAGGTCAACAAAACCATCATGGCAAAATATGTTTAAAATTATGGTTTCTTCTTCTGGTAGGAATGGCATTTTCAGTTGTTATGAAGTGAACACTATTCTTTTGAAGTTAACCTACTACCTAAAGAGCGTTGATGACCTATACGTCGAAAACTGAGCCTGAGGGCGGTTTTCTATTAGTCTTAACAAATAGTAGCCATAGGTAACGAAACTGCTTATAGTAGCACCCACCTCAAGTTCCAACAAAGAAAAAAATAAAAATTACCATGCCCACGCATTGATCGATTCCGTCATTTTGATTACCTCAATCCTAAAACTCTAAATCAGCCGTATATCTTTGTTTAATTTATTTAACCGTAGTTGCTATTTTTTGGAAAGGGAGACAACGGGGACTTAATTTTGGTGGCAAATCAGTTGGACTGTGAAAGAGGTTTAAGAACCGAGAATGCAACATTTTTCGGTGAAAATGGCCTAAAACGGTTTTTCGAAGAATAATCTTTATCAGTAAACACCTTCTTGGTATAAGGTAGATTATGTTGATTAGACCCACTTGAAATCCTTGTTCCAGATCGAGTTTTTAGTCCTCATTGGCACCCCTTTTCAACAAGTTATATTGATTACAGGCTTGTAAAATCAGGCCCCTTGTCAATTGGGCCAGCGCAGGTGCCCTCTAGCCAATAGTCGCCCATGAAAAAGTCTTGAAAACAGACATTACACTTGCCTTTACTTATCCTAACATATTTCACCCCTGTACAAATATTCCTCCCCTGGAGGCCAGCTCACCCCGTTTAACACCTTATATGACTACTGGTTTGATTTATATATGGTTGTCAATTATTGTCATCTTCACATTTTTATGAAAGTGGCAACTAACAAAGGGAGGGGTGGTGTTACCCTGACGACACTTTTGAGCTTCCGTAGCTGTTTTTCAATTTACATTTTATGATCAAACCTGGAAGGGAAGCAAGGATGGTGTTAAGATTTGCCCAAAGGGGGCAGTGTTCCCGTTATGAGCGCGTAAGTAATTGAACGCGCATATAAAAGTGCGTCACTTGAAGATACCATAGAAAATGACCAATGAATGTCCATGAACTTGCAGAACCAGTCATTGTGCGTTCATGTTCAAGTGAAAATACGTAGATACCGCGTTGAAGAAATAAGTTATTCTTGTTTAAGTGGAATTTATTGAGGCGTAGTACTTCTTCAGTCAACAACATTCCGAAATAACCAGTATTAATACTTTTGTAGCACATTCATTTGCCTGTTTGCTTTCAAAACGACTGAACAGTGATCAGCACTTCCGCCCCGATGTTTTGGCCTCCATTAGGAGTCAACGCGCCATTTTAAGTTTGGAATCTATGTCTGTGTATGGCCCAATGGAGGGCGCCCTCTATAAACCAGATATTTCAAAAACTGAAGGACTGAAAATTATATTTTTGAAATGAGCATGCGGCC
This sequence comes from Holothuria leucospilota, assembly GCA_029531755.1. Classification (NCBI taxonomy): domain Eukaryota; kingdom Metazoa; phylum Echinodermata; class Holothuroidea; order Aspidochirotida; family Holothuriidae; genus Holothuria; species Holothuria leucospilota. The sequence continues at coordinate 25,879,646 of CM055972.1, read as the reverse complement.
TAGGAGTGTTATTATCGTTATTCTGAAACTGAAGGAAGGTTATTCCCTCTCACCCGTTCCCACCCCAGGGGAAGAAGGGGATGAAATCGAAGCTACTCACGCTTGATAAGAATTGCTTCCTAGAGGTTATCGACCACGATGATCACAGATCCGAAGTCAGTCATCCCGTCTTTCGGTCGTAGTGGGATGTGCGGGCAGTCAAAAGGCCCACTTTTAGGGCCAGTGTCCCCAAGAACAGATTTTAGGCATTTCAAAACACCCAGTTTTCATACTAGATGGTAACCAATCAAAATTAAGGAATATGTTTTCGATTGCACTTGTTAAATGTGGAGTGAAAGTTTTCCCTTCCATATGTGGCTTCGTGTTTCGCTTTGCCCCCAGGGAAGGTGCCTCTGTCTAACCAACCCTTAATTTACCCCTTCAAACTCGAAAGACGATAGGCTATGTGTCCTGTATAACATAGGGAAGGCGTTTGGGGGAGGCTACCCTGGTTGGGTTTGGATTGGCGATTTATGAGAGCAGTTAGAAAAAGTGTCGATCGGGTCGGGTATATTAATGTTATCATTACATGTCAAACATGCGTTTTTCAGCTTTGAAACTCGCCCTGTATCTAGTAGGAGGGGCACACCCTAACAATCCTCAAGGGTGATGGGTCCATGTGTTGCCTGCAACAAGCTCGAGAACTTTTGGATCGTTTATCTAGGCTGGTTGTAATGGGCCTTTGAAAGAGACTGGTTGAAATTCGGGCAAAAATTACTTATAGTTTGTAGTTTGTAAAAATATTCAAAAAATTGTCATTTTGTATGACTCGAAAAATAATTTCTGCTATCTTCGTAAACAACGTCATAGCGTTTCGTCGTCTGCATTAATAAAATTCGAGCAAGGGGAACACATGTATCACCTTTCCTGCAAACTGAAGTAAATTTGACAAAGTTATGACAACTTATGGGCCTACAAAGGGTTACCCTAGGGTTTACTAGGTTACGGAAAACTAGGGTTAGCCACTATTGTGCTTTATGGAAAGATATGGACCCAACATTCAGGAGGTTAATGTTCCAATGTAGGCGCTTCGTTACTTAAAATTTGGCTTCTTTTACCATTTCAGCGCGTTTTGACCTCTAATCAACCTTTAACCTGACTCCGGACTTATGCGAACTACTAACCTACTAACGGAGGTGTAAATTTCTCTCCCGGAAATTTAGAATCGTGACATTATTCTTTTCATAATCAGCGTTATGCAAATCACTACTGGGGCAAAAAGAGGGGTGCGCTAGGTGACCCTTTCGTTTGTTGAAACCGAAAACCAGTGAGAAGGCCTATGTTTATATATATATATATATATATATATATATATATATATATATATATATATATATATATATAGATCAAAGAAAGTAGTAAAAAGTGCTTAAAGTTTAGGAGAAAACTCCGCAACGTTTCGGATACATACCCTTCATCAGGCGGCAAAATATCAACTGATCAGTAAAACGCGATTCAAATGAAACAAACAAACGCGTGCCTACACAACTCGACCAACGCACGTGCGTTGGCCGCGCTTACAGTGTGTATGTATACAGTGAAACAACGCAGTAAAACAATGCAACTGCTTTAGCTACAGTAAAGCTACGCAACTGCGTGAAATACAAAAAACTGCGCAACTGCGTTAAATAACTAAAAGCTGTAATGACGCAACCTAAAACGATTGACGCGCTCACAGAGTGTGTATGTACACAATAAAGCAACGCAGTGAAACAATGCAACTGCGTTAAATACAGTGAAGCTACGCAACTGCGTGAAATACAAAAAACAGCGCAACTGCGTGAAATAACTAAAAAGTTCAAGTTTAACATTCAGTCCATTAGAGGTGAGGGTCCCGAGCTTCATAATTAACCGGTTTTCTGCAATTAAACGATCTCGGTCGGAACCTCGGCATGATATTACGGATATTTGTCGTGTCTTATCACCCATCCGTACGTCCCATTGTTCAGTCCATTTATAGGATCGTAGAAATCCTCCAACAAGATCCTTCTACCCGTGAGTATTTCCATGAACCACCTATCACTGCATTTAGAAATGAGAAAAATATTACTGTTACGATCACGAGTTAGTCAGATCACCCTAAGTACTGAGTCTGTGGGGACCGGTCCATTCATCTTGACAAGGTGTTTGTTTCGAATGTGTGTATGCATGTTCACTTCCAAACTTTGCTTACTTTTGTGAACTGGAAGTTCGCACAGTTTGATGATAATCAGGTTATCTTGATAAATCCATTGCCGTACAATGTGAATGCAGTTGTCGTCTTATAGTCCAGGCCGTTTCGTAGCTTTTCGGGGGTTTGCATTTTTTCTTGCTATATTTGGTTAAACTTTGACAAGATGTAGAGTAGACATCAGAAAATCAGAAAAGTATGTGCTCCATTTTTTTTTTCATATGCAAGGGGGGTAGCCAGCCAATTCAAAATGGCAGCCATTTTGACCATTTTGGCTGATCTGGCTCAAGAAAGGCTCTGCTGCGCCAAGATTTGAGGTCTAAAACTTTTTTAGGAGTAAAGGTGGTACAATATACGCAGTCTCTCAAAATATACTGAAAGTTTTCCCCAAAATATTGATCCGTTTTGTTGTAGTGACCTGTCGAATATGGCCCTTTTCGCCAAAAATCGGCAATTTTGGCAAGTTTGGCGCCGGGGGACAAATTTGAGTACCAGATTCTCTTAAAGTGTGTACACCAACGACCTTAACTTTTGTTAATGGGTAGTCCTATAACCAGGCAGTACGTGTGGAAAATTTGGACTCCCAGATTCAAACCTACATGAAATGAGTGGTACTGAAAATTCGAAAATTTCTTTGTATTTCGTAGGGAAATTTTGGCCTCTGGGATCATTTTTTATGCCCAATATTTCCTTCAATTGAATAACTAAGTCTACTGATCTCTCTGCTATTAAAAGAAAAGTGGATTGTTAAGACACAGATCAATTTTGAAAATTTTAAAAGCAGAAAAATGTTCCATTGGTATAGACCCTAAACTGCTAAAACATCAATATTTTCATTTTTCATTAATAAAAAATACAAGTTTTGGCACAACAAGACAAGTTTGAACAATGATGATCTCTTTTAGAGCCACACAAGATCTTCCATCTTCACAAAATTGGTACTCAAGTGCCTCAGTAGTACACAGAAAAAATACACTGGTAGGTGAAAACGGAATATTGAATAAAGGAGACCCAAATATTGAAATTTATTCATTTTTAGTAAAAAATATGGGTAAAAGGGCATTTTTGAGCAGTAATATCTCTGATACTGTGCCATAAGATGCTCCCATCTTCATGAAATGGGCAGTCTAGTGCCTTGCTAGTTCACAGAAAGAATTTCGACTCTCAAATAAGAATGGGCATAAAATAACGGAAACCCAAATTCTGCAATTTCTTCACTTTTCCTTGCAAAATATGGGTTTAGGGGCACTTTTGAGCAGTAATATCTCTAAAGGTATCATACAAGATGCTCTCATCTTCCTGATTTGGGCAGTCTAGTGCCTTGTTATTACACAGAAAGAATTTTGATGCTCAAAAGAGAATGGACATAAAATAACGGAAACCCAAATTCTGCAATTTCTTCACTTTTCCTTGAAAATATGGGTTTAGGGGCATTTTTAAGTCATAATTTCTCGATAATTATCACACAAGATGCTCTCATCTGCGTGGAGTGGGCAGTCTAGTGCCTTTTTAGTACACAAAACGAATTTTGAGGTACAGGTATAGGTATCGAATTGACTAAAAACTATAAAGGTAGGCACTGGACCTAAACTTCATCATGTTTAACGAGGAACAAGACATGTATATTGAATATTGTATTGTACACCGAATAAACCAGAAAACCCAAAAGGCTTAGTGATTCCTTGCTGAAATGGGTGCTTCGTTGCACAGAGGTTCATCCCTCAAATTTATGCCTCTTGCCTTTATCATTTTTAAGGATGTTTTCACAGTTTGACCTCTGCCAAAAACTGAGTAACAAAAAATGAAAAAGAAAGTGTTTTAGGACGGTATCGAACCCGGGCCGTATGTGTAAGACCCCGAACTCAGTATTCCACTAGGCCATCAAAGAACTCGTTAAATGTATGGTATTTCCAATTATCCTATAGTCACAGCATCCTTTACACGTGTTCATAATTAGGTAATTCAAATTGGAATTATTACTGTAACAGTTATGGTTTTGAAAAAATAAATGTTGTTTTCTATACTTTATCTTTGGAATGGTACAAAAATCAGCCCTCACCTTTTGTTGGTCACCAACCGCACGACACAATTTGGAGGTACCGTCCACTATCTATTTAGTTTACGAAGTTTTAGTTTTACCTCTGATGACCACAGACAAGCTTCGACCTTCATCAGACCCATAGGGTTCTCTCTCTCTTAAAGTACAAATCTAAATACCAAGTATGAAAAGTATCCATCAACCCTGTCATGAAATATCCTTTTTAAGGGTTACGGTTTTTGACTTCTGATGACCTCAAATGACCTCTGACCTCCACTGAAAACAAGAGCGTTATTCTCCTTAATATGATAAAGTTATATACCAAGTTTGAAAGGTGTCTATCATTGCTACCTTGAGATATCGTGTTTACCAGCAGTTTTAAGAATTTCGCATTTTTACCTCCGGTGACCTTAGATAAGATTTGACCCCTAACAAAACCCAAGGGTTCATCTTCTGACTGTAACCCATCCAAATGGAAAGTATGAAAAACATCCATGCTTCATACCTAGAAACATCGGGCTTACAATATTTTCGGCTTATGACCTCTGGTGACCTCACATGACCTCTGATCTCCACCGAAAAGAATAGGGTCCTTCCTCGTAATATGATAGTTCTATATTCCAAGTATGAGAAGTATCCATCATTGCTACTTTGAGATATCGTGTTTACAAAACCCAGCGCAACAAACACACATACATACACAAATACATAACTCGCCAGCGTGATTTTATAGATTCCTGGAGCCTTCGGCAAGGAATCAATAAAAAGTATGCTACTATAGGCCTACTTGAAAAGTACTCGAAAATGCTCTGGTAAAACAGTACTCGTACTCGGAATAAAGAGCGCTGTACTCGGACCTATAGTACTTGGTACTCGGGTTCCAAAACGCTGTACTCTGACCTTGGTATAGTGGTACTCGGGACCGTAAGTTCTCGGATGTACTTGATACTTGAATGAAAGTATAAGGTCAGAACAATGCATAAATTTAACAACGATGCAATTACCATGAAGCTAGTGGTTTACTCGAACTTTCCTTCCTGGAAGATACTTCCAGCTTTCTGTTGTCCCGCGGCTACCTAGGCATCCCCAGGCAACCCACTATGTTTAACAGCTATGAATTCAGTAACTTGAAGTCCCCCCCCCCCCACATTTCTGTATGTAGGAAACACATTGGACAAGTCGTGTGGGTAGCAAGACTAGTGATGAGCCTAGCTTTGAAGTCTTTCATAGTACTGCCTCCGAAAATGGTGGTACAAGGTTTTATGTTCAGAATTCGCTGGCTGCAAAGTTCGAGGTCGTAGGTAGGTCTTTGCCAGTAGCGTAGCCAGAGGGGGCAGACTGCCCCCCCCCCGGGCGAAAAATCGAAGTAAAATCGGGACGACGGAAAAACGAAAAAAAAATAAACGAAGGGAAAAAGAGAGAGAAGGAAAAGGGAAGGGGAAGAGGAAAGGGGAAGAAGGGAGAAAAAGAGAAAAAAGGGAAAATAGGCCTAACAGGAGAAAAGGGAAATAAAGTAATAACAATAGGAATCATTATCGATGGAAGGAAAGGATGGAGAGAAGGAAACGGGCTTGATAAGGTAGAGCACTGGTTCAAATATCGACGGGACGAGTATACTGATACAGGTAGGGCTAGGGACCGTGAAAAAGACCAAAGAGAATGAGAAAGAGAAGGGCTAAGAAGGCAGAAACGGGACGAGGGATGAAGCGAGGCAGATTGTGCATGAGAAAGAGGAAAAGATGAACTAGGAAAGGGAATAGAGAGCGTTAGACGACTAGGGAGTCCGGAAGGACAGACTATGAAGCAGAGCAGTCAGAGTATGGGGATAGAAAAATGGACGTAAAGCAAGGCTGTCAGTGTGGGAGCTATAGGGATAGTAGCTATCGTCCCAATATTTATTTTTAATCACCATCAAAAAGGGATACTTAAAATAAATGTCCCGGTGCAGATTTTCTTTCAAAGTCACACAGTGAGTGGAAAGTATCCAGTTGCGTTGCCACTTGTTGGGGTTTGGTGTCAGAACCCTAATAAGTGGTCAAGAAAAATTGCCAAAAGAAACTATAAGCATGAAGTTGAATATAACATGGGCAAGCTCCACCCATATTTTGCTTTAGCAGCTGACTAGATATAAAGTGATAAATCTTAGCTCTATGCACTTACATTTTATTTTGTTCTCAGGGGACCGCCTGGTGTAGCTGACTTTGGCAGCAATCCTCCTCACATCTTACAGTCTTAAACCCAAAATACGAAATATATAGTAATTTTGGAGTGTAACGTAGTAGCGTGCTCAATGGGGGCCGGGACCATGCCCCCCACCGTTGTAAGTAGTCGGGGGAAAATCAGCTAGTCGAGGAAAATCGGAAGCAGTCTGACCGAGACTGGCCGAGCATCAGGCGTACTCTCCCTCCCCCAATTGGCCGTTATGGGTGTTTTAACATGCTTCAGAATGTGTCAAATATAGCACCATTTTTCATCTCAGCGAGCTTCTAAAAGCAAAATTTCCCCTCCCCCGGGACGATGAACAATCAATTTTTTTGTCTCTCTATTATAACAATAATCACTAAACAAATAGCAGTCTGAAGAACGGTCAATCATCTAGTTATAAAGATGACTACCTTTACAGTGGTCATTAGGCAAGCGTGAAGCCAGGGGGTGGAGGAAGAGGGCAGCCGCCCACCTTATTTTTAGTATTTTATTATGTTTACTTTTTACAATAGTGCTAGTGTTTCCCCTTTTTATATGCGATAAATAGGCCCGGGAAGTGCCATTTCCAGCCATCTGGGAGGCATTTTGGACCAAAATTTCCTTGCGCTCCACGACACCATCGGTTGGCGCGGAGCGCTGACAGACTTTCCATGAGCTGCGTCCCTCCCACTTCCTTGACATTTTTTTGCTACGCCCCTGTTAATAGTTTGCGTCTAGCCAGTTGGACTTTTCTCTGTGCCAGTCGGTGGAATTCACAGTCTACCCCACCTCACAAATCCTGCGCACGCCACTGGTGTAACGTACAACACCCCTGGAAGGATCATTTCCTCAGTGTAGTTTGGGAAGGCATTTTGGTCAAAATATTCCCTGTACGCTTCGCGCCAACTGGTGGTGGCGCTCCGCGATGATAAAGTCTCAAAGGGTCTCTCTGAAGAAAGGCATTGATCCCTCAAGAATGATTCCTCCTCGATCTTACACCGAGTTTACCACTGACAGTTCACCCCGGCTTCATCAGATCGAGTTATGGTAAATAGTTAAATTGTGATCGTCGTGACTATAAGTTCGCATACTGATAAGGCCATTTGAATATCAAGTCGATAATTTATTCTCATGCCCCCAAATCTATTCCGAAGCTTTCGGACTTGTCCCGGGGTGATAAACTGGACCAAAAAGAAACGGTGGGGGGGGGGAGGGGGAACCCACCTCTACAATTAGTTTGAAAAATCATGAAATCGGGACGAAAATTTTCATTTTGCCCCCCGGGCCGAAGACCCTGGCTACGCGCCTGGTCTTTGCTTCATGAGACGCTACAGTATTTATAGCTGAGACGCTACGTATGATACAGTCGAGGGATCTGTTTTAATTTAAAAAGTTCAGGGACCAAGTAATTTCGATTGAATTATTCAACCCAATCGAAATTTGCATTGCTCACTTCTCAATCCTTTACATTTCAATCAAAAAATTTAAGAGAACTGGTGTCACAACAAGTTCTCGACTGATTCCCTTATTATTCCTTCCCAGTCTTGAGTTAGAGCAGGGAGCTCCAAATAACATCTCCCTGGTTAGAGTTAGATGAGGTTTTACGGCTCAGTTTCTAACCAGGGAGATGTTATTTGGATGGAGATAGATCGCTTTGAAGTGAGGTTTGTACCGCCAAGGTCACTCAGTAATCCATCGCTTGTATCTTTCTTGATATTTCCATAAGACTTACACTGGATTAGGAAGTTAACACAAAAGGGATTTGTCGTCTGCTAAATCTATAGTAAGACTGAGGGTTTTCCTCCACTGCCACAGCATTACCAGTCGTCAAGGAAAATAAAAAATATTGCATCTTTCAACGCTCGGCGACGCGCATGACAGTATATCAGTTAGGTTTTATGTCGAAATATGAACAAGAATCTATATCTGGTTATTTCAGGAAACTTCCGGAAACTTTTCATATTGTTGTAACAAAAACTAGACTTATACCTCGTCAACTCATTTGCATACGGTATCTTGTATGGGAAGGGGCTAACTGTATTCTTTTAAGTTCAACTGAACAGCCGTTTCGAGTTTATTAACACCTGCTCTAAAAATGTTGGCGGCGCAAACCTACACATCAAAGTATTGTTCTGCGCAGGCCACTTGTTAAAGGATTACGTGACTTGAATGATATCGCAAGGTAAGTGCCATCAAATTGGAGCCACCAAACAAAGGAAAAAAATGCCTTTGCTCCAAATAAACGGCTTATCGTTGGTAATCTCCCCTCGATTTAGGGGGTCTTGAAGTATTAGCATAAATTAAACTTTACGTTCTATCTCCATCCAAGTAACAGCTCCCTGTTCTAACCAACTGGTTTAAGTCGGGCCGGTCACGGCCTTTTTTCCAGTTGTGGCTCACTGGCTTATTTTCCCTACTCCATTGCTTATGCTGAACACCAAGCACAATGGCAGTAGGTTCCATTTTTAAGTCTTTGGTATGACCCGGCCAGGAGTCATACCCCAGACCCCAGTCTTGAGATCAAACGAGCTGTGTCTGTACCAGTCGGGGAGGGGACCACACGAACTGGAAATCATGACTGGTAATGCGAGATCTCGTGGGACAATGCAGACATGGGCGGTGCGCCACTGATCTTACAACTTGCCGTACATCACTCACACGACTTGTTCTGCTTTCCATCGCATTACTTCTGTTACGTTATTTTGTCTTACAGTGTGACCGCTTTTGAGGTTATTAGGTGGAACATCAAAATATCGAAAAATATGTTATTGAAGCTTTACAAACACTTTGATGTATCCATGTACATCTTCCAGTTCGCTGTACCAACTAAGCGGCTTTCATGGTCTTTCCCCGGAAGTAAATATCCTTTAAATAATTCCAGGGGCGTAGCTAGGATGAAATTTTTAGGGGGCCTAGGTATCAAATGGGGTGGGGGGGGGTTCACGGCATTGATCGCTGTCCTTAACTCTTACAAATTTTATTAGGACACACACAATTTCTGGGGGCCTAGCAAACATCTGGGGGCCCAGCCCCCCCCCCCTTAGCTACGCGCCTGAATCATTCCTTTGTTAAGATGGTGACAAAGGAAGGTACTTATAACCCTGATGTCTTATTCATTAGATAAAGGGTATGTGTACGGCCGTCTCGATCTTATTTCGAAGCACCTCGAAGGACTGTGAAATTTCCTCTTGCTGTTTAAGTATCCTCTTCGATAATCAGATGATGGAATCTTACATCATAGAAAAGAAAGCTAAATGAAACGAAGCAATGAACCACTTAACAAAGCCATAAGAAAAAGAATTTCAGGGTTGTAACTGGGTCTTTGTTAGTTTCAACAGGGAGTTGCAACAGAGCAACTCCCTGGTTTCAAGATGACAGAAATCAATCTGATAACTGTAGAACACTTATGTGGTTGCAGAAGTATAGGGAGCACATGAAATACTTGTATGTATTTTGTTTTTTGTTGTTATTAACAGGAGTTGCAGGAAGATGGAAGACTGAGTACTCCAGTCATCAGTGGAAGATTCTAGATGAAGTTTTTAAGGAAAAAGTAAAAGACACAGTTTATGCAAAACAGTATTTCGAATAGAGGGAAGGAGATCACAGCTTTCAAATTCCTGTCAGCAAAAGGAGAAACGAGTCCCATTTATGAATTCAAAGTAAAGAGAGGAAACCACAAATAACGACAATTTGCGAATGAAAAGACCATCAACATAGATTAGTTCTTTGTTGCTTATTTTTATCCAAATATGCACACATCGTAGTGTACTACAGTATGTGTACCAATAGCGTGAAACACATTTATTGATTGTATTTTTCAGAACTTATCAAATTGTACATCGAGTATCATCCATATTCAGTACAAAGACAAAGTCTTTCATACAGCATTCATAAATACTTTTTGAGAATGCTGGCTTGTGATTGGTCAGTTACCCATGTTCTAATCCAGTGTAGAGACATAGGGTGTATGGAGAGCAACTTTTTTGATCAACATGATTGTAAACACAGCTCTAACACTACAGTAAACAGTTTGTTTGTATAGGCTAGGTAGGCCTGGGCCTTCAACTGTAATTTTTTTCCAGTAACTGTCCAAATTATAAATAATATATTTTGGTTGACAGCAATGTTGCACATCCAAACAAATAATCAGCTTCTAGGCTACAAACGATATTTCAGGCCTTTTCAGAGAATTTAAAGTGATTTCACGCTGAGTAAGGTGCTTTAAAGGCCTAGGCCTAGGCTTTAACGTTAGCTTCAAAAGCGTGTCAAACTATCGTGCGTCCGCTTGATTTTGGTACATCGCCGATAACAAAAAATTATACAGCATTTCTTACCCCAGTAATAGACCTTTATCTGGGATGGGTAATAATATAAATACAGTTGTAAAATGAGTGATGAACACTCACTAACCTTAAAACTCATCTTTCATATTCCAGAAAGATAGCGTTGGCCCCACGTATTCTGTGCACTATGTTTCAAAGGAATATAGCTCCAAAATCATCAAGGGGATTTTCAATCCAAGAATAGAATATATGCTATGGAAACGATGGCCGGGGGCTACTGTCTAATATGCCCAGGCCTAATGATCCAAAGTACTGCATCAACAAACCTTATCCAAATTGCGGTATCCTACATTCTTTTTGTAAGAAAAGCTCAGCGTCAGTAAAAAAATCTGTCTGGTTTAAGTTCCACTCGTAAAGAACAAGCTCTCTGCGATGACATTTCCAACCACTAACGTTAGGTCTAACGTTATCTTACAGCACAAGTAAAGCAACTAACGTGAGGCTCTAGCACATGATAACTGTTCTGGCTAAGCACGCTGCAGTTTTACTTTGATCTGAAACAGTATCAAAATGTCAGTGCACATATGTAAACAGTTTTAGATCACATTTGAAAAGTCTCCTTTGTATCACAAAATCGCAGGATGGAAATTGCTTCCAAATGACACTCGGGTAAGGAGACTTCGTCTAGCACGAGTCTTATTCGAACTGGCTCACCATTCGAAAACAGCGTAGCCTAACGATAATTAGCCTAGGTTAAGGCTAGGACAAACGTTGGCCTAACGTTATTTGTTTTAAACAACGTAGCAGCACGTTAGTGTGTTGAACGTCACGGTGAGCAATATCGCAAAAACCACATATCCTCACGCTAGTATGTCCTCCAAATGCAGTTTAATGGAACTGTCAAGGCGGAGTACATTTCCAATTCAAACAGAGAAATCGTTTCAAATATGACCTCGCTCAAAATATTCCAAAAAATCCACAGTCGAAAAGAGACGTCACAAAGTATGGCCATGTGCCTACAAACGACAAAGCTATATCGTGCAGCTAGTTATATAGCCTACATATTACATAGCTCGTATTTTAGCAGGCAGCCTGCCTATACGCAGTCTCATGTGCACTCTGCGAAAATTTAGTCAGTTTGGGAGAATAATTCATGATCAATGGAAAATCGTTAAAAAAGCAAGCTTTTCCACTTTTAAACGTCTCGAAATTAAAGTATTTATGAATGGGAATAAAGTCATGGTGCCCATGTCTCTACATCAGATTCGAACAGGCTATGACGTCACGCATATAGGCAGAGACCCTCGGCTTCGCCTCGGGTCTCTCAGCCCATATGCGTGACGTCATAGCCTGTTCGAATCTGATGTAGAGACATGGGCACCATTGACTTTATTCCCTAATTAAAATAATCTTGCAAATTTTATTAAGATATCGGTAAACACAGTTATACAGGTTTCACGCTATCGGTACACATACTGTAGTACACACACATCGTAGAAGTCTCGTTGTTGTTTCCCAAAGGACAGACTGATTGCAAACTCTTTCCAAACCCCAAATCTTCTCCACAGTAAACAAACAGCGTAACACATCTACTAATGATCCGGGCACCGGGTGTTTGTCCGAGTAAGGCTATTGTAAAAATAAATAGTCAATTTGTGAAGTTTTTTCATTGTGTTTTAAGTCGCATTCAGTTCTTTTCTGATGCCTATACGATTTTTTAAATACCTTAGTGTTTCCGTAGGCTTCCCCCTTAGTCTTTTACAAGGGGTTTTCCAGCAGTGCTTTGAGTCAGGCCCTGCCCCCACGGTCTCTAGGAGAGAAACAGCAAGAGGAACAAGCCGGAGATGCCAGACTGCTACAACAGAGTTGCAGGCTGTGAAAGCCCTGAACTCCATCAAAATGCTGCTGCTTGAATTGTCACTGATGCCAGAGCAAACTTGTACTTATTTGCACACCAATTTTACACTAACTTCGTTGACTTGATGTGCGTGATAAAATAATTTTTAAAATACTTTTTGTTGCCCACAAAATTTTCATAACTTGGAATCATTGTATATTTGTGCCTATTTTTAATCATTATATTCTCTGAATTAGCCTTAGGTCCAGTGATCTCTTCCTATTTCTTTTAAAAAGGCGTGATTCTAAATTTTCATCCAAAACATACGACATGTGAGTTTTCAACAACTGCTCTCCACTTTTATGGAGCGACCTACCGGTGATATACCGCCAGTCCGATAGTGCAGACTAGAATTAAGTATAAAATGAAAAGTAGAAGTTTAAAACATGAAAACACGTCTGCTTTCAAAGTTATATTGAAATTAAACTCCTGTAAGGTCCTGGTGATTTCATTGCTATATTTCTTTGATTTGAAGATTTTTTTATTTCTTGTTTTAGCTTTTACTTATTTAGCTCTTAACTTTGCCATTGAGGTTTTACTGTATTTTAGTAGTAGGCCTACTTAGATACTTCTCTCTTGTCGTCCGGAATCTTTTCCTTCCCATTTTCTCTGGAGAGCAGCAGTGTGTGACGCAGTAGAAATGGCTGTAAAAATCATGTTACTTTTGTTTTTTATATAAGCACGACATGCTCGGGGCGCAGGTGGGGGGGGAGGGGGAGGCTGTTACTTGCGAATTTACGTCGATTTAATAGTTTGCTCTTCACTTGAGGCATGGTTAAAACATTGGGCATCATGAAAAATCCTACGAATTCAAAATCGTAACATCACATAATTTCTTGCCTACACAATATTTTGTTAGTGGTTTTTTTTTTGGCAACGCGAGGCAAATAGCAATTCACGATAATACTCTTTTAATTACTCAACAAGTGATACTGATGTGACCTGTGGTAAGTAGTATACGTTGTAACTAATTTCGTAATACTCTCATTTTGGGGATTTTAGGAACATAGTTGGAGCATATACACATGTACATATTGGCCTACAGATACTAAATACATACACGCATCTTAAAATATTCGTCCTTGCTGAAGCTTTCATTTGCATACGCTTTTAGCAAAGAATGAGACTTCTCACAGTTGTAAAAATTTTCGTAGTTTTATATAGGTCTACACTGAAGTGAGAAAATATCTAGCGCAGCCATTAGTACTTCTAGTTATGCCACGTCATTTTCCGTTCACGTGTGTAGAGTAATTGAAGTGTGACATTGTGTGTATACAAGCCCCACTCCCACCTCCCACCCCTTCTTCGCGTCGTTAATACAGGCTACCTCATTTACGAAATGTTGTATAAGCAAGAAATTATATACTTTTAAAATCTTGAATTCTCAGGCTTTCATTACAACAAACGCAACCCCGTGGGTGATACCTTAACGGGAGCGCTGTGGTCGTGGTATGTTAAATTAAAGTTCATTACCTGCAGAGCCGACAATTATATCGATGTAAGCCAGCTAAAATCAGCCCTGCCACCCAAGGTTGCCTGAGGTCGACTTTCGATTGTTAAAATTATCCTGAGACCACTTTCCATCATGATCTGAAAATGACAAATAAGTAGCACATCGCGACATACATAGGAAAACATACGGTCTTATGTTTTCATTTTTTGACGTTTAAAGAAGATTGGCAATTCTTTCGAAACAGTCTGTCCCTTTTCTCCATACTCTGTTGCAGCGTTTCTCAACCGGTGTGTCGCGAAATCTGAAAAAAAAAATGGATGGGTCTTAATATCTATCGTTATTTTTGTAGAATTTATCTCCGTCATCCGGCACAGACGTAATTTCAGATATACCAGGGAGGTATCATCACTAAATGTCTGAAAATAACAGTGACAGCTTTCAGATATAACGGAAACGCAGTAAAATGGTGAAATATTTTAAAGCAATCGTGGAACCGTTAATGGTTCTTATGAGAGGAGTTTGGCCAGGATTTTCCCACTGGGGATGTTTAGCCATCAACCCCGACGGGGTGGGGTGGGGGTAAAAGGTTTTCACAATTGTAGTGCCAATTATGGTTTGTGCAGTCAGGAAGTCAGACAAGGTACTGAAGGGGGGCGAGATAGCTCAGGGGGGAAATATCTTTTAGGGGAAAAGATATAATAATATATAATATATATAATATAATAATATGCACTAAGGAATTAGTAATTTTTAATTTTCTAGGCGGCGTTTTTTCCTCTGGACAGGCGCTTGTATCTTATGTTACGATGCAATTATTTGCATTCGTATTTTCTTTCCTTTCGAAGGCCTCAGGCTGTGGGCTTGGGCTGATGTTTTTTTTTTCTTTTTGAAATTCACCAAACATTCTATTAGGGCCGGATCGAGACTAAATTCCGGAATCAGTTGAGTGAATATTTTACTGAACTCAGAACTGGCCCAGAATGGGAAGTCTCGGAATCGGAATTGGCCGGGAATGAGATGCAGCTTAATTCCTTCTTGGAGGGGCGAATGCAGGATTTAAGAAAAGGAGGCCACACTGAATGCCGAAGGCACACGTGAGCTGCCTTGGGGGGATGTTCGGAGAGGGGCCCCATCCCGACAATGGAACTTTTTAAAAATTACCCATGAAATTGCGCGATTTGGTGACTCTTCTGATGTAAATTACAGGCATTAAAATGACTGTAATTATGTCCCATTCAGTAACAAAATCAGCAAGTTTGCCGTCGTAGCCCCAGTAGCGCCGCCAGAATTTGACAATTGGGGGCATCACAGAAGTTTATAGCGTAATCCACCCCAGATAAGCCAAAAGTCGGTGTAAGCGAGTATATTCGTATCTAAGACAGTTTGCAACCAGAGTGGACACTTCCTTTGGTGTAGGTGGCGTCCCGGAGGAGAGTTCTAACTGGAGGGGACCCTTTGGGAATATTTGTTCGTCAAAGGTGGCTGAGTTGCAAAATGGTGCTATCTTTGACAAAATTTTCAACTGATCATATGTTGGACACTTCAATACTTTAGTGAATTGTTCTTATTTTTATTGGGTGTAAGGAAAGGGAGTGGTGTGTTAGTGGAGGGGGTTAAACTCCTCCCCTTGAGAAATTTTTGTATATCTAAGGTGGCTTAAATGCTTAACGGTACTATCTTTGGCAAAGTTTTGAACTGATTACATGTAAGGAATTACTCTGGCTGTGGCATGGCACCCCTCCAATGCTGGTAGCATGAGATCGGCTAATTGCCTCTTGGAAACTTTGGGGTATAACAAAATGGGGACGTTATAGCATGATGCTTTAAAACTGACATCCAAATGACACTACAACAGAGCACACCAACCACTTCACATAAAAAAGTTTTACTTATTTTGAACTAGAGTCCAAATGAACAGGTTGCAATGGGGAATGACCTGGAGAGGAGAAAAGATATAACAAAAGGGACAGAGGATTAATAAGTATGTTCATAATGCATACTTACTGCAAATGCACTTAGTAAGCTTTGAATAAGCTCGTGTGATGGATAATATACTTCAAATCATACAGGCCTACATCACGCTACAAATGTTGCTCATAACATGAGATTGGTACATAGTCTCCTGTTGACGGTTGCAAGACTTGTCCCTATGTAATTCGGAAAATCGTTCGCCCTAGAATAATCCCATGCATTATCGTCCTAATAATGGTCATCAGGCATGGAGTGTAAACTGTAGCAAAGCGAGACGAATTTCCCCAAAATTTCGCATTAGTATCATGTCATAAAACCTGTATCCGTACCTTTGATAAAAAATCGTTTGTAATTCCCAAACGAGTTCTTTTGGGATGATCTTGAAGACAAAATAGGACTGAGGGGAACACGCGAAAGATTTGATTATTTGGTAAGGATTTACGAAACCTTTGATTGTTTGTGATAGGAAACGAACGCAACAGTCTAGTAGAATTTTCCACTGTCAAAAAAGGGGGGTACGGACCCCTCGGTAACGTTGGGGCCAGTAACATTGAAAAGAATTATTCTTAGTCAGGGCGGTTCCGAGAACTTTTAATGGGGTGGTTCTAAAAAGAAAGGAGGCTGGGGTCAGAGACTTTAGTATTTCAAACATCCTAGATTGCAGACCTGGAAGCTGCGTTCTCAGACAAACTTTGTCACCACAGTTCCTTTTCTACCGTCTGTCGTCTGTGGGTCGACAGTATGGGAAAAAGTTTGTCATGCCAAAGGACTAGAATGCAAGACTGCACTTCAAAATTTACATTTGTACCTGCATTTCTCCATCTAACATCAACGTTTCGGCTGCGGTGCCGTAATTAGGCCAAGACTTCGGGCCTCGACAGGGGTGAAATAGAGCAGGAAGGAATAGGGAGGTGGTGCCGGAAGTTTGGTGACAGGGAGTCAGGAGAGGACAGCTACAGGCACCTAGAGTCGGCAAGAGGACCAAGGAAGAAATTTTTTATGCAACACCGTTCCAACTCACAACATATTCTCAGGGCTGTAGCATCCTAGTCCGGACTTGATTCCGTACTCGAGTCCGTTTTTCGCCGGACTCGGAATTGGCCAGGAATGAGAGGTCACGGAATCGGATTGGCCCGAATGGGCTCAGCTGGGCTCGGACTCGGAGTCGATTCCATTCGAGTCCACAAAAATGAAAGTTTCATTAATGTTACCTAGGCAACGTTATTATTAGTGCACAATTTAACAAGTAAATGGTCACATACAGCCAACTAAACTACAAGGTCAGCTAGAGTATGAAACTGACTCCTGAAAAGTGCCCGTTTTCATTATAAGTGTGATTGTAAGTAGTAACAAAAAAGCATTTGTGTATATGAGATGCTACGTTGTCAAATGGCAGGACTCGGAATTGGCCGGAAATTGGAAAACATGGAACTGGAATTGGCTGGGAATCGGAGTGGTACCGGACCGTATTGGCCCGGAATGGTGGCTGCTGGAATCGGAATTGGCCCGGAATTGGTTTAGGTATAGATTCGGTTATAGCCCTGCATATTTTGCAGAATACGTAGACTGGATGTACGGCAAAATGTTACCCCTGCTTATACACATTTTTCTTATTGAGGGCGAACTAGATCAATTACATGTCAGGCAGGCTGATTTAACTAACGGGGATAACGTGTAGCCATCGACAAATACAAAACTACTCTTTAGAATAAAATTCCTTATAGAAAACTGCCTTGTGTGAGCCGTTTGTGTCTTGATATGTCACTTGATCAGGGAGTTACTACTTAGCTATATGAAACCAAACTGCGAAAGAAACATAACGAAACTCTTCAGTGCGAGAAGCGCTGCGACAGCTTTAGGGTCGCATTAAAGAAGCTGCCCTCGGAATTATAAAACTGTTGGGGAAAATGGCCATCTTAAAGAGTCACTCTTCACCATTGCCCGTGCATTGTGGTTACCCTACGAAATTACAAAAGTCCACACAAACTATTGACTACGAGCTTAAAATATATCTTTGCTATACATTGATAATATACTTAATAAAAAGAATTACTTTGTCTCGAAGGGGTTTCACGATTTCTCCCCGACGGGGAAGGGTGAGGGGCTAAGGTGTTGTAGGTATGTATTGCTCACACTAACGACAAAAGTTAAAGTTGTCATGACCTATATGCAGTAACCAATTGGTCTGCTACTAGTTTAGTACTCGACTCTGCCTCACACTTTGTATTGCCAATTTCGAGTATTGAGGTTTTTCACCAGTAACAGTTCGCCTTATGCTTTATTATTGCTACAGTTAGCAAGGTCGACAGTCAAATTGCCAATTCGATTTTCAAGTGTAAAGTTGTTGCGGGTTTTTTTTTGCCTGAAACGGAGAGAAGTATCCCACGGGTCAGTTGGCATCATTCATCCGAGACTGACTATAGGAATAGCAAACCGTGCCCAAAGAAGGTCAGAATTCATTGCAAGTCCATATCTTTACAAAGTTTCAATTTAACTGGGTTTTTTTTTCTTTCAGACTTGCACTATACTAAGTTGTACGCAAACACGATTGGTATCGTATTGATAACTCACCTTTACGTAAAGAAATCATTGTGCAACATATTACGGGAAAATGCAAACCCCCAACTTGATTTAGTGTTCCCCTTCATCCTAATTCAGCAATGGCTTCTATCAGTCATATCATGTGACTATATATGTGTTATTTGTTAAATCCATGCAAAATAACTCCTTGTTTTACCTTTAATATTCAATGCCTTTATAAAGGAACATAATGAAAGATACTTGTGAGCAAAATTAGAGGAGATATGTAAGATTTACCAGATTTTTAAAAATAGACTTGGGGCGACTGCTTTCTCCCTTTAAAGGGAGTTTCGTTTTTTTTTAATTATTAAAAGGTGAGCATTTCATATACGGTAGCAGGTTTGTAAAGTACGGGCTGCTCCTACATTCATACAACTTATACAGTAGTCTAGCCCTCTTGCAGCTATTGGAAAGATCCATTGATTACTCTCCATTCAATCTGGACAATTTTAAAATGTTTTGGCTTCTCACGATAAGACTTTCTTTCTAAGGAGCACGTAGGTTAAGGTTGTAGAAAGAATAAAATATGAGAAATTTAATTCCGAGCTCATTGTAATTTTTCGATGATGTCAAGTTTTGAGTCAAATCGTAACTAAGCTTTCGGTTTGGAAAGTAGTGGCGGATGCAGACGGGAGCGCAACAGGCGCGCTCCTCCCTTATTGGCCGTCATGCGTGAAAAAAATTGAAGCAAAAAAAAGAAAATGCTTTAAAATGTGTCAAATATAGCACCATTTGCATCTGAGCCCTCTTCCAAGAGCAAAAATCTTTCGAAGGGGAGGGGTATATCCTCCCCTTATGCCCCCACCCCAGGACAGCGATCAATCAAACCTTGCGCCCTCTCTATTGAAAATTCCTGGATACGCCTCCGGAAGTAAGAAGATATACCTCTCTTGAATAAGTCAGGGATCTGGGAATCTTTCAACTGTGAGGGACAACTTTGAATTTGCTGGTCTAATGAATGCTGTACATAACATTATTGCCAACAATATGTAGACATGAAATAGTCAAATAGTCAGTTTTGCCGCAAATACTTTTGCAGCAAATAGTCAGTTTTG
This sequence comes from Holothuria leucospilota, assembly GCA_029531755.1. Lineage (NCBI taxonomy): Eukaryota > Metazoa > Echinodermata > Holothuroidea > Aspidochirotida > Holothuriidae > Holothuria > Holothuria leucospilota. The sequence continues at coordinate 25,859,976 of CM055972.1, read as the reverse complement.
AAGTTGTGTGAGGGAAATTAACGAACAGTCCCAGATAGCACAATAATGTTGGACTAACACTGGGAAACGGGTTGGCCAAACGGTGGGGCTAATGTTATTTAAATGGGTAACATTGGAAAATTGGTTGGCCAAACTGTTGGGCTAATGTTATCTGAATGGGTGGGTGCTCTTGGGAAAAGGTTTGGCCAACAGACACTTTTATAACGAGCAGACATTTTGTCTTTCAAAGTTTATGCCATTTGGCCAACGTTGGGAAATAGGTTGCGCCAACTGTTAGTCCAACATTTGGTCAACGTTGGTCAATAGATGGTGTCAACTCTGAGTTTTGACATTTGGCCAACATTCTAGCTGGCAACTATGAGTTTTCAGTTTCAACATTGGGCCAATATCATTTTGTCAACGTTTAACCAACGTTCGTATTTAATAGTGGCCCAAAGGCTCTGTCATGCATTAAATGGTAATGCTGAGAACGGTTGACAAAATGTTGCACCGACCTAACTTTGCCTCCCTTTCAACACTTATCCTAAATAACTCTTTATTATGCGAGCCCATAATAATGTCACTCAGAGAAGATTAACTTCTACAAAATTCAAAAGTTACCAACAATGCAGATGCCAACCACCTCCAAATGTAGAAAGTGAAATTCCAAAACAAAGGTCATCATAGGGTGGCACCTCCTGAGGCTGTGGGCCCTATGGGCCCACACCGAGTGCTGGCGGCCCCAAAAGCTATTTTTGCAATTTCGTCGGTCCTTTCTGGCACGTCGCTAATGAACTGAGCGTCATCAGGTGCGGAGTTTTTTTAAGTAGTCCGACACTGACCTGAATTGGAGGGTTTCTACGCTTTTGCAACAGCTGATGTACCATTTTGTGTGAATGTAGAGGTGGATCCATCCCTGATTAGGAACAACGGCCCGAAAGTTCACACATGGTTTTCCAGATTCAAAAAAGTCCATCAAGTTCAAAAGGCAAGTGACTTTCAAGAAACAACGCCGTGTCTGCGCCAACGAACCCGTGAGAATACATAGGAGTGGGTAGCCAGACCTATCGACCACGGAGGCGTGGTTGGTTGTAGTAAGGGGTAAGTAAAGTCGCTTGTGAATTCCTACAAAGTAAGGTGTAGGAAATTTAATTTGCCGACATATACGTCCCCATTGCCACGTCTAATATGCATTACATTAGTATTACCCAATCGGTCAATTAAGGGGAGGGAGGTTACTTAGGGGCCAGTGGAGACTTTCGAAGGCAGAGTATCCGTGAGGTAGCCAGCGATGGAGATGGAGGATATCTTCCATACTGCCGCCTTCAGGATCCTCAAGGGGCACGTCAACGAACAGGGCCTTTGACGCTGCCAGCTCATGGACCTCGTGAGCCCACCTTCTTCTCTAGGTAAGCACTAAAAATTCCGCATAACACATCCTTTCAGCAACCCGCCCCCTTTGTCGGTGCTTCGGGTCGCCCCCCTATGGTCGGGAATCTTGGCTCCTTGTCCGTGACTGTAGACACACAAATTTGTAATTTAAAGTAAATTTCCTGCAACCCAGGGCCTCTCGAAGACACACACTGGTCATCACAAAGTTTGATGCTTCAAATTTGTACACTAGGTGGCAAATGTACTACGACATGGACTGGCAAAGTGTAAAAAATATTTCTTTCCCCAATTATTCTCTACTAAACTGCCCGCTCTCCTCTTAAAATTTTGGGTCCTTTTCATTCCATCCCTGCCTTTGTTCTCCCGGCCCGTGCTGGGTCATCAAGTAGCCCCCGATCGTTGGTCAAATCCTGGCGCCAGCCTATCTTCCTTCCCCATTTCTTTCCCAATAATTTTGTAGAGCTTTAGATGTTATTACTCTTCTATGTCCCTGATGCTGCCTAGACAGCCCCCATCCCCGGGAAAACCTGGTTACGTACAGGAGTAAAGTAATGGAGATTTTCGGATAAAGGAATGTAAATAAAAGTTTGAATAATGCATTTTCTTTGTGTCCTTTCGGTTTTAATGCGCCGTCTGTGATGGGAATAAAAAGCCAATCTTAGGCAGTTAGGTTAAAATCCACAGTCAAGAGTTGACCAGAAGTCACAATAGACGAATCGGTGTTTGTTTTATTTTAAAATTACTATACAAAATCACCACCAGGTCAAATAACGCAATGTCAGTCAGTTCAATTTTTTGACGTCTTTGGACCGATCTGCTGTCGCATACAAAAAGCAAACATTCGACTTCAATCATCTGTTCTGACAGAGTATTTTTGCCAGTCACGCCGCAACTATATAGGGAACACAACATACAGCATTTTAACCCCCCTCCCCTAGTCGAGATAGCGGTGGCGCCAGGTGGGGGAAGGGTTCATGACCCCCGTCGGGGAAGGCTGGTCCTCCATCTGGGAAGTTTTACAGTTTCGTCGGGGAGTCTTAGTCGAAAGTATGCAGTCCCCTACGACAACTAGTCGCCCCGACGGTTTACCTGTTTTTTGCTCTCAAGCGGATAATTTCTCTACTAAGATCCCAAAATTTTCAGCGCGCTACGAGCGCTGTAGAGCCACTCTGTTTTCTTCAATAGTTCCATTCCACGTAGCAGGATAGCACAAGTCCTTTCCACCTTGCCAAGTAACATATAGGCAGAGTACATAGTTTATGTAAAGGTCGTAACTTTCATCCAATATCGCAAAGCCTAGTTGGTGTTCTCTTGTGTGTGTCATGCGGTAGCAGCGGTACAGTCAGTTGGCGACTTAAGGAGCAACGTTTGGCTATTTCATCGTGTAGTCCAGGTTTCGATACAATGCATGTTACACCCGATATGGTCTATAGACCTTACAGTTTTTTTTCGTCATATATATGTTTTATGTGAAAGCCAATCAAAAATTTTCGCCCGCTTCGCGCACTTTTCAACTTCACGATCCAGATTCAAAGAACACTATTAGTGCGGAACTCGGATCTTGATAAGAGTCTATTACCATGCAAAAGTAGAAATGTGTTTGCCAACTGCAAGGATCCCTTTGGTATTTCTTTTATAGCAACTCCCTGGTGTGAACAGGGAGCAACTCCCTGGTGTGAATTACCTCAAAGTCCATTCACACACTTCTGTGATTAGATTTCAACTCCTTGGAAGAACTAGAAAATCTGTTTAATTGACCATGCAGGGATTGAAACCTTTGGGCTAAGTTTCTTAGACCATTTTTGTTGTAACGTTAACCGTGGCAGGGGTACACAGCATGAGTCTCCCTCGGGCAGTTCTTCCTGTGGGGGTGGGACAATGTTTCCTCAAAAATATTGTCCGTGGGACATTATTTCTAGGAAAACGTTGTCCGGCCAAACACATTTTCCAGAGGATGAGACATGATTTCCTTTTACACCGGAACAAGAATAGTGTCTGCGACAACCATGGTACCTCAAGTGGAATAGCAGGGTGTACACACAGTAAACGCTCATAAATGTTTACATCGATTCTGATGTTCCTTATAGTGCACACGCGGAACAGGTCCGTGTGACCATGCTTATCCCCTTCAGTATCAAAGTGACGGTAGGTCCGTCTATTTTAACGGACAACTCCCTGTTTATACTATCTGTCGATGTGTCCAGCACGGTCAACCATGCATATATACTACCAGCCACTTACGTACTACACCGACGAACGGCATCTGCACACCGCGATCTTGAACTCAGATTATCCTTGAAAAAAAAAACCGCAATTTACTGTGCAGAATAGCCACGAACAAAAAGAATAGAATTTTGACCTGGAAGTGAAGGACAAAACTCTGCGTACAATCCAAAACTTCTAGAAGCAAAGTCTGTAGCGAGGCCAGTCACCAACAGAAGTGATTACAAACTGTAGATGAGTCCATTGCCCAGTTAAGGTCAATATTTCTGAACTTATCTTGTTTATAGGTCGTGTTTGTTGATACTTATTCTGTAGGTCAAATTCCAACTAACTTGACCGTTCCTACATACTATCAGAATGAGATCAGATATCGTGTCAACTGTTCGTTCCTGCCATATTCATCCCGAATCTGCCTAGTCTGTGACATTAGTAACATTAGGTAAGAATTTCGTTGGAAGACGATGTTTTCATTTATTCTACTTAGGGTTTAACCTTAAACTTGTTCTAATGGAATGCAACGTACTTGTTAATCAATGCTTGATGCATTTACAACACATTTCGTTCCTGCTTCTTTTTCACTTTCCTAGTCAGTGTTATTCCACAGCATATGGACTCAAAGTAACCAGAGACAAAATGCGAAACATTATTTTGTTGCAAGTTGGCGTTTTGAGTTCTTTAACGTCTGTGTCCCTTGCGCAAAACAAGCATATCTTTTGCGAAACAACCAGTAGAACAATTGTTTAGGCCCATTAGAAAAATTGGGTAATTCTCTCCCCTCACGCTAATACATTCCCAACTGTCTACCAAATACACACTGCAGAGACTATTTTACAGAGACTCTGCCAAGATAGATACAGCAAGGCTTAGCTACAATCAGCATACTCGTAAAGAGTGACTTAACAGCCTTTTACTCATGGGTTGGCTCATTTGTCCGCCCCGCCTCCTCCTAACTTTGGGATGGATTGTGCTTGCCGTTTTTGCGTACATACAAATTTTACAAGGTAAACGGTGTTAATCATTGTCATTAAATTCAAGTTCAGGAAAATCAGGAAACTGTATCTATCCTTGAGTAACTAAAATATATCGGAATTGAGTCGACTTCTTCAGTAGTGTGGTCTGCACTTTGACATCTTAACTCGCATGTTGATGCCAACAATGGGTATAGAATGAGGCTTGTACATACGTACATAAATTCATAGTGAATACATGTTCATATATAAATGAATTCCGGTGGCAGATACATAAGACTCATGTAAGTGACACGTGCAGTTATCATAACAGAAGCCACTTTGAAGACCCTAAACGTAGTTACTTTATTCTGCGTAATACCAGGTATTCGATACAAAAAGTACTTGCATGGCAGGCAGTTTTCCGTTAAATTAGTATTTTTTTGATTTGTCGTGGCTGAAGAAGGATAAAAAGGAGAGGGGGTTTTCGAGCTTCGAGGCACTATCTACACTATCCGAAAATGCCTACTCTCAGATACAGTGGTTAGGTTGGTAAGTAGGGCAGTACTGTCCATAGTCCTCCGCGATGATTTTTCACCAATAGTGAATCTAACTAATACAATTCCACAAAAGTGAAATCGGGTGAATATTTACTGCCATTTTTCTATTTAACTTTGCAAATCAAAGATGCGTCTGTCTTCGTATATTCCCTAAGCGTGTATACATGCATTGTAACAATTAATCAGTCGGGTTACGTCAGTCATATGAGATTTAATTTTGAATAAAACAAGCCCATGTTATACCTCATTTTAGTTAATGACTTTGTTTTGATCGATATCATTGGACAATCAAATGCTTCTCCCCTGGCTTCCATAAAGTAAGTGCCCTGAAAATGAACACATGCATGAAATCAAAAACGCCATCATAAGAACTCTCATCATAAAATTAGGAATACTAAAGCTGCGGTCACACTACAACGAATTCGGATCGCTTTTGTGAGTTTTTATTAAAATCTTCTCCATCTCTGTTCAGAAAGAGCCCAAAATTTGCCAACCAGTGTAAATATGTGATTTGCATCAGAGGTCTATGAAAATAAAATGTTAACTGATTTTTTCGTGACGTCACACCGACAAACAGCTTTTATCGGACACGCGTAGTCCGATAAAAGCAGTCTGTCGATGTGACGTCACGAAATAATTCGCATAAATTTAATTTTCGTAGTCCTGTGATAAAAATCATATAATTACACAGGTTGGCAAAGTTTGGGTTCTTTCCGACCCGAAATGGAGAAGATTTTAATAAAAACTCACAAAAATCGGATCGGAATCCGATCCGAATTCGTTGTAGTGTGACCGCGGCTTAAGTCACCCCATGTTTATTTTGATACGTCACTTTAAAGTGTACCTAAAGCCCAAAATGACAGGAAAATGTATGTCAGAGGTTAGATTGAATATTGGTGTCACTGGTCCAGCTCGATCCGCTCACTGAGCTTATCCAGTTGCTTAGATATAAAATGTTGAAATGTATTTACTTAATTCGGAATGGTTGATTGTCCAAAAATTTGTGACGTCCTTCTTGTATACAAATCACATTTAATAATTCTATTTCTCTTTCCAACAGAAAGTTTGTTTGTCCTTGAAAAATTAATTTCTCCTGACATATCTCATTTCAGGGAGAGGGTTCATATTGTTACGTCATTCTATAACAATGGGGCAATCATCACAGTTTGGTACAAGGTGTAGTGGCTTTAGTAAAAACAAAGAAAACACAAAAAAAATGGTATTCGACTAGTACACGACTGACATAACAAATTATTGCTAAATCGTCTTTTTCAACTTTAAAACCTTTGCAATATATATTATTTTTATAATTTCTGTAATAACGTACACTTTCGGTTCTCAAATCTTACCATTTTCTTGTAAATATTTTGATATTTCAGAACATTAAATTGTATAGTTAACGTTAGTCAGTTGCAACAAATTAAAAAAAAAATAAGTCGGTACTAGCACAACTTCAAAACTTTAGTAACACAAACATTGTCAGATCCTTAAAAGAAAACCAGTGATTGCATTTAAGCTACCATAATGCTGTAGAGTATTTAGCTCAGACTTCATAAGATGCTGTATGGACATTTCAAAATTATCTTTTGAGTAATTTCACCAAGCTTTCAACAACATCATACAGTTTCTTGTCAACACTTGACTTTTCATACTTGACTTAAGTGTCTGCTCCCAGAATAACTTTCACTTTTTTGTTGTATATTTACACTGTATAGGATTGAATCATGGATCCACCCAGATGGCCTAAACTATACCGTGGCATTTGCAAAGGAATAAGAATGCCAAATAATTCAGTAGATAAAGCCGTTGATGCTGTAGAGAATTTTGAGTACAGAAAGGACGATGTGTGGTTAATAGGATATAATAAGAGTGGTGAGTACTTACTTCGGAGATCTGCAGAGGGTGAAGAAAAATATTTTGTAATCGACATGAATCTTATGATAAGCGACCATTCATAAACTTAACAATCCGTAGAGCTAGGTGATAATGTTAGCAATCCGTATTTGATTCATTCCTATGAAGGACAACGAGTGCACACTTAATCTGAAAAAGGAGTCGAAAGTTGATGAATAATGATGAAAGGTTGGTGAAGAGGATGTCGAGAAGAGTAATTCAAAGTATCCTTCGAACCACATATCGCACGGAATACAAATGGCGTTTTTACAGCCCAGGAAAGCTCATGTTGCCAGTAATGATGCTGGATCTTGTATTATGATTATTGTCTATCTACAATCCGAACAAAAAGTTGTGGCATAGATAGGAAGTTTGAAGAGGGATATGTCATAAAAGGCAAACAATCTATGACTGTTGATAAAGTGCCAGTATTGTATTATGACTTTGTTTTACTTTTAAAAGGAACACATTGGATGAATGAGGTGATGCAACTAATATTTACTGAAGGGGATCCATCGAAGCTGGATCACAGACATCGACGAGATATTTTAGAAATAACAGAGGTCACAGATTTATGTATGGTTGATAAAATGGAACCAACCGTTGAGTTTGTGAAGACAGACCCTTCTCCGCGAGTTCTCAAAACCCATCTACGACCAGAGCACCTACCGAAGGAGACGTGGGTGAAGAAGATTCCGGTGAGAAAATGTACAAGGCTTATTGATACTTAGTATGTTTGGACAGTATTACGTTTAAATGTAGCAAGCCCAGTTAGAACATAAGGTAAGGTATAACATAAGGTGTTGAATTAACACCCAAATACCCTTAGAAAGCGAGTTCAATACTTTTTGATTTTGATGGGCAAAAGGAATCTATGTTATCACGCCGGCGATTGTGTGCGTAGGTGTGTATGTATGTGTGTTTGTGACGCTTGGCTTGTAAACACGAAGATACCAACGATGGATAATTTTCATACTTGGGATACAGAATTATTATATTCAGAGAAAGATCACTATTGTTTTTGGTGGGGTCAAAGATAAGGTCACCAGAGGTCAAAACCCGAAACCCTGTAAACACGATATCTCTAGGTAGGAAGCATGGACGCTTTTCGTACTTAGCATGTAGATGCGTTATAGTTAAAAGATAAACCCTATTGATTTTGGTTAAGGTCAAAGGTTATCTGAGGTCACCGGAGGTGAAAATACGAAATTCTTAAAAACTGCTTGTAAACATGATATCTCAAGATAGCAGTGATGGACAATCTTCATACTTGGTATATAACTTTATCATATTGAAAGGAAGAATGTGCATAGGATATATTAAGTGAAAGATACCTTGTTTTTGATGGTAGTCAAAAGTCAACTTGGGTCGTAAGAACCTTACAAACTTGTAAATAAGAAGTCACCGAAATCGGAATGCGTATTTGGATTCTGGTAAACTGTACAGTTTAGTATAATGGCTTTCCTTCTGACAAGTTTTCTATCTACGTGCAATATCTTGCACGTAATTTACATAGGTTTATGGTCGAATTTCAGAGTGTGAAAACTAAGCGCTCGCCAAGGGACCCCAAAGAACTGGATCCTACACTTTTTCATAAAATTCTTCAGAACTTAAACTGATTTTTCTAAACATAGTCATCAGGTCATCAGATCTCACATAAAGGCATACCATAGGACCCTGTTATTTCTATATACGGCCTTAGTCTTCGTGTAGCAGATGAAAACCTGTATTTATATCATCTTTTTAATTTGGTAGATCGTCTATATCCTTCGAAACCCCAAAGACGTCTTCATATCGCTTTTTAACTTTTTGAGCAAATTTACAGACAAGAATGGAGACCCATGTCTTAAACCAGAAGACTTCGACAAATTCTTACAAGACTTCATTTCGGGAGAAGGTATACATTTTGCATTTGATATAAACCAACGTATTTGCTAGGCTGAAGCATTCGATAACTTGACCTTAATTACAATTCAAGTTTCCTTCGGCATGAATATCAGGAACGATTGAATGTAGCATAATAAGGAAGATTGCAGAACTTTTGAAGGCTTTTCTTGATTTTTATATTTTGTATTCAGAATTCCTTTTTACATCAGTAAAGCTACCACTCTTTTGAGTAGTATTCAGCCTGAATTTGTCCCTCATCATTCATTTAATTATTTAATTTCTTCTTGTCCTTCAAAGCTCTTTTGCAAGCTGTATTTAGAATGAGATACCGTTGTAGCTACCTTTCAGACGGTCATATCCTTTCCACAGAGGCTAACGGCCTTTTTTCTCGGGGTTGGGGTTGGGGTTGTTACACCTGCTCTTTCGCCGATCTAGAACAGGCGACACATGACGGACCCATTATGCAGTCGGAAGGTTGAGAAGGTGGTCATGTTAAGTTTGGTTTCCATTCAGGGAGAGTAGCTCCTTCGGAAAGCAGAACCGGAGGATAATGTTTGATTTTCGCCCTTCGGCTTCAGATGTTAACACTTTAGATTAAAGAGGGGCAGTGCAGCAGCGGTTTAGCACTAAGAATGTTAATTCCATTGTTGAAATTGGAGACAGATTCCATTGAAAAGTGTACAGCACTGACAAACCTGTCTTTAAGAATACTTTTGCGCAGCCGCCATTTAAGATATGTAAAATGTTATTATAGCCTTAAGATAGTTATATTCCGGTTTTACAGGTTTATTCCCAAGGTTTTTAAAATTGTTTCGATTTAGCCCAAATTCACAGCCGAAAACTTAAGGTTTTGTCTTTCAACTGTGTGTATCAATAGTTCTAATTTTCGCACTACGATTGTGCCTCTATATGTGGTTAACTTAGCTATGTGTTGTAGCCAATAAAAATTCGAGGTGGTCACTAGTACTTATATTGACAAAGAGTCAGGGATGACAAGTCATAAGTTATCACACATTAAACAATTTTATATTACACTTCTGATTCTGTATTATCGTAATTTGATGTACTCTATAGCTTTCTTAGCTCTTATTTCTGGAGGGCTATGGTGGTACTTTAAGGGGCAGCTTATAAAAGCAACAGTTAGTTATAATTTTCCAGTAAAATTCATGCGTATTTTAATTTTTTGTGGTCCCATAGTCCCTTACGATGGATGGTACGACCACGTTACAAGTTATGAAGCTCTTATTGGGAAAGTGGACCACGTTCTGTTCGTGACTTATGAAGACATGAAGAAAGTGAGTTTTTGTGGGAATTCAGAACATTTTATGAAAAAGACGATAAGAAAGATCTGCCCTTTACTATTCATTTTCATACGTGTAATGTTTGGAACATAAGATATTGAACTTCACCCCAGTGGCGCCCCACCCCACGGGAACTTGGAGGGCGCGTCCCCCTCCCCAATCCATTTTCGACTTTTGTTTCAGAGTAAGGTGTATTTTTGACTGAGTGATTGATCTAATTTAACCATTTCTGTCACATCGTTCGCAGACTATCAAAGTTTTGTAAGTGGTATGCAATTAAACTATCAAAATTTTCGCGCTCCACAAACTTTAAGCTTAGTTCTAGTTTTTCTTTAATACCATTTCAAACGTAATCGTTCAAAGGTACGAGTAAGTTTAAAAGCAATTTTTAATGTAAAATTTTGTTCCCTAGTACCATTGCCAAGGTTTAGATCCATGCTTCATTAACGATAATTATGAAGACATTGCACGGACTTGTTCTGGCGAGAAAAATTTTCCAAAAAGCTTAAGTCCAACATCAACAGATCAATAGGTAATTGGATGGCAATCTTATGTTATGGGCAACATGTGTAGCATGATTGTTCATGATTTGAATTATATTACTCATTACACAAGCTTATTCAAATGCCATTAAATGCTTTTACAGAGAATAAGGTCTATGAAACATGCTCAGTTTTTCTCCACACCTTTTGATGCACCTTTCCCCCTCCTCGGTCAACCCCATTGGAAGCTACTGTTTGGGACATTTGATTAAAATAAGTAAAACTACGATTTTTGTGACGTGCTTGGTGTACTCTCCTGTGGTGTCATTTGAATGTAATGGGAGCATCATACTAACGTCCCCATTTGGAAAGGTCCCAGAGCTTGCAGCAGGCCCTTTGCCGGTCTCATGGTACCAGCACTGGAGGAGTGCCATGCCAAAGTCCAAATATCACCTTAATACGGTATTTCCTTAATATGTAGTAATCGTTCAAACCTTTGCCAACGATAGCACCTTACATACAAGTTTTTCAAGGGGAGGAGTTTCAACCACTCCCCTTAGACAATTCACTATGAAAGTGTGAAAAGTTTTCAACATACGATGAGGTTAGAACTTGCCAAAGATAGCACCGTTTTGCATATACACCATCATAACAGAAAAAAAATTCTCAAAAGAGAGGGGGCACTCCCCCTATAAACTCCTCTTCTGGGACGGCACCTCCCCACTTGGTGAAAGGAAAGGTCCACCTCGGGTACCAAGTATCGCAGATGCGCACATGCACTCTTTACACCGTCTTTCGCGGGTTATTTTAGGTGATATTACGACATTTTGTGTTGCCGCCGAGTAGTCATCCAAACCTGCGGACGTTGTCTGTTGCTTCACCTGACGTCAGCTCAGTTTGTGTGGTTACCGCTATATATGAGCTAGTACACTCTTTGGGTATAATCTGTGAACAAAGTTATGTGGTGAACTTTTTTCTAAACCATAAAGCAGATCAATATCATAAGCTTAACGTCTACCTAAAACAGTAAACATAACGTCAGAAGTGAAAGGTCAGAAGAGCTCATGGTGCTCAGAACTGTTTTATTCATGCATACTAAGACAAGAAAAAAGGAGAGTGAATTCCATCAGGAGTTAATGGGGTGTGCAGGTCCAAGTTCAGTAGTTATCTAGAGTCATGTTGTTTCCATTCACTGGCAAAGATGTGTAAGGAACTTCTCGCCAGCTGTACTCTGAAGTTTCAAGCATTACTTTGACAAAATCAGGGGGGGGGGTGGGAATTTGCAGGTCCTTTTGCTGTGCAAGTTTGTCGATTTTGTCAACTAGTAATATTTTTATTAGGCAACTTTTAGTATTTAAGACAAAAGTTTATTTTCTGTATAGAGTGCTAAATAAGTAACATGTAACTTTTAATTGGACTGTGATGGGGCATGACGAGATAAAACGAAGGAATCTAGAACTCTGCAATGATATATATATATATATATATATATATATATATATAGGTAAAAATGAAGTAGTAAATAGTGCTAAAAGTTTGTGAAAAATTCCACGACGTTTCGGGTTTAAACCCTTCATCAGGTGGCAAAAATGCAACTGATCGTTGAGTTGCATTTTTGCCACCTGATGAAGGTTAAACCCGAAACGTCGTGGAACTTTTCACAAACTTTTAGCACTATTTACTACTTCATTTTTACCTACCTACCTCATAAGTGCTACGCAGTACTTTGACCTTATATATATATATATATAATATATATATATATATATATATATATATATATATATATATCATCATCATCATCATCATCTCTGTCATCTCTGCTTGCGGCTCTGCACGGAAGGATTATCGGAGATTGTAGATTATTTCCGTCAACCTTATTTACCTACTATTCCTTCCTGCATTAAGGACACTGGCGACTTTATTTGTAGAATTCGTGACATTAATGTCATCCCACCCTGGGCTTTACTTGTAACGATTGACGTTGTAGCGTTATACCCTAGTATTCCTCATACTGATGGTCTTCAGGCTCTTGGTGATTTTCTCCATGAATGCCACCTACCGACCAAGGTGGTTAGTGTCATCCTTAGAATGACCGATCTGGTGCTTAAAAAGAACACTTTTGAATTTAATTCAGAGTATTTTTTGCAAATGTCTGGAACAGCAATAGGAACTAAGATGGCCCCGGCATATGCTAACATCTTTATGTCGGTTTTTGAACGTGCTTTACTGTCTGGTACTTGTAACCAACCTTATGTTTGGCTTCGATATATCGACGATATGTTTGTTATCTGGACTCATGGTGAAGCCAAGCTTAAAGAATTTTTGTCTTACATTAATTCCCTCAATCCAAGTATCCAAATAACATGGGATTATGCTCATGATTGCGTTAATTTTCTGTATGTCTCCATCACTGTGGACAGTAGGGGTATCATTACTACTGATCTTTATGTCAAGCCGACTGATACTCATCAATACTTACTGGCTACCAGTTGTCACCCAAACCATACGAAACGTAGCATACTCTATAGCCAAGCCCTTCGTATACTTAGGATATGCTCCAATCTAGAAACGGCTAGAGTACGGTGCAGTGAGCTTACGGACAGCTTGGTTAAACGGGGTTGTAATGAAAAAAAAAGGTAATGCCCATATCGAACGGGCAATTACTAATTTTACCAATCCCACGCCTATGCGTGAAAGAAATTCCGCTCGCCCTGTGTATTTTAATGTGAAGTATCATCCTAGCCTGCCTGACATTAGAGGTATATTAAAAAGGTATATGCCGTTATTGCACCAGTCTGACATTATGAAAACCGCTGTCCCTAAATTGCCTACGATTAGTTTTAGCCAGCCTCCTAATTTGGACAGAATCCTGTGTCGGGCGAAGCTGCGTCAACCCTCCGGTAGTCACGACCGGGCTTCTAATTCACCCCGAATTTGTGGAAAAAAACGTTGCTAGCTTTGTGCGTCTCTTATTTGTTCTGATTCAATTACCAGTACTGCTAATAATAAGACTTTTAAATGCTACAACCGTGATACTTCTTGTGACTCAGAATGGATTGTTTACGTTGTTCAATGTCCAATATGCAATATGCAATATGTAGGTCAAATAACAGCTCCCTGGTCAAAGTAATAACTTTAGATCCCGTATGAATGGCCATAAAAGTGATTTCCGCCTTTATACGGCTGGTAAACTCACTAAAATGGATAATAAACTCTTATATGATCACTTACTTTATCATAATTTGGATTATTTCCATGTGCAGATTGTCCACACTTTGCATGTAGCCAATTCTGTAGGCAACAACTTCATCAACTACTTAATAGAAAGGAGAGAAAATGGGCTTTGAATCTGGGTACCATTGCTCCGGAGGGGTTAGACCAAGATGATGGTTTTTTTTTTAGTCAAAATGAAAGGTGTAGGATGCTGTAATTTTTTCTTTTTTTTTTGGATGGATTTGGTTTTCCGGTTTGCTTGCTTGTGGTTCTCTTTTTTCTTTTTTCTGCCTTTGCTAGGCCTATAGGCTGCCTCTTTGTCTCCTTTTAGCCTTGGATGGTTTGCATTCCTTTCTGTTCTGTGTCTAGCTTTGTTTTAACTTTTTCGTCTTGCGTTGTACATTCCTTCCTCGCGTATTGAGTCTGTGCTCTTTTGTCTATCCTATCCTTTTATTAGTACGTTCCTGACGAAGGCAGCTTGCTGCCGAAATATAGAGCCAGTACTACACCTAACTTATTTTTCTTTATATATTGAAGCATATATCATGTTGAAATGTTATCTGTGGGTTCCGCAAATCAGCAACATTCTACCAGAGCGGGAGTAAACACTCCTGGTGATGTTTTTGCAAGAACCGAAACCGTTTGGAAAATATAAGAATGACGTTTATGAACATTTCATTCCAATACTGTGGAGAAGAGAATTAAGTTATGATGAGATAATAAGTGTATGGCGCTAGGACTGTAAGTACAACAAACTAGTCTAAATCGTTCGATTATTGCTAATCGAAAGTGCTTAAGCGACCTAAGATGTATCTGGTGTACATTAGAGGAGACTGAAGGTTCAGGCTTCAGCTCGAGCTGCAGAACCATTAAACTAAAGAGGATTAAAGTCTACAATCTATACAAAAACCACATCATCATATCATGTTTGCTGACTAACATATTGCCATTGTCATCATTTACAAGGGGGGGGGTGCGATTTTTCATGTAGGAAGTCTATTATTATGATACAGGCTCACTTCCTGCTAACCAAATGTAAGATTTTGATTTAAAATTTACTTCCATTTATTTTAGAGGTCCCTTTACTATTACGAAAATGATCCCAGGAATGTGTAAACTGAGTACTGCTATTTTGTAATGTGACACCAAAAAGGAGTCCAACCTCGCACTTGAAGAAAAGTGGAACAAAATATAAAAAACCAGAGATCTCAGACACAAAGTGAGACATGCCACAAGGCCATGAATTTGAGAAATGACAACTTATTAGAAAAAATTAGAACTACGATATCTCCACATCCAACAAGATATGAAAATGCGGCTTTAGCTAGAATTGGTCTTGAAATAAGCTCTGATTTTTTTAAGTAACTTAAATGAGATTATTTTTCTCTCATTTAATTTTACAACTAGGCCATATGGCTGCTAATGTAATGGTGGATAGCGCCAGTTGAAAAGGCCATGAAAAAGTAATACTTCCCATGAATGTCCGCCAAAATAGTAAACATGTAAACACCAACTGCCGGCATGAGCTTTCATGCAAAGCGTTGCACTGCCGGCATGAGCTTTCATGCAAAGCGTTGCACTGGTTTGCATGAGCTTTCATGCAAAGCGTTGCACTGGTTTTTATTTTCAAAATACACACATCCAGTAATATCACTGTCAGATCAAAATCTTCTACAGATTAATTAATTTCTCTGGAATGGCTCTATGCAAACAACCAATTAGAGTATGTAAATACTGCAATGATTTGGAGGACTTAGCACTGGACTGTATACAAAGTAGAACTGCTGGTAAGTCTAAAACTTACATGATTGAGACCTCGAACCTCGCAAATCCACTATGAATAATTTTTTATCTTGCTAAATGTTTCAGGGCCTTTAAGGCTACTCTACGGTTAATGTTGTTCTCCACAGGAATGCTTCACATGGTCAAAAAACACAAAATATTTCTCACTTTTCCATAGGATCTACCTGCCGTGATAAAAATTGTAGCGAAGCATATTGGATGCAACGTCACTGATGAAGTGGTGGATAAAATCGTTGAAAACACGACCGTGGAAGCGATGAAGAGAAATAAGTAAACAAGGAAAGTTTTTATCTGATGTTTACATCAGAGTTTTTATCTGATGTAAAAATTAAATCTATAATAGTACTGCTTCTTTTAGTTACCCTGGTATAATCTGTTTGTTTGCGTTCTGATTGGACAGTTGAATTGAGGATTCTGTGCTCTGACTGGCCGATTTATCTGTTTTCTTATTGGATGAAGCAAGTGAGAAAGGACCATGAAAAGAGATTGCGTTGGTGACTGGTCACAGAAGAAATGATTGTGATTCTACTCTGTTCCGGCCAATAGCGCCCAATGAGGTTGCATTGGTGACTGCCAGATGTAATGCCTTGCACCGGCTGATAGCACCCAAAGAGGTTGCATCAGTGACAGGTGACAAGAATGAGGATTTAGATATCAATATGTCCCAGCCAATAGCGCCCAAAGAGGTTGCATTAGTGTCTAATAAGTCCATAAGTGACAAAGGCAGCAAGGATATGGTGGAAGATCGCACGGTTATAAATATGAGTAACCGAGCATTGAGTCAAGATGAGATTTCCATCTTGAGTAAAGGCATGAATTTTGCACCTACTCAGAGCAAAATCCCCACCAAAGAACTTATCGCAGCAACAGAATATGGAATCAAAGATTTATCCATAGGAGAGGCTAACCTAATTAGATGCGATGTGCTTCGAATACTCAAGAAGGCAAAATGCCTAAATCCAACATATCACACAAAGAAAAAGTAGCACTCTCTGAGCTCAAAAGTGACGATCTCATTATTATTCTGCCAGCAGATAAATGTCGTTCCACTGTCGTAATGAACAAAGAACAGTACATTGAGAAAATGAGTAATCTCATAATGGAGGACAAGACCTACCGTACACTTAACAGAGACCCTACCACATCCCTTGAAAATAAGATCGGGAGGGCTATAAAAGAGCTCAAGGAACAGAACAAATTAAATAACAAGAGGGCAATCCACGGAGTTGCTTATCTCATCGCTAGCACACGCATTAAGCCATATAACTCACAGGAAGAACTTTCTCTCTTCCTTGTGGCATAAGGCCTACACATAACTGCAGGGACCGCTGAGACGGCTTTAGCCCCCACACTTTTCTGCCGTGGGTATTTTGGGCCGCAGTAAACTGCATTTATTTTATTGAACATATTGGGCGGCTTCGATTATTAACCCCCGCACTTCAAAATTGGCTCCCCGGTCTCTGAATAAGTGCACTTGAATATGGGTTTGAATTGAAGCTCATAGTCTATCCATATGTATGTCAGTTTCTATGGTATCTTCACATTACTCACTTTAATATCGGCCTTTAATTTTTCACGCGCTCAGAAAATGAAAGCAACTACCAGCGCGTTCGTCGATGATAACGCAGAAGTACGTGTGACGTATTCTAGATAAAATGACAGGCCAACTAATTTCTGCGCGTATACAATGCTTACGCAAGCTGCGTTGTTCTAACAATGACGTTTTCCGTAATGCGTGCCTATTACACGCGCATCACCGAATAGAAAGGCGCGTATGTCAAATCCGCACTGCCGCCATGATATTTGCATCTCCATGCGCCCTTTTGTTGTGCAAAAAGGACAAGTTCAGTGCGCTTTACAGAAAATCTGTGCACACAATATGACATACGGAAGGCACATTCATCATATGTACGAAATTTCATGTATGTGGAATGTTTCCTTCTATAGTTATACTTAAAATACTAAAAAAATGTGATTTTTCACAGAAATTGACCTTTGACCTTATTTCACATGACCTTTGATCCCGGTCGCCATGGCAACCATATCTTATGGTAGTATTAGGCAGGTTCATCATATGTGTGAAGTTTCATGTATGTGGAATGTTTCCTTCTGGAGTTATACTAAAAAAAAACTAAGAATATGTGATTTCTCACAAAAATTGATATTTGACCTTGGTTGCCATGGCAACCATATATTTTGGTAGCATTAGACATGTTCATCATATGTGTGAAGTTTTGTGTATGTGGAATGTTTCCTTCTGGAATTATACTAAAAATACTAAAAAAATGTGATTTTTCACAAAAATTGCCATTTGACCTTATTTCACTTGACCTTTGATCCCGGTTGCCATGGCAACCATATATTATGGTAGAATTAGGCAGGTTCATCATATGTGCGAAGTTTCATGTATGTGGAATGTTCCCTTCTGGAATTATACTAAAAAAACTAAAAAAATGTGATTTCTCACAAAAATTGATCTTTGACCTTGGTTGCCATGGCAACCATATATTCTGGTGGTATTAGGTACGTTCATCATATGTGCAAAGTTTCATGTATGTGGAATGTTCCCTTCTGGAATTATACTAAAAAAACTAAAAAGCCGTGAATTTTCCCAAAAATTGAATTTGACCTCTGACCTTTGACCTTTTCTGCCGAAAGTCACGGAGACACAAGTTTACCCTCTGGGGTACCTACCCACCAAATTTCAAAAGAATCGGTCTAGCCCACAAGGAGGAGTTCGTGGAACACTTTTTTTGCTTAAAATGTTAATATCACATGACTTTTGACCTTGGTTGCCATGGCAACCAAATATTTTCGTAGTGCCAGACACTCTTATTATATGTGTGAAGTTTCATGTTAATGGGATGTTTTTTCTTGGAGTTATTATAAAAAGAGTGATTTTCACATAATTTGACCTTTGACCTCTGACCTTTGACCTTCACTTCCGGGAGTCAATGCAGAACTGGGGTTCCACCTAGGGCACCTTCTCACCAAATTTGAATAAAATCGGCTTTACCATTTTGGAGATATTAAGAAAACAAAATTGGACACACACACGCACACGCACCCACACACACAAGTCGATTTTACATACAATCCGAGGACCTCATTGTTATTTCCTTTGTGTTTACTTCCTTAACCCTAACCTTGACAATAGACTCTCTATTGTTCAAACTTTCGAGGACTTGACAAATCTATTGAATTTCCTTCAGAGGACCTGAAATCCATTGTTCAAGTCCTCAGTCTGATAGGAAGACAAGTTCACACTCACCCACACACACACACACACACGGACACGTTTTGACCCCTCCCTCCGTTATGGACTTTTGGTCACCCTGGGGTACCCCACCATGGGTTAGGACTTTAGACTAGTAACTTGTGAAAATTAACTGTTACCATGGCAACGGCTGTTATTTCTGCTGGCATTGCCGAATATAGCCCAACAGGTCAAGTGACTACAATGTCTCATCCTCCTCACGGAGCTATGAGATAAAAAGCTATGCAACTCACACCCAGGAACTCGTTGTCCCCCAGAATTTATGGCCTACCGAAAGTGCACAAAGAAGGTATACCACTCAGACCCATTGTGAGCTCAATCAACTCTCCTTCTTACAACTTAGCCAGGCATCTTGCAGACATACTGACTCCCTTATCAGGCAAGGGGATGTCATACATTAAAAACTCCCAACACTTTGTTGAAAGGGCTAAGAAGATATCAATAGAAACAAGTGATATCCTTGTCAGTTTTGATGTTGTTTCACTCTTCACCAATGTTCCTATTAATGACGCTTGCAAGGTAATAGGTGATAGATTACAGGCTGACTCAGCTCTCCACCAAAGAACATAAATGACATGGCAAGAAGCTGTTCATCTCACAAAACTGTGCCTCAGTTCCACGTATTTTAAATGGCATGGCCAGTTTTGTGAACAATGTGAAGGTCAGGCAATGGGTTCCCCCTTATCTCCTATCACGGCTAATATCTTTATGGACCCGCCATTTTGAGACTATAGTCATAGCCACTCATAATTTGAAGCCCACGGTATGGTTCAGATGCGTTGATGATACCTTTGTGGTATGGCGACATGGTCGTGAAGAACTAGACAAATTTCTTAATCACTTGAACAATCAATAAAGGGTTAATCAACGCTGGACCGTGCATTAACTAGAGGATAATGCACGATCGGGGGTTAATGCAAGCGATGCACGAGGGCGCAGCCCGAGTGCATCTAGCGATAGCATTAACCCCCGGAGTGCATTATCCTCTATTTAATGCACGGTCCAGCGTTGATTAACCCTGTTCATTCATACACAAGAATTTGATGAAAAAATAGTAAAAAGAAAGAAAATTTGTGTTTGCAGATAACCACATTTTATGTTGAAATCAAAACCCCGAGGAAAGATGAGACCTATTCACAACCTTTCAAAACAATAGGCCTATTCGTGCGCAGTTAATAAAGTAGCCTACTATTAAACAAAATGAATTCAATGAAATATCCATAAGTCATGAAATATAACAACGATGTGACTAAATTTGAGAAATGGTTTTCTTCTAGACTTCAACAGCCGAAAAGGACAAAAAATTAACAGTTGGTAAAGTAACTAGAGGTATTATGACTCCATGGTAACCCCTTAGCCACGAAATCTTGCATTTGTATCGTGTACATTTGTACTGCACACAGAGCATATTGTACGTTGTGTACGCTGTGGGTGCACATGCTGTGTAAATAAACACATGCACGTACGACGTATAGGCTATACTGCAGTACGTAGTGACATATCCACCAGTATGCTTTAGGTAGCGCGGTCTTTTTAAAATTGCACGTCATTTGTTCAAACCCTAACGGACTTGTTCACGTATTCTTGAGCTTTTAAGTTACTTCAAATGATGGATTTTGCCTAGGATTCAGCTACTGATTTTGGGAGATAAACAGTCACAGCATTTCAAACGTACATTTGGAGAAAAGTTTGGACATGTTAGAGATCTCAGCCCTAACAGCGGTAACGTTAGTAACGCTGACTTCGTTCGAGGATTCAGTGCTTGACAAGGAACTTTTGTGTAAGTTGTAACGTTACTTAGGCTTGGGCCTAGGTTATTTGACTTTGAATTTTAACCGTTTATGGATCCTTTGCCTCTATAGGGTTTCACGTAAGATTTGGGAACAAAAGTGTTTCTTAGAACTGGAAGCGTTTTCGTAGGCCTTTTTGTGACTAGTGAGTAGTGTCACACCATAGGCCTAAAGTTGGATATATCATATCATGCTCAGCTAGCTAGGCCTATGTGTGTCAAGCCAGCTAGCCATATCTAAAGCTAGGTGATCTTATAAATACAGTGTATATAGTACGGTACTGTATTCATCCGCCGGTGATTTTATTCTTAATTTACCGTGGGTTATCCTAGGATAATGCACGGTCACCTGACCTTAATGAACCAATAGAAGTTGAGGATTTTAACTAAGTATGAATGAACACACTGATATTCAATTCACCATGGAATTGGAAAACCATGGCGTTATTCCTTTTCTGGATGTCAAGGTACAAAAAACTGATAGCAAGCTATCTTTTTCAGTGTACAGGAAACCTACACACACTGATCAGTACCTTCACTTATCCTCCAATCACCATGTCTCTGCCAAAAATAGTGTGGTAAATACCCTGGTACATAGAGCTTTAACACTTTGTGATGAGGATAAAGTATCCAATGAACTTGATCACATTACTAAAGCCTTACATAAAAATGGTTACCCCACCCACTATGTGCACAGAGCTGTGAAGAAACAAACCCAACAAATAACAAAAAAGAAGGCAAGTGAAGAGTATAACAAAGGCCTCACCTTCATGCCCTATGTCAAAGGAGTGTCTGAGAGGATAACCAGAATCTTGAATCGCACAGGAGTTAAAACCTTCTGTTCCTGATCTCAAAAGCTACGGGAAATCCTCAGCCAGCCCAAAGACCCCTTGCCCCAAAACCACACTGCTTGTGTTTACTCAATTCCATGTAGCTGCGGACAACAGTACATTGGTCAAACAAAACGCCCACTCAGAGTAAGAGTAGCTGAGCATAAGAGAGCTACAGAACAAGGTAAGGTGGAAGGTTCTGCTTTGGCTGAGCATGCTCACTGCAATAACCACACACCTCTATGGGCAGATGCCAAAAGCATTGTTAAAGTTCAACATTTAGGATGCGGCTACTAAGAGAGGCTCCAGTGATTAGGGTCAATGAAAAATCTACTATTAACAGGATGGATGGGAAAGATGTCAGCCACATGTGGAACAGTCTTTTTGCATCCAATCATGGTCCTTTCTCACTTGCCTCATCCAATGAGAACACAGATAAATCGGCCAATCAGAGCACAGAATCCTCAATTCAACTGTCTAATGAGAACGCAAACAGATCAGCCAGTCAGAACACAGAATCCACCAATCAGGGTTGCAGCATAACTATATAACTTCACTGCGCTTACTTCCTTGCATCGGGTCGTCGAGTTCCAGAGTGGTCTGTTCCAGCTGCTGTGCACCAATGTGTTTCACATGTGCGTGGGTTCGAATCCCGCTCGATGCACGTGGGTTTTTCTCCGGGTACTCCGGCTTTCCTCCCACTTGGCATAGGCTTGCCTCTAAAATCGGTTGCCCAGCCGACGAAGTCGGTTGCGCGCCGGACTGAAGCGCCTTCGGGTGGACCAGTTAACTAGCCGACTTTGCATTTGCTTCCTTGCATCAGTCCTGAAGAAGTCAGAGCCACTTCTGACGAAAGCTTGACTATTTCAAGACCTTCGACGGCGTACTCGTTGAAATCATCTTACTAGTATGGATTCCTGTCGTGAAAGCCTTTCTACTTATTAAGTAACCAACTTCTACTCTTGGGAATTTAGGCGCCAAGGTCTACTTTAATACTTTTTCCAGGATAAAACTTGGCTGGTCTGGTGTACAATGAAACTGCCAAATTTCTAGGACTGACCCTCAACCGTACTCTAAACTGGACTGTGCACTTTAAGGACATTCACAATAGAGCCTCCTATCGTATCACCCTACTCCGCAGGGTTGCAGCCTGTGGCAAAGGCTCTCACCCAGACATCAACGTTAACATTTATAAACAGTTCATTAGACCACTCTTCGAATATGGCTGCCCCGCCACCTTGACTCTAACCAAGACCTCACTTAGCAAAATGCAATCTCTCCAAAATTCCGCTCTCACCACCGCCCTCCACCTACCCCGCACCACCTCCGCTGACTATGTACATGAACTTACTAACACCCCCACGATCCATGACCGCCTCCACGCCCTCGCTTCTAATTATCTCCACCCAAGGCGCCTCAGCAACAAACCCAAACTCAAAAAACGCCTCCGACATTACAACCGACTTCCCCGCCCGCAACCCAAACCTCCCTACCCCACCCCAATCTTCCTTGCTCTGCACCCCAACTGACGTCCAGATTGCCCTGCCCTTGACCACCCTCGCTCACCCTCCTGCAGACCCATTTCCGCCCTGACCACGGACCGCCTCGCCTTCTCACCTCCTGACCTCGCACCGCCTTGACCACGATTTCTGCTCGCCCATCAGCCTCTTGACCCATTTTCCGCCCTGACCACGGCCTTTTTTTTTTTGGTGGCCCTCACGAGCCCCGTTTGGTTTCCTCACTCCACATTCCACATCTTCACACCACTCCACTCAACATTTTATCTGGTACACCGCAACCAACGAAACACACATCATCCAGCAGTCTGGGCCGCGAAAAGCCTTCGGGCCTAGGTCCAGGATGCCTCCACTCCATTCTCACCTGCACATCCAACTGTACACACATCTCTCAACAGCCTGGGCCGCGAAAAGCTTTCGAGCCTAGGCCTGGGCTGCCTACACACACCACACCCACCCTCACCTTTTTCTACATCTTCCGCACCCCCTTACCTCATACATCACAACAAACGTCACCTTACATGGCACCTTCACTGACTGCTCGTTGCCTTTGTCAAAACCAGCTCATTTAACTTTGTCCCTTCCCTCCACCCTTGTTTTCCGGAACTGGTACGCCAAATTGTCCCCTTAATTTTTCTCCAAATTTCCAAATTTCATCATTAAACAAGTACCACCCGCCTCCTTCGTATAAAGTACTCTTTACATCTCCCTGGTTCCAACCCGCCCATAAAGTCCTGCGGGACTAGGTGGGGTTAGGTCAAATAGAGAGAGTGTACAATGAAGCTCCGAAAGTTTCTTTGTGGCACCGAAGAATATGCAAGTTGCCATAAGATAGGCGAGAGGCTTATTGGTGATGTGACTCGATATGTTGTTGTTACCTTTAGTGAATTAAGTGCGTGCTAGTGATGAAATATGCAAATCCGTGATTTGTTCTCTTTGTTGCTTTTCGCTCCCATCCGCCTGGGCCATTTGGGACTTAAAAATGTTAAAAGGGAAATTACTTTCTTTAAAGTAACATTACCGATAGTGTAAGATAAGACAAGCATTTTTGCACCAAGGAGAAGGAAAAGAAACTCGCCTTTTTGTAGGAAAGCTAGCAAATGAGTCGGTTCTACGTTAAGTTTCTCTTGTTTTCGCGTTGCCATGGCTTTGACGTAATTCCTTTGCATTGCTTCAATGGTGGTGTTTGCGACGATTTTGTTGATAACTTCATCGTTTACGTTATGTCCCACATGCTTTGCTATAGATTTGATCACAGCGGGTAGATCCTGAACAAATAGAAGAGGTGAACACAACAGAAACGTGATTTTTATGCCCTCAATAGACCTTTTGAACTATTTTCCTTTGCCATAACTTTCAAAAATTTCGCTAATCTGCATGACCCCAAGAACTTCTTTCATAAAACAAACACCAGGCATACTAACTACTTATCTGTAACATTAAGACTGGTAAATGAAAAGACTGATGTTTAACCTCTAATTGCTTTTCAACAATCATACGATAACACATAAGGCACCATTCCTGCATTGTTGTGTCTAAAGAGTTTACCTTCTTCATGCTCTCGTAGGTCACAAACAAAATGTTGTCCACTTTTCCTATGAGAGATTCGTAGCTCGTCACGTGCTCACACCATCCATCATACGGAACTAATATGAGAAACAATCATTTCACTTAATGTGAAAACAGGTGCCAAACAGCCAAAACTGCATTGAAAACAAAGAAGCTGAGTTATGCCAAATTTGCTCTTTTAAAGAGGCACTTTAAGTTGGTTCGTAACATTCACTGAATTTTTCCAAACCTGCCAAGTTTTCTACACGTACTAATGACAAATGGTCAAACTAAGACCATCCCTGTACCCTGCATACAAATAAACTTTTCATGAGTGATTAATTAACGATTCAGTTCGGTTTTCAAAAATTCGTGACCAGACACTTTTTCAGATTAGTATTAATTGCACATGATGGCCATTACAAGCACAGGTCCAAAAATTCCATTTTTTTTTTTTTTTTAGTTTTTGCGTAAGTGTTGGATGTGAAACTTGACTAATTATGTTAATTATAAGCCTTGTCATGAGGTAGTGCCCTTCAAAATCCTCACAAAATTATCAATATCAACTCAATGTGCCCCTTTAAAGCGGTAATGCTGAATTCAGACTGTGTTGTTGCATTTTATTGTATCCATTTGCCAAGTGGACATTTTTAACTCTAGATAATAATTTAGCGATAGATCATTAACAAGTTCACAGAAAGGGAGCTCCGAAAGATGACAGAGCTAGGTTGTCGCTCACAAAGAGCACTTAATTTGTGTGTGTGAGTGGGGGGGGGGTACATTATGCATTCTGCGTTAAGGTTTACCAAATTATTGTAACTTGTGTCGAGTCGTAATGGACACCTTATGTAAGACGTTTGGTCATTAGGCACATAGGATATTTTTATCCTTTTAAATTGGAATTTTGGTGAAAACGTAGTTAAATTTCACCTTTCACATCTTCTAACAAAATGAGGGAGCTTTTTAACTGAACTGTACAATGTCGCGTGTTCCGTTCTTAAACAGGCTGAAATTTGAAGGAAATATTAGGATATATAGAGGGTCAAGTTAACGTTGTTCGCATATGATGTGCATGCTTCTCGGTGTTTTGGCGAAGATCATTTGTAGTACCTGTTCTTTTCAGCCAGTTGAGAATTGAGCCATGAGAGACCCATGATGTAGAGGTCTGAAGGTCGAGAGGTTGGTAACGTTAAGTTTGTTGTCCTTTAAGTTCGGGGTCGTAGCTCCTTCGTGGAGCAGAACTCTTCCGGAAGTAACGTTTTGTGTCGGCCTTCGGCTCTTCATCAGAGAATCGAGGGGACTTTGGAAAAACTTTTATGTGTAAAACAATGATCGCTTCTTGGCCTTTTGGCTAAGATCGTGCGTTGGTATAATGTTCAGTCTAAGTTGTCCCTTAGGGATGTAGCTCTCCTGGGGGAGCAGAACGCTTTCGGGAGTTACGTTTGGTTTTAGCCCTTCGGCCCTTCTTCAGAGAGTCGATGGGCTTTGAAAAAGTTGTATAATGTGTATAATTAGTACCAGGGTCTAGAAAAAAAAGACTGAACAGAGGAAAAAACACCAAGGCATGATTGAAAGGGGTAGATGTAGTACATTTGCCAAATTATATGCATGACAATGAATCAAGTAACCTAGGGAAAAATTGGTATTTGAAATATTCATGCCTTTAATTTATTACATAAGTTTGTTTTAGGAGGCACAGCAAAATACTGTCGAAATTATAAAATGTCCTTTCTGGCACGGAATGTCGGACAGGGCTATTATGGCTAAACGTGTGTATAAACCTTAGGGGCAAGACCAGATATGGTCTACATTGGTGGAATATCGGGAACCTAGCAAGCTTTCTTGGAATCAATGCAGAGAAGAGGACTAATGGAGGGTAAGAACTTTCCAGTGTAGGTATCAACTTATCTTATTATCCAAAAAGGTTGCTTTTGTCGAGTGGCCTCCGAACACTGTGCTTGATCTAGTTTCAATAAGTAAACATTTGTGTTATCATGAACTATGGAGTAACGTTACATGCGGTTCAATTTGATTTGTATTGTAATTTTTACCCTCAACATCTAAGCCCTACCAGTTTTGACCAACAAACTGTAACCGGCCAAGATACATCATAAAGACCTTTACGTCGTGTAATCTTCCGTACCATCTCTTTCTAAGGAAACTTCATTTTTAGCTCACACGTTGTACACAGTACATGTGTGAGGTTATAAAGTGGGGCAGACGGCGTCAATTTTTCAACAAGTTTTCAGCCCTTTGATGTGTGGAGATTTGGGGCTGAAATTTTGGTATACCATTGTTGTCAATAGAGCATTAATACTTGCCTTTTTGCATTCTGATATACAAGAGTTAATTTTGGTTTTAAGCTGTTTTTGTAGGGCTGAGTTCACTGTGCCTGCTGAACAGGTAGCTGTTTATTCATTGTACTGATGGCAGTGTACTTGGTGGTGTGTTCAGTTGCTATCTTGCAAACACCTATGTTTTGAAATCCGACCCATCTACACACATCAGTCTTTGTTCATCAAGTGGCCTGTGCAATCACAATGCCTTGGGGGATAACTTACTGTATTATCAAGGTTCATAAAGCAGGGAGTTCCATGCAGCTCCATGCATTCAGCAGCACTTGATTTATAACAAAAGTAGTAGAGCAACTCTGTGGTCAGGTTGGCTTGCAAGAAAGGAGAAAGGCTTAACCTGTTGTGGGGGTATCTCCCATTTTGTTCCTGGATCAATTGAGTTGGTTAAGTCAAGTAACTGCAATAACTGTTTTGAGTTCAAGTGCAGTAGGAGCTTTTTGAATCTGTATTTTGTTTTGATCAGTGCTAACCTGCTGTATGCAGTGTTTAATTGTGGAGTTGTAGGTGCAACTAAAAGTACTTTGCAATAGTACTTGAATAGTTTAGGTACACCATACAAGTTTAGTTTTTTTAGTCGGGCTGCTAATTACAGTATATAGCCTTTACAGGCTTTCTTGATTTTAGAAAATATGTTGTGATATTTGTAGATCTGTCATTAAACTGTGCCAGTTGCAGTGTTTATATGGCTTAACACGCTTGTGATATTTCAGTTGGGTTTTGAGTTTTTTAATCATTGTACACTCATCTCTTACCTTTTGCCTTTGTTAGGTAAGGAGGTTTTGTGGAAACAAATGAATAAATGATAAGATTTGGTTCTTTGAGTTCCTATTTTTAACAGGCAAGAGAAATTGCGTGACCTACACAGCAGCATTGCTGCTCTAGTTATATCAGTTATGTAAGGTGTTTTCTTCTTGCATTGCCAGTGTGAGTTGATTGACTCAAAGTAGTACTAAACAGAATCTATCAACCAATCTAAACACTGACTACCGGGAACACGATAAAGTGATACTTTATAGAATACAGTATATCGTTCTTAAATGTAACTCGCTAAAAATATGTTTGCATGAAAACTGCGACTCTGAAGATAAACCATTATAAACAATTGACATGTTTTTAAACTAAACTATTCATTGCATGCCTAAGCTTTTTATCCATTTTATTATTAACATATTTACAAGAAACCAGTTCCTGTTATTTTCTGACATTATCCTATCATTACTGTGTATACCAAAACGACGGAACGAGGAAGTAGGACGAGACTCCAGTCCTTCAGGTTTGGAGTGGCGTTGATGTCATTGTCTTGTATTTTAACACTGTTGTAGTCTTTTGTCTGAATATTTAGATAAAAAGACAACAAAATGAACACGTTTCACGCATATTCATCATTTGAGGCTTGCCTCAACAGGTGATTGTAATAATTTCCATCGTCCCCCTCACATGGAGTTCTGTTCCGAACTGCTTACGTAACAAGCTTTCACAGATCGATACGAATGCAAAAGACTCTGTAAAACATCAACGATATTGTGTTTATGTTTACCGTTTCCAGCAACAAAATCTTGAAAGACTTCTTCAAAGTCTTCTGGTTCCGTACATGGATCACCGTTTTCGTCCGTAAAGTATCTCATGAAGTCAAACAAGGAAAGAAAAACATCCTTTGGGTTTCGAAGGATGTATATGACCTGAAAGAGAATAGGAATGATTCAGCTGAACGTGTCAGTTTAGTAGTTTGACATACAGTACTTCCAAGTGGGAAAGTTGACCTTAAAGCCCTCTTCTCCACATCTTTGTTAAAAGAACGTTGATTTTTCAAAGTAAGATTTAGTCTCTAAGGGGAACATTTAAACTTTCTTTTTTGGTAACTCTGTATTTTGTGTTTCTATTTTCCTTGTTTTTCCTTTCAAGGTCGCTATCTGTATTGAGTATTTCACTGTTTGAATGAATGAATGAATGAATGAATGATGAATGAATGAATGAATGAATGAATGAATGAATGAATGAATGAATGAATGGAAATACTGAAGGAATAAACGCATGAACGAATAAACGAATGAACGAAAGGGCCATTGAGCGAATGATCAAATGACGAGCTAACAAACAAGCATGCGAAAAAGTGAACAAACGAACGAATGAATGAAAGAATGGATGGATTTAATGGAAATGATTTGTCAACGGTGGTTTATATTTGATATAATTTGGTGGTATGTGTGTAAGTATTAGATGACTTTGCAATCACATATGCGTGATATATATATATATATATATATATATATATATGCATCAGGGTTCTAGCTAGAGCATATTTAGTGCCGAGGTGGGGGGGGGGGCAATTGGTTTACGAAACGCCGTCCTCTGGAGGGGTCTAAGGGGAAGAGTGTTCCCCTCCCTTTTGAAAAAATTTGTATCTTTAAGGGGGCTTAGAATCAAAATGGTGCTACCTATTGGAATTATTTGACTTAGTTATATGCATAATTTCATCAGTTTTTTTAATTCATGTTTAATTATTATTTCTTTTATTCAGCATCTGCGTTTTCCATATTGCAAAGTTATAACAAGTGTGCATGGAATACGATCAAAATAGCGCATTTTCGGCAATGTTTCAGTTTAGTTTGCTGAAAAATGTGCCGGACGGGGCAGTACATTTGACCATGAGTGCCTGGCACAAATAAGGAGTGCTGGGTACCCATGCCGCCCACCATAGCTAGAACCCTGATATATATATATAATATATATATATATATATATATATATATATATATATATATATATATATATATATATATATATCATTTATAAATTATAAATGAATTTTAAAATTAATAATTTGAAAATTGCCTTTCTTGAGACCTGGGTTCAACTTGTCGACGGCCAACTCCAGACATGCGTTTTTTCGAAACCCACGGACCGTCACACCTATCTGGACTTCAATAGTTACCACCCTCTTCACGTAAAGCAATCTATTGTACATAGCCAATTTCTGCGTCTCAAACGTTTCTGCTCTGAGCATCACTGTTTCCAAGAACAGGCCAGCATACTCATTAACCACTTTTTAAATTGTAACTATCCGTACAGGTTCATCAAAAGGATTTTTGACAAAGTTGCTCCCATCCCTAGGAGTTTTCTACTAAGATACAAGCCAACTAATGATGTAAATCGTATACCCTTCGTACACATCTACAATAACCAGCTAGAAAATTTCCTAAAACACATGAAAAGGGAATAGGTCATTCTCTCCAGGGACAGTGATACCCAGGGGCTATTTACCCAACCCCCTGTTATTGCCAGACGACAACCCCCTAACTTGCGTCAATTTCTGGTCAGGAGTAGACTTTATCCGAGATCTACCCCCACTCAGGGCAATATACGGTGTGGTAAATCACGCTGTAAGGTCTGCGACCACATGATCACAGACACCGAAGTTATTTTCCCCCCTTCCGGTTGCAAACTTAGACCAGGTTCCTTCAGCTGTGATACCTGTAACGTAGGTCTATGTTATCACATGCTCCCTCTGCCCCACTATTCAGTACATTGGTCAAACTTCCACATCATTTCGCTTACGATTCAACAACAACAAAAGCAGCATACGACTCAATAGAGCAGACTTTCCAGTCGCTGAACACTTTAACCTCCCTGACCTTAGCCTAAATAACCTAAAGTTTGCGATTCTCCACGGCAACTTGACCGACACAAGTAAAAGGACCCTCGTTGAAACACAATTGATTCACAGAACTGGCACATATATGCAAAGATTAAATAGGGATTTGAGCTTTCTCTCTGGTTTCAACTTTTACAAATGGTAAACATACGAGCTAGTAAACCTTTCATTTCTCTGTTGCACCTGGGGAAGAACCAGGGGTCCAAAAATTTGTGCAGAATTGTGTATTCATTAAAGATTATGTTGGAATCAAAGGCATTACCCGTTTTTCTTGTCATATTTCTTATATGTATATATTTCGAAAAAGGTAGTAATAAGTGTTTAATAGTTTGCGGAAAATTCCTCGACGTTTCGGGTATAAACCCTTTATCTGGTGGCAAAAATGCAACTGAAACAAAAGTAGAGAAAATACGCGTTAAAGGAAGGCACAGACAAACCGGTTGTAAAAAAGTTAGTAAGTTAGATGAGGTTTAACGGCCCAGTTTCCAACCAATTATTTCAGGTCGAGCCGGAACACGGGGAAAACTGCGATATGGAGGCTGAGTAAAACTGGTAAAAGGTGAGTTCAAAAGGAGGAAGTTAGGTCCATCCTAACGTTAAGACCGTGTGGAGAGAGGGTTTCGAGCTTCATGATAAGCCGGTTTTCGGCAGTTAGACGATCAGAACCTCTGCAGAGGTTTTACTAGTTTTACTCAGCCTCCATATCGCAGTTTTTCCACCGTGTTCCTTTTTTACAACCGGCTTGTCCGTGCCTTCCTTTAACGTGTATTTTCTCTACTTTCGTTCAGTTGCATTTTTGCCACCTGATGAAGGGTTTATACCCGAAACGTCGTGGAATTTTTCGAAAGCTTTTAAGCACTGATTACTGCCTTTATCGACCTACACATTTCTATAGTGCTCAGCAGCATTTTGACCTTATATATATATAGATATATATATATATATATATATATACATATACATATATATATAAATATATACATACGTTTATACATATAAACATATAAATAAATAAATAAATAAATAAATAAATAAATAAATAAATAAATAAATAAATAAATAAATAAATAAATAAATAAATAAATAAATAAATAAATAAATAAATAAATAAATAAATAAATAAATAAATAAATAAATAAATAAATAAATAAATAAATATATATATATATATATATATATATATATATATATATATATATATATATATATATATATATATGACTTCATGCACAGATATGTATGCGTAACCATACACGTGTGGATACATGTAAACTTTCACATATTGATGCTGATACACATTATGTGCACATACGTATACATATCTTTGTTTGTGAGCTTTCTTAGTATCCTCCCTATACCCCCGCCCCATATCGCCTATTGCTTTGAATAACTTGTTTCTAAATATACAATAGACAGCCTAATGCTGATTGTTGACTTCCTCAATAAAACCGAAGAAGTGAAATCATTAATTAAAGACGTCATAAATTCCACCCATAGCTTTATGTATATCTTTCAGTGAATTTAATATTGACTTAGTACTGATACTTTAAACTAACTCCCCACTCCATACTCCCTGACCCATTTTCCTTGTTAGCTTCTGTTACAGATAATGACATATCAGCTATTACTTTTAACTTATACCCTGATTTTCAACAACATATTAACTTGTTTAATAAAATTTGTTTTCCTGTCAGCTTGCAGTTGTAAAAGGACTTGTATTACATTCCAACCATTAGAGTGATATCTTTTGCTAATAGATACACTCTTAAAGGACCATTGTCAAGATGTTGCTTTGAAGATAACTGCGCAGCCGATAAATGCGAAACGTTTTCACCGTTTTTTATCAAAATGGCTGTTCACCTATTCTTAAGTTGCACAATTCCATTATTATTCTAATTTCTTCATTAAGAAAGGAATATACCTGTTTGAAATCTAATGGGAGTCTAAATTTTGATGATGACATTTAAAACGTTTCCGGAGAGTTCCTGAGATAGCGAACAATGTATCTATTTTCAAAGAGTAATAAAAAGATACACTGTTTCCTTTTAAAACGTGGCACCTGGCGGCACAAGTTGAAATAAATTTTGCTCTCCTTGACGGCTGGCAATGTGATACCAATGGGGAAAATCATCCTTTAAGCTCCCTCAAATGTAGCAGACGACAAGAGCAACTGTTTTCACTGCCTTATCCCTGTAAGTTTTAGAGGAATTTCAGGAACCAGACAATGCAAAGCTTTAGTGTCGGCAAAACACCTTGGTTTAAAGGAGGAACAAGTGTTGTTTCTCCATCCCTTACAGCTCCCTG
Organism: Holothuria leucospilota; assembly: GCA_029531755.1. Taxonomy (NCBI): domain Eukaryota; kingdom Metazoa; phylum Echinodermata; class Holothuroidea; order Aspidochirotida; family Holothuriidae; genus Holothuria; species Holothuria leucospilota. Next base: position 25,827,022 of record CM055972.1, on the reverse strand, counting down.
CTCAGAAAACCTTTATTGCTGCCAGGGAGTTGTAACGGACTGTTGCTGCACAGTGCATGAGAAGTTGTGTTGTAAGTCCAAGATCGAGATTGGTGTTTTATCTACTACTTACAGGTATTTTATTCGTCCAAATCTTCTTTGGGAGGACACTTGGTCGTAGATGCGTTTTAAGAACTCTTGGGGAAGGGTCAGTCTTCACAATTTCAATGTTAGGTCTCAGCTTGTGCACTGTAGCTAAGTCTGTGACTTCTGTGAGCTCTATACAATCACGTCGATGTCTATGATCTAATTTGCTTGGATCGCCATCTCTTAGAATCAAGTGGATTACTTCATTTATCCAATGTGTTCCTAAAAGAAATTACAATAAAACAAAGCACATTATCGGTGAGGAAATATTTCGTAATATTACATTAGACATGCACGGCCTTACATACAACCGTTCAGGGGATGGTTTTGATCGATTCTGAGGTCGAGTAGTTTCTTGGGACCGACTCTAGGTTTACTAGAAAAGATGCAGGTTCCAAAAAGGGCGGTCTCAAAGTAGCGGACCGCTCTAATTGCCCTCTGGGTGAAGCCATCTTAGTCAGTTCTTGCTCTCGCTAATGCAAGGGTCCACGCACGGTTATCTGTTTCATTCAACCAGTCTGGAATGGGGATTTGCATGACAACCCTATTGTGAAAGGTTCTGATGGCTAAGAAGCAGTCACTTTAAGTCTTACTGTCCTGTCAGGGGCGTAGCGTCAGGGGTAACGTCTGGTTTTCGCCCTTCGGTATCCATCTGAAGGGACTTTTGATAAAAGTTATAACTGTTCATTGTTCCAGTGAAAGGGCCGTCATTTATAACAGAAATGTGGATAGATATTAGGGCTGTCACGATTCATCGATTATCGTGATAATCCCGATACTAGTTTCCCCGCCATACTGCACATCCTTTAAGTATCGCGATATCAAAGAAGAGAAGAAAGTAGAAGCAAACAACTGCATTGTGTTTTTTAACGATATTCATAAACATTTACTGCAGTTTTTCATGTTTTCAAATACATGTCATGTTGGTAAAATAAACGGAATAGTTACAAAAGCAATTAAGAGTTTGAAATTTATCAAGTGTCTAAATTGAATACTTTCACAGGTTGAATTTTCGTTGGGTAATATCGCATTACTACGATGCATCACGATACTTTCGGCAGCGATAATCGCGATGCCATTCTGCTGTTTCGTGACAGCCCTTCTGGATATAAATAATTGAGCTTTGAGAACCGGGTCACATGCCCCTGTCGGTGCAATCAGAGACTCCTTTCGATGGTTTGGGATGTGGGGTCCGATTTAGGGTTCCTTATAGTGTCTAGAGGTAACGCCGCCATTGGGGAAGAATGGCCGAAGAAATGGAAAGGGCATTCGGTTGAAGCATTTAAATGTCTTTACATGGCACTGGATGCACACTTAACAGAACACAAAAAAATCACAAATTTTTCTTCTACATTAGTCATTTTGGGTTTCCGAAGGGAATACCTTTGTAGTCGCCAGATTCTGACCTGGCAAAACGACTGTAGGGTTCGTGCATTTTTATGTCGACTGCGATTCTGATCAGCACTCTTTTCTCCCCGACCCGTACAGTATATTTGAAGCCGACGACACTTTTTGACACATTTATCTTGTCTGCGTAGTGGCTCATAGCAGCTTATGCCATTCCGTTCTGCTGCCGATAGTTCTTTCATAGTGACGAGCTGAACAAAAAGCTTTTTTTGCTCCGCCAGTGAAAGGTCATATATCGGTATGTAGAAGTGGTAATTTCGCTCGCTTTGGTGCGAAACTTCAGGATGCTGGAATAATGGGTAAGCAATAAGTACACATCGCGTTTCAAAGGAGATCTAGTACCAGGGAACTGCCACTCTAACGTGACAGCTTTCTGGATGTTCACCTTCGAGGTAGTGCTTACATGTTTGTACACACGGAAGCCGAAAAGTACGATGATTTGGGAGAGAGACGTATTTGGATGTTCGACTAAAATGTTGGCAGTTTGTGGGGGAATTTCGTTAGCAATCCTCATTTCGCAAACCCTCCGGCTCACCGTTAAACATTTCACAGTTCAGTTTTGATTATGTAATAACTTCACTAAGACTACGCCTGCCCGTCGATCAGGCCCGTAGCCAGACAAGGTACTGGAGGGCAAGGGCGGATCCAGAAATTGCTGTAAGTGGGGGCGGACGAAGTGCACCGAAGGTGCACCACGAGCGCGAAGCGCGAGTATAATCGCGTGGGGTCAAGGGGCCCGCGTTAGGGCCCCTGGCGGGGTCCAGGGGCGGAGTCCCGGTGGGGGTCCAGGGGGCGAAGCCCCCGGAAGCTCTCGCAATATAAGACAATTTGAACAAAGAAAATTAGTTAAAATGCCCCAAGAGTCGAGAAAAAATGAGCAGCAATCCCTTCAGTTTTACCTTTTAATGATCCAGGAGGCTCTTTGCAAGGCAGTGAGAGTAGTCAATGGACAGAGTTTGCGATTATGAACAACCCAACTAAAGAGGAGGATGTTACACGAATTTATACAAAAGTTATTTACAAAATCATATGAAAAATGCCAGTGCAGTGCAAAAATGAAAAGTACAACTAATTTGACAAAGGAGATCAATTTTGTCAAAATAAAGCCTTCAAAAGGTTATAAAATTTGTATTAACACCCCTAAAGCGAGCTCTGACTAGACTTTTGAGATAATTATTCAAGGACTATCAGTAAATTCTTTGAACGTGCTCTGTAGAATCAATCTCTCATGGAGACAGGTTGGCTTATTTTTGGATCTAACTTAAGTAATTTACCTTAAAGACCCGGCTTTCGCCTCAAGTCAGCCAGCTAGGCCTATCTGCAGCTCTTGTCAGTTAGGTCCATATCCCAGAATTCTGATAAGGGGCACCGGCACCGTATACGGGGAACTAAAGAAGATTACACGTTTGTAGTCAGTGGTGATGCCATATGATAATAGTTTGCGGAAACCACAGGGGGTCATACCTTGAGCCTACCAAAGACAGCTTTAAGTGAGCACATGCGCGCGAAGCGCGCGAAAATTTTGCTCCTCTGTTGGGAATTTTACCATTTTGCAATGCAGAGACGTGGAAGGTCGCCACCAGTGAAGGGAATACGGCTATGATCATGATTACGATGATAGTTCTTCAGCTCCGCAAGAGCAAGTGATGACTTGAGTACTTTGCGAACATAGAGGGGACCAAAGCAGGTACTGTCATAACTGTCATATGGCAGGCTTGGTGTGGTCCAGCATAATTTTGGATAAGATCCGTAGTGAAATTCCCCGAATGTCCGAGAAATTAACAAAATGGGAACACTAGTATGGAGCTTCAGCAGGAATTTGAAAAGCAGAACACACCAAACTCTTCACAGTTCACAACTGAGATGGTCGTTATTGTATTTCACTTTGAACGAAATTTTGCATGAAGATAAAGAGTAAATTTTTGAGTGAATTTATGGTACTAGTCAATTTAGTTTCAAGCCATATACCCATCTCGATACGAATGTTATTCAAGGTATTAGAATGCCACATGAAATCCCCTTGATGTCCGACATCTAACTACGAGCCTTCACCTAGCGTTGGCTAGAATAATTCACTGAAATTGTGGGGCTTATGATGCTCATTGGTGATACAACTTCGATTGTGATAAATGAACGCGAAGCGCCAAAATCTTGCAGGAAAATGATTTACGATGGTAATACCTGCATGCAGACTCAACAAGGGGTGGTAAAAGGATATGCCAAACGGGTTCTGCAACCCAAAACCCCGGCCAGAAGCAACGGAATGCCCAAAGGAATGATCGATGCGGAACTCAAAATTTGGGAAGCGCGAAGCGCGCCGAAAAATGTGGGTTTTGTTGAAGAAAAATTGAAATAATTGGTTCTTACTGAGAAATTTTAGAACATTTGGGTTTCTACAGAAGAATCCGCTCCCTTTCTTATCATCCCAAGACAGTTCCAATTTCCCCAACTTAGGTACTCCTAGCCACTCCAAAAACTGTCATGAACCCTTCCTCTTGAGCAGACACAAACCTAGTTTTATTGCTTAAGACTATGTCCTGATGGGCATATAAGGCCAAATGTAATCAGAACACTCTCTGTGCATGCTGGGTAATGTGAGCTGCTCTGCATCTTTTGCCTTTGATGACAATCAAAGAGCGCATTCACCAACTGAGAATTTTGCTTTCTCAGAACCAGAAATGTTAGGGTGGTGGATGTCTGTGTGTAAGAGCAAAATCAAGACCCTGGGCGACTGGTCAGGGGAATTTCCCTTTCCACGACCCCTGGACTCAGCTTCGAGGCTCTGTGAGTTTCTTACATGTATGATAGCATGTTTACCATGACTGTGAGTCTTATTTAAGAATCTTCAAAATTGCAAAAAACTTGGGCTTCACTATACCCTATATGCCGGAAATGTAGGCCTACCACGAAATGTGTGAGTTAGATCTGATTTTGTAGTACTTTTTTTTTTTGCATTACATTTTTTAATTTTTTTTTCGGTCGGCCTAAGGGGGGCGGTCGCCCCCCCGCCCCCCCTCTGGATCCGCCCTTGCTGGAGGGGTGCAAAAATTTTCTCAGGGTGGCCAAATGTGTACAAATGTATTAAGTCAATGGTAAGATTTAAACTCTCTAGGGGGGCAAAAAATTTCAGGGGTCGAACCCTGTGCCCCCCCCCTTGACTACGGGTCTGCCGTCGATTTAATAATGAAGGATCAGTTTAATGTTGTGGATGGGGAGGTGAATCGTGGTAGATGTCGCAACATGCTTTAAAACAATGACCCTTCTCAAGCTAGTACATTTGGTAATAAACAGAGAACTATCCTTGGTGCGTGTGTACAAAGCGCACAAAAAAACTTGTATAGATTTTTTATTAATGTTTTGTTTCATTTTACACTACACATTTTATCCCGATTCAAACTTCCCTTATTATTTCTGTATGTTTTTTCCTTTCCGCACTCTTTAGAAACCAACTCAAAATCGCATCGAGACAGACTTCTGATTTTCACTTTGTTATACAACTCCACACCTCCGTATGTTTGCCCCTGTATATATGTCACAAGTAAACATCATAAGAGGAACGTTTTCAGTATGTTTGAACTAATGCAGTAGTTGAAATGCCCTTGGTGCAAATATTAAAACAAAGGAGTCTAAAAGAACGTGAAAAATGCTAAAGATATAACTAGGAGGATTTGGGAGCTACTTTCAAAGATTGTCTTGTTCTTTAATAACGTGAATTAATTCCTGCAAACAAATATTAAGACCAAAATCTAACTGGTTCATCTGCGGTAAGTTTTTTAATACCTTTATTTAAAATCACTCCACAAAGGGGCCGACACTTGCAACAAAAAGCTTTGTTAATCCAGAATTGTTTATCGTTCTAAGACGTTCTGGAGGCACGCACCCTTGACTTCTGTAGGTAAAAGTTATCCCGGTTCATTTGTGAAGCCTACGTTGATCTTAAAGGCACAATGCTAGCTGCTTTAAAATTACAGTATATCAACACACTCCTCAAACGATACACCACTCTCCACTGAGAACATCCTGGTACCAGGGAGTTGTTCAAATAAAGAGACAACCAAATCTGCCCCATAACATGTACGTAAGTATAATTGACATTCACGTAATAGCTTGATTGTCAGGTCTCTTAGTTCCTTGTGTTTTTATTTTGTTAACTTGCCCCTTCAAATGAATATTTGCTACTTTCAACCCAAGTAATCAACAGATGAGGTTATCACATTTTGCATCCATGGTAAACTTGAAGCATATACATGTGAAATCGTAGCCGTCACATAAATCAACACTAGTTTGCTTTTATTTAAACTATACACCCATTCTTCCACTCTATAATATCTATGTTTTTTTATCATGTTAAATGCATAAGATGCATGGAAACAGGCATGGAGTAAAACAACCAAGCTAGTCTCGTTACAAGTGGACCTCCTGAAGTTTTATGAAGAACATATCACGAAGATAAAGGGAGCTTCCCCAAAAGAAGATTTTTACACAGGGTAGAGATTTTGAATTTAATTCTTAATTTAAAAGTAGCCAGTGCAAACTTTTTTAAAGTAGGGGTAATATGTTGGTCACAATCGATACCCAGGGGCGTACTTACCCAGGGGCGTAGCAAGGGGGTGGACTGGGTGGACAAAGTCCAGGGGCCCCAAGAGTCCAGGGGCCCCCAACCAAGATCAACAAAAAAAACTTTAGGGTTTTGGGCCCGGGTACGATGTTCGGCCGGCTATGATATATTATCACATTTTGCAGTGTTTACATTTAAGTTTTAACACACGTTTAATGTGACTTTATTGTATCGATTTATAGCAGCGTCAATAGACAACAGGAAAAAGTATCACATACAGTATCATACGTTGTGTATTTGTTAATTTGTAAATATGTGCGTTTTGGGGCCCTCACTGTTCCTTGTCCATGGACCCCAGAGGGTCTTGCAACGCCCCTGCACTTACCACTCTGGCAACAACATTTTGAACTTTCTGAAGCCTTTGAATTGTCTAATGAGCAGGCCATACAACAGACTGTTGCAATAATCAAGGTGAAAGAACACCAACCCATGAACAGATGAATCAGTTTTACGACGGAAGCTTAAGAGAGATACGGTGATATTATACTTGTGTTATGAATATTGTGATTAGTAGCGCTTATCTTTCTTGTAATGTGATTTTTTTTTCAAAATTTAACGAACAGTCGAAATAGACAACCAAAGATTTAACATCATCAACCTTTTTAACTTCAACCACTCCAACCGTAAATTGTCACAATTTACTTTACTAAACTGTTTAGCAGTACCTAGAAGAAAAAATTCGGTTTTATCTTCATTCATTTTCATACCATGAAGTAACATCCATTTCTTATGTCTGTGATGAACTTTTCAAGACAGCGTAGGGGTGTCAATCCGTATTGACGTAGGGGGGGGGGACACACATGACTTAGCACACACTATAAAGCCCTTTGTTTTTGAAAAGGGCGTGTCTTTCTATAGGCCCATCCCTGTGTCCCCTCTTGCGATGACTGACGTTGTCCTATTCTAATAAGAGTTAGGGTTCCCAACACTGGCGTAGCCAGGATTCTTGTTTGGAGGGGGCCAACTGCGGGGCCTGATCGCCGGCTTGGGGGAGGGGTCTGAGGGAAGGGGTGTCCTCCTCCCATTTGAGAAATTTTTGAATATTTTAGTACCCTCAGATGCAATATGGTGCAATATTTAGGATCACTTGAAGCCAATTTTTGCGTTCTATTACCAAATTTTTTTCAGAGTTCGATGGGGGAATCGCCCCCGCTCCCCCTTTCTACGCCAATGATTCCAAAGTTAACATGACCATCATAGATGATCTGCCAGTTGAAATACACGGATTCCACGGAATTACTTCAAGATGTTACTTTAATCATGTCCAAAAATGGCTGAAACAACGCTCCGCAGCGTAGATCATTGTCACAGATCATGGACCCGTAGCTAGGGTCATATGTTTTGGGGTGTGAAGCCCCCCAATTCGGACTGGTTGGATGTTTTCCAACAGAGTGGCGGCGTGTAAATTACATTTTGTTATGCGCTCTGAGTTTTGTATACAGCTGTGGTGATCCTTCCTTTGTCACTACATAAGATGTCGTCATGGGAAAGGGGTCTAAGGGGAGGGGACACTCCCCTTTGAGGAATTTTGTTAATTTGAGGTTGCTTAGGCGCAAAATAGTGCTATCTTTGGGGTATTTTTTGAGCTGATCGTATATGGCTGGAAAATATCCATAATTTAGTGAATTCTAATTTCCCGGCTGGCTGGCTGGATGCTTTTTTACTAACTGCAGTGGCAACGCGTAAATTGCACCTTTTCATGCACCCTGCGTTTTGATACAGCAGTGGGAATCCTTCCTTTGTCACTACATGAAGGTGTCGCCCTGGGTCTAAGGGGAGGGTTGCCCCTCCCCTTTGAGAAATTTTCGTAAATTTAAAGTTGCTTAGATGCAAAATGGTACTATCTTTGGTTTATTTTTGGAGCTGATCGTAGCCTATATGGCTGGAAAATGTCCATAATTTAGTGACCTCTAAGTTTTGGTTAGGTGAAAGAAGGGAGTATGTTGTCTAAGAGAAGAATACGTTTTCAACAATCTTTCTGAAGTCCCCCTTTTGGCTATTTTACTGCTTCTATTCTGGTAAATTTTTTCCTCCAAAATACCTGCGTTGAGTCAACAGAAACTTTCTTGGACTATTACGAAAATTTTCTCTTCCTTCATTGTGCATTATAAAAGGGCATCTTAGGCTGGCAAATACCTTTATAGGGTCTCCTGGAAGCTTTGGATCAATTATATAAAATGGCGCAATGGCGTAATGCTTATTACCTGACATCCAAATGGTAATATAGATTATGACGCCAAGCACTTTACATTTATCGTATTTTTACTAATTTTGAACGAAAATCCAGACGAACAGCTTCCAGCAATGGAGAATCGGCAAGAGGGAGAGAATAATTCTCAATAACGCATCGCTAAAGGTGTCTTAAGTAATTGAACATAAACATATTATGCAGCTGTTTGCTCAGTTAAAAGAGTAATCTAACGTTTCCAATGTAAGGATATTTTCGGGTTTTTGTTTTAACTTAAACTTGAAGAAGAAACATCATTCTTGCATATAATTAGATGCATAGGGCCTATATTTTTAATGTCGTGCTCATTCATCGTTTTGATCGTTATGAATGCGGAGGCGTAAGTGATTGCTTATATGAAACAGCCTCCACTTCGGACAAAAAAATATTTGCTATACCCCTAGAAAAGGGATGTTACTATTTTCTAAACTCCGAGGAAATTTTGGCTTCTCCCAAAACACTCCACCATGTGTATAGAATGAACCCTTGGTATCCATTATATGAGGGGGGTAGAAGAAATCCGTGGGTGTTGACTCAAGAATGTGAAAACATCAAGTGTTCTGTTAAGTGTGGGGTGGAGCAGGGAAGGCCCACCTACAACAATTTTCTCCCACACGAAAATCAAAATTTACCATTGCCTTAATGCATGTAGGAATATCTGGCTCCCCTCGAAAAAGAAAAATATTTCGCTCCCTTTGGAAGCTATCCCCGTCAGTACGCTGTCTAAAGCTACTGGCCATGGGCGAAAATCTCTGTTTGAGGATGAGGGGCAAATGCATATGATGTACGCGTGAAGATAGAACTGTGCACGCGTAGCGTGCACCGCTGAGCGCGAAGCGTGAAACCCAAAATGAATGGGGTCCAGGGGCCCGCCTTAGGCCCCTGGTGGGGTCCAGGGACAAACCCCGGTGGGGGTGCAGTAGGAGAAGCCCCGGACGCTCCTGGGTTTTAGTATTTCAGGCGCCCCAGCTAGGAAAACGGTTTTGAACAGAAATTTTCCAGTGTAATGCTCCTGGGTTTAGTATATTTAGACTTGTTAAAAGGGCTAGTTTGAGCACAAAGTTGATATTACTGATTGCTTCACTGGATTAAAGGTTTGCAAGAGCTACAATGTGTTTCAAATGTAAAATAGCAGAAACAATGTGCAATAGATATCCGACACGACCAGAAGTTGGCTTGCTTAATTGATAATCAACTTTAAATAGTTCTTTTTAAACAACATACACAGAGAAAAGATATTCCACTTACAAGCAGCCGTGAATGTCAGGTGACTAGTTTTTGTTAGCTTGTGCTTTCGTCTAGAAATTGTCAGCCATGCATAATGGCGATCCGCCTTTGATGTAAATTAATTTCATACGGCTTCGATCCATTGACATCTAATAAGATATCCATTGTATAACTGTATTTGTTGTCAGCAAAGGAAGGTCAAAAGTTAAATTAGTGTTATCAATAAAACTTAACAGCCGTGTTCAAGGGGTGTTAGGCAAAGATCTATCGGCCATATATCAGGCATTTTTGTTAAAAAATGACCAAGTACCGAAAATATTTCAGCATTGTTATTAACATTTGAGGGGGCCAAATTACGGTTTCGCCCCCTCACTTTTTCACTTGAGGGCCGAGGGCCCCCTTGCCCCCGGGATTTGCGACACTTCTAATTTTTAAGATTAAGATTTTTAAGATACTGTAACTGAAGGGATAGTGTCTCCTTAAAATGCTCACCACTTTTACCATATCCAGTCAATAACACATCATCTTTCCTGAATTCAAAGTTCTCCAAGGCATCAACGGCTGCGGTCGTGACGTGATAGGGCAACAATGTTCCTTTATAGAAGTGAGTTCGTTTTGGTGGATTTCGTTTTTCCATTGTAGTTAGGAGGGTCTTTTTGCGCTGTCTGTAAAATAAGGGTTACAAGCTTTCAAAATGCAAATAAAAATTTTAAGAAATAAATCTTATCGAGAAGAAATTATCCTTGCCTACTTTAAGATACTAGATAGATTCTTAAACGTCCTCATCCGAAGGTTTGCAAGTTTTGGAGAAGCTTTTCTTAAATAAGGAGAGAGGGAAACAAGAATCCAAATCGGCCTTCCAAATCACTCTGAAGGCATTTGTTTGTATTATAAATCTCAGTAACAGTGGCGGAGCTAGGGAATTCAGTCGGGGGGGGGGGGCGAGAATGGCCTGGGGGTGCTTTGAAGAAGGTAGATACCCTATGCCTCAATAAGGTAAAAAGCTAAAAAGGGCGTCGACAGGCAATTTGAGTTCGGGGGGCGAACGACCCCCTGACTAAATGGACGCTCCGCCACTGCTCAGTAATAACAAGAACTTTGGAGTCTGTGATTTGTACAAGAATGTTTCAAACTATTTGACAAATGCGTTTCGGCTTACACAATACTTTATTTAAAATATAGTGGTTTTCATCCCTATGATTAATGACTGCACATTTACACAACCGTGACCTGACGGCTCCCCCTGACAATACCCTTGGCAACTCCCCCAGGACAATTCGCCCGGACAATCTCTCCACGGACACTTTTTCCCACACATATCAGACAAATTTCCCCACTACACTAGAAAATTTGGATTTTTTTCTGGTTGGATATTGTTCGGAGGGAAATTTTCAGGGAGTGAATTCTCCCCTATGGGTTGTCCAGGGGAAGAACTGTCCCAGTGGCAATCGTTAAGGGGAATTGATTGGAAACCATACACAATGATGTTAATAAACACGTGTATATCAGTGTGAAAGTGTTTAATATTCCAAACTATATACTTACAAATTCAGATTATATTATTTGTCCTAAACTTCTACATTTTCCTAGATTCGCTCCAAAGACTACATTCCGATATAATGTGCTAAGCAATTTATCATGTATCTACGACGTCCACAAGCTTGGACAGCTTCAGTATTATGGGACCCACCTTAGACAGCTTACGCTTCAACGAGCTAGCACAGAATCGCATAAGTTTATATACGCTATAAACTAGCTTGATCGTGTGCAATTATTGGGGACTTTTATAAACCATACAGTCAGTTTTATAGACGTCTTTTCCGACTTTTACATCATTTTACTAAGTGGTTTGTAAAGTTGAAATAGATAACGATTTAGTTTGTGTTAGCAGAACTTTGTACTCTTTGGGTTTCAGTACCAGCCAGTCACAAGCGCGTCAACAGCTTCTTTATACTGAGGGACAGGACCCCCATGCACCACAACTATTTCAACAGGGAATAGCGAAACCCAAGAAGCGAGGAATCCGGACTTACTGTAGACTACTGGGGAAAAATAGAGGCCAGATGATCTGTGGTCAGGTGGTGAAATCTAAAGCAATTTTCCACAATTGCAACACATTGAATAGTTATTTTATCATTTTCGAGTTTCATTTCATTGAATAAGGTATATGGCAAGCTATGGAATCAAACATATGCCTTCTATTTTCATTAGCGTTGAGGAAAAATGGGAGGACAATCTCCTCCACTTCCAAACCTTCTGAGAGGACGTGTACTCCGTCTCCCACTTGCTGACGCCCATAGCCAGTCAAGTAACTAGGGTACCGAATGGTACAATGTTTTCAATCAATGTCACTTCAATATACTTGGCCGTAGCAAGGCCCTCTTTCTACAAAAATGTACAGCTACAAATACATACTTCCAATCTTTCCCATCACGCTACAAATGTTACTGAAGTATAGGCTAATCGTGAAAAAGATTGCTCTAAGATCCTCCCTTGATAAGTGGTCCTTACATAGGTTGGAGATGTACCTCTATTTTTCCGTAGAACTTGTTGGTCCGAACATTATTACCCTATGTTCATGAGATGCGGAGCGCGAACCGTGAGGAGTGAGCGCGAAGCGCGCCGAAATTTTGCATTAGATATCTTTTCCATGACTAAAGTCCCCTGCAGACTATATACCGGGAAACTACCAATTTCGTCATAAAACTTATCTGCCAATTAGACGGAGAGTATTTTTCCTGGTAATTCGGAAAAGATTTCAGTTTTCATGAAATGCGTCTTCTCTTGAGTTCCCCTGTTTCGCGTTCTTCCATGTTCATATTTCACCACATTGTTAAAACAATAACGCACAGTCTACAGTCAATTCAAGGGCACTTGTCTGGTATACTCGTCAGAGACTAAAATTCATATCGGGGAGTCAGCAGTTTCCAAAAGGGCACCTTAAGGTTATGATTGGAATATCCCCCACACAATAAGGTGGCAAAAAATTGCATCAAAATCGTACCGGTATTAACTTAATTTAAGCTATAGATTTGGTAGAGGTGGAGTAAATTAGTGTCTATTACTTTTAGATTTTCCACCGGCTACGTGCATGTGTAATTTAAGGTGTACAAAACATTTGCAGGTTGAAATTTATACAAAACAATCCAAATTTTTTTTAATTATTAGCATTACAGAGAAAGTTGTATGTTTAATATGATAAGCAAGCAGGCTGACAGGCTTGTGATGAAATATTGTTCCTGTTTCTATTTCCCACCAAAATTTGCACCATTTCGCATCTGAGCTCCCTTCAGTGAATAAAATTTCTCACATTTTGAAGGCTAAAGCGACATCCTTCCACTTATAGGCACTACTCACAGGACTGAACCCTTGCACTTGGGGAAAGGATGCATCCAATCTGTTGCCAGCTATCCTAAATAGGCTATAAGTTCTAGATTCGTCCGTTCAAACTTCTTTGATGTCTCGTAAATAAACACACTTGAAAATATGAATATAAAAGCATCATTTTACATGTAATCGCTCTTCTGAGAACAGTTTTCCAAGGGGAGTGGAACCCCTGATCTACACTCCACCCCGAACAACCCGAAATGATTATGTCATCAATATACGTGAAAGTGGCCCTTCCAAAAGAGTATCTCTCGCTCTATATAGTAGGTAGAGAGACGTAGCGACTTTGAATGAGTCGAATCAACAGTATTAAATAGTCGCATTAGGGCATAGAGACCTTAGGCCATTTAACCTCTAACATAGGTCCTTGCCTTAAGCTGAAAGAGGATTTTTAATATATGAATGGAAAACTTAGCCTCAAGCAGGAGTCGAACCAGCGACCTCCAGAACACAAGGCGGATTGCTCTGATCAAATGGAACAATAAAACAGTAAAGACAAGCAGCTTTATTAAATCGTGTTTGTTGAAATTTATTTAAACTTCCACAATGTTAAGATTACAAAATCTCCCAAGATCCTTTTCAAATGTAGTACTACGCCTAAGAATCTTTTACCCAGTTTAAGGCTGAGCGAGATACTTAGTAAACTTTTTACACAATTGTATCACCAGTCAAAACAAGTTAAAATGTTGATCACCATATGAGTTACAAATAGCCTAAATCTCGTCCTGATGATCGACTTGTCGACCTACAATTTTTACACTACATCATGTCATAGAGCTACTCCCTGGTCCGAGTATTATAGCTCCATGATCACGCTAAGCATGCATCTTCTTCCTGATTTCTCATGTAGGGTAGAGCTTGGTGATTGCATGGTGTGCGAAGTTGGGTACATGGGTGGTTAGTCAAATATATCTCTCTAGCAGGGAGTTGCCATTGCATCTTCGAATGTTTGCTTGCTTTGCTTGATGCTGTGTACAGTGTAAGTTAATAAGAATATATTAACATATACGATGGTGAAACCTAATAAGGTCACTCTAAGAAAGTTTTCATTTTTACTAAATCAGAAAAAAAAGAATGCAAATCTGTTTGTATCTACAATCTTTTGGCGGACTTGATCTTATTTGCGAGCTTTACATCTTTACCACAGAACTTTCCTACCGAGTGTAAAAGTCAATGCAACTGTCGCCCTAAGGTACAATCCACGCTGTTTTTATAAGCATAGATTGCAAACTTAAATTGTGCGTTGACTCCCCACGGAACCTTAAATATCCGGAAGTGCTGATCACTTTGTTTACAGAGCTTTATGTATTCGGCTCTATAAAGGCTTTCCGCTTTAAAATTGAGGCTGCATGTCTTTGCGTGTGGGTACTTGAAATATAAGACGGTCCACGCGCATTTGCCAGGGACCTTGTGGTAAGCGTGCTACATCGGAAATTGACGCGCTGATTGTGACAGTAGTTATTGACGTGCATCGTTGGTTGAATCAGTGCACGAAATTTGAACGTGGCCCTATTAGGTTTATTCCCTATATATTTATAAAGCACACAATTCTACAGAAGTAATCAAAGGCGATAATGTACAATAGTTAAAACAATAAAGAGTAAAACAATAAAAGAAAAAACAAAACGAGAACAAGATAGCAAAAGGCATAAAGAGAATAAAAACCAATTCACTAAAAACTAGTAAAACGCCTCATTAAATAAAAATATTTTAAGACTAGACTTGAAAGAACCAATAGTTTTGCAATAACGAATACGTAGCGGCAGCCTGTTCCAGAGGCTGGGGAGTAGTCCTGGAAAGCTCGGCCACAAAACAAGACCTTGCATCTAGGTACATATGTCTCAGCCAACTGAAAAAAGACTAGCAGGCGAAGATTGTGCTTGGGTTCATACACGAGATAAAATCACACAGTGTTTAGGAGCAGAGCCACAGAGAGATTTAACTTAAGTAACAGCACCTTGAGTTGAATCCGATAAGTCACAGGAAGCCAATGTAGTTCTTTAAGAAGGGGGGTTATATGGTCGGAATTCCTAGCTCTAAAAATAGTCAGCAGGCTTTTGGACTTTAAGTCAAAGTTCAGTGCAGTGGTGGTTAGTATCGTAAGAAGCGAATTACAGGAGTCTAAACAGGACGATATGAAAACATGTGTAACGCAGGTATAGCCAATATCAAGGCCGAGAGGTGGCGTCCTGTAGAATTAAGGAAGAGAAGTCTTCCCGCGCTTCCACGGCCCACGTGACATCCGGCTTAGCGGCTAGCAGGTACGGAAGCCGAGAACATCGCGGTGATGTGAAATCTGACATGCCAGTTTTCCCACCTCTTTCTTCGGTAAATATGGGAAGGAGAAATCAAGATACGATTTCTCCTTACCTTTATCCACTGATAATATGGAGTGGAGAAAGCCAAAGTTAGTGACAGGGCACTTCAAGAAAGGACCATTACACAGTGCCTATTTTCGAACACCCTGCCCATAAATGGACTATGTCCATCGATCCTCTTTTCAATTTAAAGTGATACTACCTGTTTAAAAAAGGGAAATACATAACACTGCCTTGTCCAAAGTGTTGGAATAACGTTTAAGCAGTCCATCCGAACAATAAAGATAAATAAAGATCCCTCACAGAAGTAGTTGTTCCAAATACTGTTTCAATTATCATAAAAAATAACGACAAAAACTATGAAAATCGAAAATGATTCCACGCAATCTTTATTCCATTCAATCCCTCTCCTGGGTGAACAAACCAATGGGAGTGCTCTAATATATGAATATGCAAAAGGCAGCACAACGAAAGGTGCCCACGTATATGCTAGCGAACGAACACTGAACACTTGATAGGCTATTCACGCTATAGGCTAAGTACTTGAAAACTGACTGTAGGCCTGCAGTACCATGGAGCTGATATCCGAAAGGGTTTTATTGGCTCCATGATAGTAAATCGAAAGGAGAAATTTCTGTTGAAGCCCACCCGACCAATTTCGGAACAAACTACAGCCCTCGTGAGCTACTCGATAACACCACAACTTGGGACTAAGTATCAGCAAGGGTTGCTACCTGGAAGGGAAAGACAGTAAAATTTGTGCAGTTTGTGAGCTTTCGTGATCATCGCAGAGTGTTTTTGCATGATTCTGAAGGCAGACTCAAGAAAATACGAGTAAATCTAACTCGATTTACCCACGAGAATGGCCATCGATATAATATGTAAGTACTACCTCCGACGAAAAATATTGAACAATTCTTGAGTCTTTCAAATCATCGATGGTCAACGATATCAGCTTGGAGTCTGACATCTGAGATGCTTACCCTCCTTCGCAAGGTCATACCATGGAGCTACTTCCTGGACATTCTTTCCCTCTAACGTTTCCCAGCTAAAATGTACACAGTTGCTTTGATTCAACCAGGGAGTGCTGATACAACAGACACAAATTCTTTTAAATGTTGGAAACTCTTGGAGAAACCATCTACAACAATCGAAGTTGACCGAGGGAAATAACACATTGCTCACAGAGGAAATCGAATCGAGGCATACAATTTTACGACTTCGACTATCATACTTCAGGTTAGTGCTCTTGCCATAGTCATCGACATCTACAAACTCGACACAGTGTATCGTCGTCCAGTTTACGTAGATTATTTGATATGTAGACCTAGCCTACCGCTCAAGGACAAACTTGAAGACTTGCGATGCGGGGAAGTAAGCAAGTGTTTAGAGGTGTAACTGGTTACCTTTACAAGCGTAGTATGCAAGTGTCTTTTTGAATACTGTTAGGGGTGAAATTCACTAACACGTGTAGTATGATGAAAACCGGTGCTTTTTTCAAAACCTCAAGTGTGCTGTGCAGTATACAATCTTCAAAATCGCTCTATCCCCAGCCAATGCATGAATAACCGAGGGAATATATCTCATGCACAGTACTTCGGTACATAGGCCTACAGCTGCGTGATCCGTTGAATATTCATATAGTGTTGTGATAGGCGTGGTTTGAGCTGTTTGTAATGAGGACGGTTTTTTTTCAAAATAGCCTGAAGATTTTGACTGTTTTCGTACTGTTTCTTTATATTTTGCCATTCACACTACCATTTTCAGTCACTACATAAACAACTCCATCCATGAATAGTATTGTTAGTGTATTGGCAAATAAAGAAAAACATTAGGCCGTATGTATTTCCCTTTTCTTGAACAGGTAATATCACTTTAACTAACATAGCTAGCTAGCTCGCTCGTAGATGATTTCTCCGTACGACGGTGGGATCATCCCACGTTGGTAATAATATAACCAAAGTTATATAGCGCCAATCCGTGTCATGTGCGGCCGCGTCCATTTACCCGGACAGGGTGTTCGAAAATACCCTTTCTTGAAGTATGTACCCTCTCACTAACTTTGGTTTTCTCTACTCCATATTATCGGTGGATAATGGTGAGGAGAAATCGTATCTTGATTTCTCCTTCCCATGTTTACCGAAGAAAGGGGTGGGGAAACTGGCATGTCAGATTTCACACCACCGCGATGTTCTCGGCTTCCGTAAGCAGGTGGGTTGGTGCGAAGAGCGGGACACTTGTTGTTTGGAGCCGAAAGGAGGAACACGTATAATATAGTCAGGCTAGAACGAAGAGAACGGAACTGGGTGAGAAGAATTGTATACTAGGAAAAGGAGGAGTCGAAGGAAAGTTTGGTGAGGAATTTGTGACCGGTTTAATTAAGGGTAGATCGGGGATCACTTTAGGATATATTTAGGTACGTAAAGCTGTAAAATCTGTAAATCTTAGGCTGTTGTTGTTACTATTACCTTACGCTGACAGTGTTAACGTCTCAGACAGCCTAGGCCATAGGCTAGATACTACGAATTTCCGAAGTACAAGAGCCAGTTCTCCCTCCCTCCCTCCCCCACCCCTTTTCACCTTCCAGGCCTACTTCTGTCACCTGCCCTTGGATTAAATACAGTACTTTTTGAGCTAGGATTATCTAATTAAATTGAAGACTGGCCTGGGTCATCCAACTGTCTAAAGGGAAGAACTTAGTACAAAGGCCACCCTATACTATTACAGGACTATTATACGGTATTAAAGGAACATCCTACAGAGAACTGATTGTCAGTTTGTTGTTCCTGCCCCCTTCCCCTTTTCTCGAACACAGAGATATTATTCCCCGGAGGCGTTCCTAGGGTGTCAAAGCACTGCAGATAGCCGGTTCAGCGTGCTGGGAGGTCAGCCGGCTGACGGTGTCAGAGCTCTAAAGTTTGGCGTTTCATCGTACTTAGGCTGAAGGTTCATCAGGCTGAGGTTGTCAGAGCTCTGAAGAGTGGCAGTTCAGTAGTGGTAAAGGTTCAGCAGATTGTCAGAGCTCTAAAGGGTGACAGTTCAGCAAACTGAGGCAGCCGTCTGAGATTGTCAGAGATCTGAAGTTCGCGTTTCAGCATACTGAGGGTCAGCCGTCTGAGGCTGTCAGCGCTCTGAAGAGTGACGGTTCAGCATACTGAGGTTCATGGTATGAACCTCACAATCTCAGACGCGTCTGAGATTGTCAGAGCTCTGAAGAGGGACAGTTCAGCATACTGAGGGGCAGCGTCTGAGATTGTCAGCGCTCTGTAGAGTGGCATATCCGCGTACTGAAGCGTGGTGTTTCGGCTCTCTGGAAGGCAGATGTGCTGCTGAAGGAGTAAGCGTTCAAGGTTCATTATACGAGTGCTGCCTTGGCTAGAGTTCTGAACAGTCTGATCAGTTATCCAATTCAATCATTTTGAAAAATATCATATTAATCATATGTACATTTACAATTTTGAAATGTGTTTGTCACAAGAGGGAAACAGATTTACTTTTGTATTTTAAATTTGTTTGTTTTCTCTCTCATTTGCGTATTGTGTCCAATTATTCCCTTCTCTCAATTGTACTTAGTATTCTCTCAGTAGAATAAGCCTATCCCCTTGAACTCGACGCGGGGCCCGCGTTACACATGCATAAGTTTCTCAGCATCAGAGCGAGGGAGAAACGAATTCTACTAGTATTACGAATATTAGAATTTTAGAAAAATGTATTTACATGTTCAATTGTGAATCTAAAGAAACACCCAGATTTATTGCATAAGGTTGCACAGAAATTGTGGAAGTACTAAATCAAAAATTTGATAAATTCTCGGTGAACAGGGGGAAATGAGTTCTTAGAAGAAAAAAAAAACAAATTCAGCTTTAGAATCGTTCAAAAATAATAAATCACGAGAGATCCAATCTCTAACATCTATGATAGACTTCTCAATAGGTATAATTAGCATCAGAGCAATTATTTGACACCGGCATATCTGACCGCTTCGGGATCATCAGTTTTGTTCACAGGAGTATTTATGTCACGGTGAAACACCAAAGGGTTAGCTTCCCAAACATGCAAATCAAGAAAACCAGAAAACACGTTGATGAAGCCATTAATCGGGAAATGTCATCGTTCAGTATACTCTCTTTACAGTGCCATAGCCGAGTGGATGAGGCCGATGACAATTGTTACAAGACGACCCGTCAGGAACACCGGATTGAATCCATCGACGAGCGAATGGAAAGTTCCAGAGAATTCAACTTCAACGCAGCCTTTCTAGAACTGTCTAGAAGTGAGAACTGTTTACGTTATGTCCCAATTATAGCAGCGACCTGGCAACACTTCGAAGAAGCTGCAATTATCGTATTCAACTACTGTGTGTTCTAGAAGTTTCTATTAAGGAACGTTCTCGTAATTACTGGACTGTGTACACTAGAAGTTTCTGTTAAATTCTGGAGAGTTCTCGAATAAAAGCCTAGCATATAAAAGGCAGTTCAACAACTATTCTGGGAGAGATTTCAACGAGACCAGACTGTCACACTACTGAGATATCATAAGCCAGCCACTGACACTGAACACTTCTGATAAATTGCCTTACGCCGTTTCTACGCTGTGTATTGAGATTGTTATCGTCCATCATCGCTAGCCTTGTCGTTATTAGCTCGTGGAACCAGTTCCTACGCTACAGCACGCTGCAGGTCTACTACTGTACCATCGTCAACGTGCATGCACTACCAGCCCTTGGACCAGACCAGGCAAATATTAATTAAAGGATTGTGAGTAAGTCTAATTAATTATTGTAAATTTAAGTGAGATAAGGAGATTGTAAATAATCATTAAGTTGTTGAATTTTAATCTCGTTCTTCTGTGATCTTTCGCTGTTATTGGTTTGACTCGCGACCACAAGCCGTAACAGAATTGGTGGCCTAACATCCGGGAACGAAAATACTAGAAAATTCGAGAAATTCTGTTGTGAATCGTAAGCAAACTGTGTTTGCTCAGACTACTTATTTGTTTGTTGAAGGTTTGATACAATTTCAAAATGCCATTCAACTTAGATAAATTCGTGGCTAGTCCCTCAGTCGAGGAACTAGATTCATTAAAGAAGTCTGAGATTGTAAAGGTCGCAAAACATTATGGCATTGAATTTTCAGCCTTTAATGCGGAAAGACGAGATTAAAAGATATGTTCTAGAATATCTTGTGGATGAAAGTGTCCTGCCTAGTACAGTATTGGAAACAGCTATCACTGTGCCAACTGACAACACATTTGAACTGAAAAGGCTTGAAATGGAAATGAATAAGGAGATTAGATTAAAAGAAATGGAAAGAGAAAGGGAAAGAGAGGAAAGGGAAAGAGAGGAAAGAGAAAGGGAAAGAGAGGAAAGAGAAAGGGAAAGAGAGGAAAGAGAAAGGGAAAGAAAGGAAAGAGAAATGCAAATGCAAAAGGAAAAAGAGGAAAGGGAAATGCAAATGCAAAAGGAAAAAGAGGAAAGAGAAATGCAAATGCAAAGGGAGGAAAAAGCAAGAGAACATGAATTTAGGTTGAAGCAACTAGAGTTAGGGGTCATAAAAGGCTCAGACCCTAAGACAGGCTTGGATACTGGGGTATTTGATGTTTCTAAGCACGTAAAATTTGTCCCCAAATTTCAGGAGGATAATGTGGAGAAATTCTTTAACCATTTCGAAAAGCTGGGTGAGCAACTAAAGTGGCCAAGAGATAAATGGTCCATACTCATCCAGAGTAATTTCACAGGCAAGGCTCAAGAAGTGTATTCCGCTCTGTCAATAGAGGACAGCATGGATTATGATAAGGTTAAAAGGGCCATATTACAAGCCTATGAATTGGTGCCTGAAGCTTATCGCCAAAAATTTAGAAAGTATCGTAAGGCGGATACAAAAAACTACGTAGAGTTTGATTATCAAAAAGAAAGGCATTTCGACAGATGGTGTGCTTCCAAAAAGGTCTCCACATTTGACACTTTAAGACAACTGATGCTGGTCGAGGAATTCAAACGGTGTGTGAATGATGACATTAAGACTCACCTTGAGGAAAATAAGGCTGACAAATTAAAGGAAGTGGCAAATTTGGCTGATCAGTATGCACTTACCCATAAATTCAGTAAAGTGGGTCAGACTCAAAACAAGGGTCAGTTTAGTAGGCCAAATAAGAAATATGGCAATAGTAGTGGCACAACAGGTAACAGTGGATCTCAGTCTGGATCTATCTCTCCAACAAATTCTGGTAAGAAACAACCAGATTCAAGTCGTCAAAAGAACGACCAGGCCAGCTCAAACAAAGCTGCCTTTAAAGACATAACTTGTGGTTTCTGTCACAAAAAGGGCCACACAATGGCAAATTGCTTCACATTGGCAAAATTAAAGGAGACTGAAACAGCCTCCAATGCCTTAGCCATTGCAGAGAATTCTTCTGAGGTAGTCGTGACTTTACGGCCTAATTCTAACGACAAAATTAAGGAAGAATACCTTCCATTCGTGTCTGAGGGGTTTATTTCCTAGATGGGAATTCAGCTCATCCACCCGTCAAAATTAAAATTTTGCGTGATACAGGCGCAACTCAGTCGTTGCTTCTTGATGGAGTTTTGCCATTATCGGACTCTACTTCCACAGGGGCAAATGTACTAATTCAGGGGGTTGAGTGTGGATTTATTTCTGTCCCTCTCCACAAAATTAATTTGAAGTCAGATTTAGTTTCTGGGTCGGTCATAGTAGGGGTCAGACCTACTCTACCTATAAAGGGGGTATCTCTGTTGCTAGGCAACGACCTAGCTGGTGGAAAGGTAGTAGCCAATGCAATTTTGACAGATAAACCATGTGATTATAACAACACAGAGCAATTAGAAAAGGAATTTCCAAATTTATTCCCTGCCTGTGCTGTCACTAGAGCTATGTCACAAAAGCTCGCCGTGGATGATAATCTTAAACATCCACCCTCCAAAAGTGAGGATACAGTTCCCAAAAGTGGAACAAGTAGGGAATCATGTAAGGATGATAATCTTGAACATCCACTCTCTAAAAATGAGGGTATGATTTCTGAAAATAAGGATGATAAACTTAATCATCCACCCTCAAAAGTTGAGGAATTAGTTCCTAAAAATGGAACAACACTCCCAAAAGAGGAGTCAGAGTCTGGAAAAGATTCTAGTGAAAATATTCATGAAAGTGAAGATTCTTGGTATGATCTCAGCCAATCTTTTATGACTAATCTTAATGATAGTCAGGATTGTGAGTCTCCTGGCCCCACACATAGTGAGGGGGTAGAACAGGAAAAATCAAAAATGTCTGACACACTCCACAGAGACCAGTTGTCAGTGCAACAACAACATGATGAAGAGCTTCAGCCATTAATAGCTGGTGCACTCACTGAGGATGAATCGAAAGACGTCCCAGTCTGCTTTTATTTGAAAAACAATATTTTGATGCGTAAATGGCGACCACCTGATGCACTATTAGATGAAGAGTGGAGAATTTACCATCAATTGTGGTACCTAGGACCTATAGAAGGGAAATACTGAGTATTGCTCATGAAATGCCATTTGCAGGGCACCTAGGAGTCAATAAGACTTACCACAGAATTCTAAATCACTTTTATTGGCCAAAAACTTAAAAGTGATGTGGCCAAATTTGTAAGACCTGTCACTCATGTCAAATGGTTGGGAAGCCGAATCAGAATATTCCGGCTGCACCCTTAAAGCCAATTCCTGCTTTTGAAGAGCCGTTTAGTAGAGTCATCATTGATTGTGTAGGTCCCCTACCTAAGAGTAGGGCAGGACATCAGTATATATTAACCATTATGTGCGCTTCTACGAGGTTTCCAGAGGCAATACCTCTGAGGAATATTAAGGCTCGGACAGTCTTACAAGCTTTACTTAAATTTTTCACATTGTTTGGGTTGCCGAAAGAGATCCAATCAGATCAAGGGTCTAATTTCATGTCAACTGTATTCCAACAGATGTTATATGAGTTAGGCATAGACCAAATTAAGTCTTCGGCTTATCATCCTGAAAGCCAAGGGGCTTTAGAAAGGTTTCACCAAACATTGAAGAATATGTTAAAGACATATTGTCATGATAATGAGAGAGATTGGGATGAAGGCATTCCATTTGTAATGTTTGCTGCCAGGGAATCTATACAAGAGTCACTTGGGTTCAGTCCATTTGAACTTGTCTTTGGACACACAGTTCGTGGACCATTGAAATTGTTAAAGGAGAAGTGGTTATCAGATCCAGGTGAAGACATACATCTACTTGATTATGTATCCCGCTTTAAAGATCGTCTTCATGGAGCATGTGAACTTGCTCAGGAAAATCTGAGACACTCTCAGAAGAAAATGAAAGCGTGGTATGACAAGACTACTGTGAAAAGAGAGTTTAAGCCTGGTGATAAGGTGCTAGTGTTTTTACCTGTTTCTGGTCAGCCACTTCAAGCTCGCTTTCAAGGACCTTATGTCATTGAGAGAAAAGTTAGTGACACAGATTACGTCATTTTGACACCTGACAAGCGTAAATCTAAAAGAGTATGTCATATTAATATGATGAAGAGATATTATGAAAGAGAAGATTGTGACATTTCTAAGGATGAAAGTGTACATGATGTAAATAGCAACACTAATGATACGGGTGATCAAGTGTGTATTATCAATGCTGATCATGAACTCAGTAATGATGAGATCAAGGCTAATAATGTTCCTGACATGTGTATTAAGTTACAAATTCTGATGTGTTGAAAAATCTTGACCAGAAATTAAGTCATCTGGATCACAAAGAAAAGTCAGAAATGAAATCATTGATCTATGAATATGCATGCTTGTTCTCAGATGATCCTACTAGGACAAATTTGATTGAACATGATGTTGATGTGGGAGATGCTACACCAATCAAGCAGCATCCTTACCGAGTTAACCCTCGAAAACGACAACATCTCAGGGATGAGGTTCGGTACATGTTGGACCATGACATTATAGAACCTAGTAATAGTGAATGGTCTTCCCCTTGTATATTGGTCCCCAAGCCAGACGGTGGGTACAGATTTTGTACTGATTACCGAAAGGTGAATGCAGTCACAAGAACGGATTCCTATCCGATACCCGTATCGATGATTGCATTGATAGGATTGGGAAAGCTACGTATGTGTCAAAGTTTGACTTACTAAAGGGGTACTGGGAGATACCACTCACTGAGAGGGCTCGGAAAATCTCGGCATTCGTGACGCCAGATGGGTTATTTCAGTATAAGGTCATGCCGTTTGGTATGAAAAACTCACCGATGACGTTTCAGCGCTTAGTAAATAATCTTACGTCAAATTTAGAAAATTGTGAAGTATATGTTGATGACCTTATTGTGTACAGCAACTCGTGGATGAACATGTACAACATGTTAAGGCATTATTTGACAAGCTTGCCAAAGCTAATTTGACTGTCAATTTGGTCAAAAGTGAGATTGCTTGTGCCCATGTGGTGTACTTAGGGCATGTGGTTGGTCAGGGTAAAGTTGGACCAATTAAGGCTAAAGTTGAGGGCATTGACAAATTCCCTGCCCCAACTGATAAAAGGCAGCTCATGCGCTTCCTAGGTATGGCTGGTTACTACAGACGTTTTTGTCCGAATTTCTCTGACATTGCTGCACCACTGACAAAATTGTTAAAGAAAAATGAAAAGTTTGATTGGACAGATAATTGCCAAGCAGCATTTGAATTATTGAAAAAGGCACTAATGAGTTCACCAGTGTTGATTGCTCCAGATTTTGAGAAGCAATTTAAGTTGGCAGTAGATGCCAGTGACAATGGCATAGGAGCAGTTTTGCTTCAAGCTGATGAGCATGGTGTTGATCACCCTGTTTGTTATTATTCTAAGAAATTTGACAAACACCAGAAAAATTATTCAACAATTGAAAAAGAGACATTAGCTTTGATACTTGGTCTTCAACACTTTGATGTTTATTTGGGAACTACTAGTTTCCCTATCACTGTATACACTGGTCATAACCCTTTGACATTTTTATCTAAGATGAAGAATAAAAATCAAAGATTGATGAGGTGGAGTTTATTTCTGCAATCATATAATGTAGATATTAAGCACATTAAAGGGAAAGACAATGTTGTACCAGACTCTTTGTCAAGAATTTGATCTGATGCAGTATGTTGAAAATCTCACTGTAAGTTTTGAAATTTTGTGTTAACTATGGCACAATGTGTATTGATTATGTTACTGTATTCATGTATCATCACCTTGCAAGACAAACTATATGTTATAATTGTACCTTCCATTGAATATTGGACTACATAATATACATACTGTAGTTATTACTGTAAAGTTATACATTGTAAATTTGTAACTTAAGTTTTGTCCGAGACGTCCAAAACTTTTTCAAGGGGGGGAGTGTTACAAGACGACCCGTCAGGAACACCGGATTGAATCCATCGACGAGCGAATGGAAAGTTCCAGAGAATTCAACTTCAACGCAGCCTTTCTAGAACTGTCTAGAAGTGAGAACTGTTTACGTTATGTCCCAATTATAGCAGCGACCTGGCAACACTTCGAAGAAGCTGCAATTATCGTATTCAACTACTGTGTGTTCTAGAAGTTTCTATTAAGGAACGTTCTCGTAATTACTGGACTGTGTACACTAGAAGTTTCTGTTAAATTCTGGAGAGTTCTCGAATAAAAGCCTAGCATATAAAAGGCAGTTCAACAACTATTCTGGGAGAGATTTCAACGAGACCAGACTGTCACACTACTGAGATATCATAAGCCAGCCACTGACACTGAACACTTCTGATAAATTGCCTTACGCCGTTTCTACGCTGTGTATTGAGATTGTTATCGTCCATCATCGCTAGCCTTGTCGTTATTAGCTCGTGGAACCAGTTCCTACGCTACAGCACGCTGCAGGTCTACTACTGTACCATCGTCAACGTGCATGCACTACCAGCCCTTGGACCAGACCAGGCAAATATTAATTAAAGGATTGTGAGTAAGTCTAATTAATTATTGTAAATTTAAGTGAGATAAGGAGATTGTAAATAATCATTAAGTTGTTGAATTTTAATCTCGTTCTTCTGTGATCTTTCGCTGTTATTGGTTTGACTCGCGACCACAAGCCGTAACACAATTATAGGTACCAGGCATAGCAATCAGCTAGGAGGTCAGTGCGGGATTCAATCAATAACCGAGCCATTCTGAAATGACCTAAATTGGAAAGATTGCAAATATGATGGAAATTTTTAATTTGGAAGCTATCCCTGCTGTTTATCCAGGAGTCGCTGGGGCTTGCACCCCAAAGAAAGAAAATAGCAAGAAAAATCTGTAAAAAAGAGAAAAAAAGTTTTTAGGGAAATCCCTCTGTTGACACACTAACCCTTTTAATGTTGGGCGGTTGGTTTCTTGACCTTTCAACATTTGCCTCATGTAACTGCCCTTCCCTAGAAAACGGTATATCCAACCAAAACTGGTAAAATGTCACTAAACAATGAGATTTTGTGGCCATATGATCAATTTAAAGCTTTGTCAAATCAAAGGTGGCATCCTTTGCAATGAAGCCATCTTGAAGAAACGAAGTTTCTCACCACGACGATGGCACCCCTGCACTGCATGACAAAGGGAGGATCCCACCTTGGTGTCAACTTTCCTTTACATGCTTTACATAAAAATAGCCATTTCCAGTGCATGGAAACACTTGCGAATTAAAAACTCTAGCAGCAGCTAGCATCTAATCTGTCTTCGATGGCAAAATTTACTGAAGGGGATGGGTTACCCCTCCCTGTAGGCTCCTCCTCAAGGGCCTGCAAAGATGCAATATTAATATCAATGGAAGCGAACCTTTACAAAATGTTCTCCCGCCAAGGAGCATGTTACAACCGATAATGTAAAAATCAACCGATAATGTAAAAACGACCGATAATGTAAAAAAAATTTACCGATAATGTAAAAAAAATTTACCGATAATGTAAAAACACTTTGAACCGATAATGTAAAAAAAAATTTACCGATAATGTAAAAACGTTCGTCTACCGATAATGTAAAAAAAAATTACCGATAATGTAAAAACTGTTCTTAGGACGTTTTCATATGGAATTAGAAACGTGGAATTTTATCAAAAAAGTCATACGTTAATTCAGAAAGGTCGTAGGTCATACCTCAGGGAAATGGGCTCTCACCCCTATTTTACAGCGCCCTCTTGCAGGTATATTTACCTTAAAAGGTACATTGAAAGACAGCAGAAGAATTAAAGGCCACTTTTTCTCAATTGTCAAGGCCAAATACATAATGCTATCATATTTCTCCTTCATATACTTAAAGCGCCCTCACTCCCCTGTTGTTCCGCAAGCTCACCAAAAAGAACATATCTACGATAAAAAATATCATGAAAGAACTGGAACATATTTTATTACATAAAGGTGGGTCATATTGATGGCACAGCTTATTTGCATAGGTCTATGGCCCAATAGAGGGCGCCCTCTAATAAAAACCAGATATTTCAAAAACTAAAGAAATGAAAATTATATTTTTGATATGAGCATGTCCGAAAATCCAGGAGTGTTATTATCGTTATTCTGAAGCTGAAGGAAGGTTATTCCCTTTCACCGGAATGAAATCGAAGCTACTCACGCTGGATAAGAATTGCGTCCTAGAGGTTATCGACCACGCTGATCACAGATCCGAAGTCAGTCATCCCGTCTCTCGGTCGTAGTGGGATGTGCGGTCCATCAAAAGGCCCACTCTTAGGGTCAGTGTCCCCAAGGGCAGATTTTAGGCATTGTAAAACACCCAGTTTTCATACTAGATGGTTTCCAATTAAAATTTAGGAATATGATTTCGATTGCACTTGTTAAATGTGAAGTGAAAGTTTTCCCTTCCATATATCACCCTTGACCTTGAAAGTTGTTAGGGTGTGCCCCTCCTACTAGATACAGGGCGCATTCAAAGCTGAAAACGCATGTTTGTTATGTAATGGTAACATTAATATACCCGATCCGCTCCACACGTTTTCGACCTGCCCTCATAAATCACCAGTCCAAACCCAACCAGGGCAGCCTCCCCCAAACGCCTTCCCTATGTTATACAGGACACACAGGCCTATCACCTTTCGAGTTTGAAGGGGTTCGGGGGCAAAGCGAAACACGGCCCCAAAATTAGTGTTAGCATATGTGGATAAAATGCGTTGTTTCAACTTAATGCATACATCGTAGCTAGAAGGAGAAAGAACAGGCTTGTGACTCACAGGAAAGGTAGGTCAATGTAGTGCATGACCTTTTGACGGGGTAATCTCCTTCCCACTATCATCTCGGAGATATGAGCCTTCTCCGGAAGTAAGGCGCAACTCGCCCACGTATTAGTGAAGCCATATGAGGACGGACATGCTCATATCAAAAATATAATTTTCATTTCTTTAGTTTTTGAAATATCTGGTTTTATTAGAGGGCGCCCTCTATTGGGCCATAGTAGAGACCCTATAGTGGGAGAGATCGGCCAGCTTATTTCATGGGCGCCATTTTGGAGCCAAATGTTAACTATGGCCAGATATCAAATACACTGTGTGCGTACAGTTTTCCGTACAAAATGTAAAACAAAGTGAGTTACAGCGTTCTGTTCTCTTGTGGCAATCATTCCTATTGGTTGACTCTGGCTAGCACTGTCTGTCGAACCCTTTAGTTTGTCACCCGGTGCAAGAAAAGCCGTCCTGGGAAGGGTCTAGAGCCGAAGGGGATAACACCCTCCATTTTGAGTAACTTTTGTTAACAGAAGTGACGAAATGCAGAATGTTGTATGCTATTTTTGACAGTTTTAAGAGTGATTTTACTTTAAAAAAAATCTCATTTCATTGTGTCTTATTTTTGTGCTGGTAAGAAAGGGGGAGGGGCGCGTCTATTCTGGGCTAGGTCTAACCCTTCTTTCTGAGAAAACTATCAATACGTTAATGCAGGATGGCATACATGCAGAATGGTGCTTTTTATGGAAAGTTGTAAGCAAGTTGAACTAATCATTTAAGATTTTTCGTTATTTAGTGAAAGTTTCAAGAAAGGTCTGGGGACTTTTTTATTTTATTGAAAGGCCTAGGCAATTGTGACTGACCAGGGTGTATTCCATGTAAAAACCTACATCAAAGTCAAAGGTACGCAAATGTATCAGTTTTCTCGAGCTACTAATAGATCCAGGAGCAGTGTTTGATCTGCTATTGTGTCCCCCTTCCCCTGTGAAAACTTTTGAAAAATTGGGTGTCCTTCCCTGCAATCTGGTGCCACATATGCTACATTTGAAGTAAAACTTGAGTTAAAAAATTGACGTATTTTTAGGAACTTAAACAAAACATCGGCATCAGTGAGGGGGGACCATGGCCTAATGGGGTTACCCCTCTCTTTTGAAAATTGTTGAAAAATTGGGTGTCCTGACATGCAATCTGGTGCCACATATGCTACCATTTGCAGTAAAATTTGTGTTAAAAAATTTACGTATCTTTAGCAAGTAAAAAAATCGGCATCAGTGAGGGGGTGAGAGCATGGCCCAGTGGCAGGCCCATAGCCAGACAAGGTACTGGAGGGGGCCAAAATTTTTCCAGGGGGCGAAAATTTATTCGGGGGGCCAAATGTGTACAAATGCATTAAGCCAATGGTAAGATTCAAACTCTCTATGGGGGCGAAAAAAATTCAGTTGGGGCTTCGCCCCCCTGGCCCCCCTTGACTACGGGCCTGCCCAGTGCCCTCCTAAATATGCCACTGCTCCTACACTTATGACTGGGGACTGCAGCTCTGGTGTTCTGACGTCTCTATGGGGATGTTCCGACAACTCTCCAATAGGGTTAGTATTAGGATTAGGGTTAGCCCGCTAGGCCAAAGGGTTAGGAGTTGTATTTGGGTTTATGTGTTGGAATGTCAAGCAGTCGGAACGCTATTGTTTTTGGTAGAGGTCAAAAGTCATCTGAGGTCACCAGAGGTTGAACTACAGAAACCTTGTAAATGGCTTGTAATCACGATATCTCAAGATAGCAATGACAGCCACTTTTCATGTTTGGTATATAAATTTGCCATGTTGAGAGGAAGAACCCTATCAATTTTGGAAGAGGTCAAGGTCATCTGGGGTTACCAGAGGTCAAAAAACAAAATTTCCCAAGAATTCCCAAGATTGTCATCTGGGGTCACTGGGGTCAAAAGCAACATTTCCCAAGAATTTGAAAGATTGTTAATGGAGTTTCCAGAGGTCAGAAAGCAAAATTTCCCAAGAATTCCCAAGATCATTCTGAGGTCACCAAGGGTCAAAAAGCAAAATTTCCCAAGAATTCCCAAGATAGTCATCAGGGGTCACCAGAGGTCAAAAAGCAAAATTTCCCAAGAATTTTCAAGATCCAAGATCCATTGGAGTTGAATTCCTTTCAAGACACTTTTGTTTTTCTTTTTTGTTATATTTGGTGGGGTTCAAAGTTCATGTGAGGTCAGCAGAGGTCAAATTGTTAAAATATCATAAAATGATGTAGTCAAGAAAGATAAATTTGAGGGATAAACCTCAGTACAACAAAGCATCCCCATTCGGCAAGGAATCACTAAGCCCTTAGGCTTTCTGGTTGCTTCATGATGAGGTGTATTCAATTGTCTTAAAGACATAATAAAAGACAAAACTAGATGGTTATTCTTCGGTTAAACGATGAACATCACTAACGTCTTTTAAGAATTTTAAATAGATTTCAAATAAAAACCTTTTGAATATTTTCATAGTATATCCGCTGAATGTTTTTTGGTCATCTCCATTCTTGTAACGGTAGGAATAATTTTCTTTGAAACTGCATGATCAGTACAGGATATGGTATACACAGAGCACATTTACTCCTCGAGTTAATCATCAGGCAACAAATAAAACTTCTTGGGTTTATTTCGTCATGGATTGCGTCCTGAATGCCTATCAAGAACACCAGTTTTATCCACTTTTTGGTTATGTCGACTAAAAGGCACATTTTTGGAGGCACGATTCTAACTTCACATAGGAAAAAGAAATCTTTTTGTATTTTCCCGAAACTATTTTTCTATCAAAAATAAAAATTCAAATTTTGTGAAGAAAGCTGTTCATGTTGAAAACTTTGTTACTTAGTTTGTATCTGCAAAATGAAATGCTTTACAAGTCGAAAATAAAATTCTAAAGGGAAAACCAGGAGAAGCCCATACTTAAAGGAGTAAGAAGCTTTTGAAAAAATAGATTGATCATAGACTACATATTGACTATAGAATTCATATTACAATGCCAAAAAGAACTTGATTCATCAAAGTTGACGTCGTAAGTTTTTATGTCACTTTTCATTTTTCAAACGGGTAGGTGTTTCGAAGGAGACCCAACATTCTTTATATTATTTGAGGCAAGATTCGTTTGGGAGGGTAATCTTGCTTTCCTCATAAAAAATATATATCACTAAACCAAGGTCATTAAGGATCAGTGACGCATTCAGAAAATGACAATTAAAAGAACCTTCTTTCATAATGAGACTGTGAGACGTCACGATGCCCTTTCAATGTACTTCGCTGGATAATTTCCACAAAACATTTCAAGTATTTTCCTATCGTGATTAGGAAAGTTGTGAAAATTTCTAGAAATATTTTGGGCTTGGACAATGTTTCAAGCAGACGACGCATCCAAATCATAGGAACACTATCGAAATAAAATATTTAAATGTGTGGGAACAGTTGCTAGACTGAAAAACTTGACCGAGGCTTGCCTCATGTCCAGAAAGAGATCCAAGGGAACAGAGGCATACACGTGTCCCCTTTTTTGTCCAGCCAAATATGCTGAAATTTATAGGCTTTTGACACTGTACTGTGCAACAGCAAAGTAACACTTGCATTTTGTTCAGGAATATGATTAGTAATTTAAACTATAGGCTTACAACTTCTTTGCCACTTTAAGAGGTCGTGGCATCCCCCAAATACATCTACAAATGACTCTATAGTTGTAAATTCAATCATTGTCTGCAATTTAATTGGTTGACATTCATTCAGACAATAGCTCCACTCTGGCTGGTCAATGATGACTTGTACAGACAGTTGTCTTCTCAGTTAAGCTCACACATAGTTGTACAGTTGAATATCAATATGGCCTCCATCAATTTAAACTCAGTGGGAGGCTAGTGGTTTTATTCAAACTTGAGGAGAGGCTAGAAGTAAACTTAACGGGGAGAATTTTTACTCTCTGGGGTAAGATTATAGAGCCTTTAATCAAAGCGTTCATGTACAGCCTTAAATACTTTTGATAAACTTTAAATGGTGGGAAAGATCTTGAAACAATTGAGTGGATTAGATCGGAGGCAAGTTGCCACCTACAATACGGTCGGAGTTTTAGAGCTTTTGTTTTTGGAGATGCATGAGTGAAGGTAAACGCAAGGGAAGGGTTCCTCACTTGTACTTAGACTCCCGTTGAGTAGGGAGTACTGTGCTGCTGAGGGTTTGTAGCCTCCACGTGTAGAGAGACCGTAGTACTAACCGTAGTACTTGCCATCGAACCAGGTTCAATGTAGTGCAGCAGACTAGCCTGTAATTATAGCGTAATTTTCTCTGACTACAACTCAGGCACATTGGTACCGAAAACAGGAAGATCGCAAGGAGAAATAGCCATACATGGAATCAGGGGATACTAAATTCAAGTTAAAATGGGGGAAGTTAGGAGAATTAGGAATTAAGAAATGTTGAAACGGGGACTAACCTAGTAGGGCTAATAGGGGGAGAAGCTTGCAAACATATCTAGAGTGGTAATATGAGGGAAAGAAGTGTGAACACCTATTTGGGTCTGTGTATTTTCAGGGATTTGTGTTTTTGTTGGTGTTGGCTTAGTTTCCTGTCGTATGTGGTGTCGGCTACTGCGAGACGGGGCTTTGTGAGGAGGACCGTGGGTTTTACAGCCTAGCTGTACCATCGCGGAGATGACATTTAGAATACCTTAGCGTTAGCTGAGAAATCACCCTCTTATCTCGTGTAGTAGGTCATATTGGTTTTAAAGATGCCTCGGCCCAATTAGAATCAGTGATGGGAACTTTCGTCACATTGTAGCTTTCTCAGCTCGCTTTGCAGTCTCTCACGGCAGGAAGTTGCTATTTGACAAATAGCAACTCCCTGCTCACGGTGAGGAATGGGCCGGGACAATGTCATTGCAGACTAACAATGTAATTGCAGACGAACAATTCGGTTAATAGGCAGATCTCGTCCACGAGCTGCAGCGAAGATACAATGGGATGAATGGGCTTAGAAGACATGATAAACACATTGTCATTAATAGACTCAGGCTGGTGACTGAACTTTGAAAGGGACAAAAGTATTACCTGTGATGGTTGGAAATGTAAAATTGGAAGCCTCTTCTATGCCCGTGTTTCGCGTGTCTCATCAGGGGTTAAGAGTCAGAGTTTAGTGTTAGGGTTAGGGTAAAGATGTAAGGTATCGGGGTTCGGGTTAAATTCATTAGGTGGTAAGAGTTAGTTTTATGGACCTGAGGTTTAGGAAGCTAGATGGATCGCTCTGCCTGTCATAAAACTGAAATATCTTTTTGCCCTTGAGATGATAACTATTAAAGCTGATCGTCACTGAAGATACGACATCAGTAACATCTAACAGCGCTGAAAGATAACACGTGTCCAGTCCAGTCCAGTCCAGTTGCAATTCGATAATAGTTAAAGAGTCTACTTAATATCCCTTACTCCAAATCCAGATATGGATTGATATCTGGACATATCTGGTTAAATACAGCCTTTATATGGCCATGTCAAGCCAGATGTACAGCCAGATTTAGATGCCTTGATACAATATATCAAGTTTTATATGGCCATATCAAGCCAGATATATAACTTGATACAATGCAATTCCAGATATGCAAATAAAGTTTTATATGGCCATATCAAGCCGTATATAACTAGATGAAATGCCAATCCAGATATGCAAATAAAGTTTTTTATGGCCATATCAATCCCGATATAACTTGATGAAATGCCTTTCCAGATATGCAAATAAAGCTTTATATATAGCCATATCAAGCCAGATATAATTTGATGAAATGCCAGCCCATATATGCAAATAAAGTTTTATATGGCCATATCAAGCCGGATATAAATTGATGAAATGTCTGTCCAGATATGTAAATACAGTTTTATATGGCCATATCAAGCCAGATATAATTTGATGAAATGCCAGCCCAGATATGCAAATAAAGTTTTATATGGCCATATCAAGCCAGATATAACTTGATATGGTAGATATGCAAATGAGCATTTTGTTAGTTTGTTTTATTTTTTATTTGATTTGATTCTTAGATTATGCTCGTTACAAATTAAGACATGTTTTGGATACAGCATCACCTTCCCAGACATTGCAGTTATTTAGTGGCTATACTTTTGTTAATACCGCAGTATACTAAGTGAACTTATGCAAATGATTTGCACATTTGGGCGGAGCTTGTATCTAAACCTACATTTTTCGTGATTTAGGAAGTTGAAAGTAAAATATGCACTACGCAATAAAAAAATTTTGAGTCAACTACTTAATAAAGTTTAAAAGAAGAAGACCATATCACTGTGATTACACAAAATAGGAAATTTCAAGGTATTTTTCTGTTCACTGTTATGAAATAAGTTGAATTCATAAACACCTTTATTGATTTCCTGCATTCTGATTGGCTGAAAACCATTCGAGACCAGTCTCGTGAGACTGGCCTTTGCCAGTTTAGGAGAATTACTTTTTCAAGGTGAATTGAATATCACTGTTACTACTGCATTGTGCACTATGCTTTGTCCATGATGTGTTACCATAGCAACATAAACCATAACATCTGAGTAAGAAAACCAGTTACTGTAAACTACTGTTGTATTACACTGTTATGCCTAGCACCCCTGTAGCTATAACCATTCCAAAGCATAATGCTCATTTCATCCCATGAATGAATGCTAGCAAAACTATATTCATCTTCTTGGATACTGGCAGTGGTATGGCTAAAAGAGCGTATATAACCTTACAGTATATGCCAAGGGTACATTTTATTAACGGTCTGCCTGGTACAAATATTCCACTCCTTATATTCCAAAGTTGGACTGCATGGTAAAGAAAAGTGAATATGGTCTCTGTGCTGCTAATGCCAGCATGGGGCCTGTGTTATAACTATGACAGGCAGAGCAATGGTAAACAGGTTTTACTGTGTCACTGTCAGGTTTTTACGTTTGAACCAATTCCGCTAACACTAACAGACATAACAGGCCAGCACGGTCTTCATTTCTAGTTCTACGCCGAGCTAGGCTTCTTATGAACTAATGTTGTAAATAGTTTAAGTTAGTCCTAACGTTAGGCCTGCATAATCTGTATTAAAAACTTGAACACATTTTCAAAGTTACCAACACTATAATCCTCTTCCAAAAGGCTAAAGACACCTTAAATCACCGTCTTACTTATGGATCTTGAACGATCTTGTGCGTTAACTACTTGCAGTCAAATGTCCGCATGCATGTCGTTGAATGCTGCACTGCACTGCACACAATATATTACAGTAGACCGTAACTGCACAGCAACTGTGTATTTATTTAGCCTCTATGAAACTTTCGTGGAGTAGAACTTCACTGTAAACAATAGCCAGCTAGAAAAGTTTCCTTGTTTTAATGCTCAGCCTCATCTCTACAACGATGTATGATAATTCAGAGATAAACGATTTTGCGTTAAATTAATCCAGTTAAATTTCGTTCGATGAATTGAGATTACAATCAATATGTTAAGTGAAAATATTTGCGTGGTTGTCCACTTTCTTTTGGCTTAAAGTTGTTCGCTACTATCGCAAGAAACTAAACATAACGTCATAATAGAGTCCTAAGTTAGCTGGGAGAATTAAAATTTGATCTGTAAAATTTTGTCGAAAATTCAATATTTTTGTCGATTCCCAACATTTTAATGTTGAGTGTTTATGAAAGGCTGTCGCCTCGGTCCGCTCAGCCTCTGTGATGACGTCATCGTCGGTCTCAAATCACATTTAAGACGGGGCACCCTCGCATTTATCCCCTAATTTATGTACTTAAGTCAATTCAACCCAACACTTACATTAAATTCTTCACGGGGCTCTAAAACATTTTCTGCTGGTGTTCCCCGGTGCTTTTTAAGTAGTGTTGCCTTCGGGCGTGGTGTTGCCTTCGGGCGTGGTGTTGCCTTCGGACGTGGTTTTGCCTTCGGGCGTGGTGTTGCCCTCGGGCTTAGTGTTGCCTTCGGGCGTGGAGTTGCCATCGGGCGTGGTGTTGCCTTCGGGCGTGGTGTTGCCTTCGGGCGTGGTGTTGCCTTCGGGCGTGGTGTTGCCTTCGGGCGTGGTGTTGCCTTCGGGCGTGGTGTTGCCCTCGGGCGTGGTGTTGCCTTCGGGCGTAGTGTGACCTTCGGGCGTGGTGTTGCCTTTGGGTGTGTGGTGGATTTGGGTGTGTCGTCTTTGTGGGACTTTGTTTTGGGGTTGTTTGTGGTGGTTGGGCTGGAGTGTTGTTTTGGGATTGGCTGCAGTGGCAGTACTAAATCTCAGTAATAACAAAGACTCTTTTGTTCCTTGTTGCATGGTATGTGTAGTCTGTTTGACATTGTGTTCGTGATCCGTCAGGGTTTTTCTTTGGGTTTGGGATTATCCTTAATTTGTCAGTGCTGGTTTCTACGTACTTAAAAAGCTCCCCCCTCAGTGTCTCCATGAGGAGTGTGACAATAAGTTCTAACTATGATTCATAACTAAAGCAGATATGGTCCGGATACAATTTTATCTGTGCCATATAAAGATTTGATCCAGATAGAACTCTATCTGGCCATATATGGTTTAGATCTGGTTCTGGTTTAGATCTGTGGTTATATCTACCCAATTTTTATCTGATCTGATATAAATTTCATATCTGGTGCAGATATGGGCCGTATATGGAAATATATTCTGCTCATATAAGGACCATATCTGGTCCAGATAAAATTTTATCTGTTCCATTCCAGATAAAAGTATCTGGCCAAATATGGCTTAGATCTGGTTCTGGTGTAGATCTGGGTTATATCTGCCCAATTTTTTATCTGGCCCAGATATAAATCCCATATGTGCAGCAGATATGGGCCAGATATGAAATCCATATCTGGCCCATATATGGAATTTCATATATGGCCCATATATGGAATTTCATATCTGGCCCATATCTGGATTTCGAGTAAGGGATAAGACCAATTTGTTTGGAATAAAGAGTCTACTTAATTAAATTCACACACCAATAAATTGGAAGTATAGCAAATTTTTAAGGGAAGTGAAAGTTATCGTTTTCATGTTCAAGATGTGATACCTCGACATACCCTAGCCTGCGGAGCAGACTCTGTAGCAGCCTTCTAGAAGATGGCGCTCTCTCAGAAATCATAATACACCCCTGTATATATTCTATACAGAGTCTGCAAACCTTCGTCCAGTTTTCATTTACGCGAATCCCAAAAATGCGGGATAAATTATTATTCATAAGAAGGTCACATGGTGCTCACGGTAGTGATTATTAATGTTTATCAACGGCCTGCGACGATGCACATATACGAATACTTCTGAAGATACGGTGACATCTTAAAAAGGTACGTAATTATCATGTACGGGCAAAAAATCGAGCTAATCCTTGCAGTGGAAAGTCAAGCCTAACGTTAGGCGTCAACAGTGGCCTGTATATAGGCCCTCGCATGGACAAGACGACAACGTTCCTTGCTAAGCTGTACATGTACATATACAGCTAAGCCAGTAACTATACAGGAATAGCGTACTGCACTGCATAACGTGTATACAAGTGAAAAAGAGTTGTCTGCATGCTGTAGCGAAGCAAACGGTCGCTGATGTTGACTCCACCCCTTACCAACGCTGATGACGTGTGCATTAATTATCATGAAGTTATTTTATACGGGGGCGGTAGGCGATTCGCCCGACAAAGTTATAAAATAGCCCCTTGAAACACTTCCCGAGGGCGAAAAAATGTGTACATATTACCAAAATCGCCCGTTTTAATTAAGCCAGTTAAAACGTTGGTACCAAATTAGCAACATTAGTACTGCAGGGTCATATAGTGCGCGACTGCCACGGCCGCACGCGCACATTGCACGGCGCTGCCGCGTTGACAGATCAGTCATAGTTTAAAAAGGTGTCGTTGAACTTTTAAACAGGCCATTGCACTGCGGTTATGGACGTATACTACCTTATGCCCCTGTCCCACTTAGGCGATTTTATAGGTGACTACAGACGACCAGGCTGTCGCCACATAGTCGTCAGGATGTCGCCTGTATGGTAGGGAGTAGTCTCCTCAGTCGCCCAGAGAGTCGTAGCCAATTTTTGGTCTCCCCGGGATTTTCAACATGTTTAAAAATTTTTGGCGACAGTTGGTTTGACGCCAATGAACGTAGATTGACTTCTACTGACGTAAGTGATGTCGTCGCTTGTCGCCTAGTGACGTAGGTTGTCGTCGGTGCTGTCTTCGCTGAATTCCATTGGCAACGACCTAATGAAGGTATGCTTCTTCTCCAGGAGAGGGCCCACTCGTGTCTTCAGTTCCTGAAAGAGCTCGAGCCTAGTGAAGTTTATGAAGGCAGCC
Organism: Holothuria leucospilota; assembly: GCA_029531755.1. Lineage (NCBI taxonomy): Eukaryota > Metazoa > Echinodermata > Holothuroidea > Aspidochirotida > Holothuriidae > Holothuria > Holothuria leucospilota. Next base: position 25,788,164 of record CM055972.1, on the reverse strand, counting down.
TCATCTTCTTGCTGGAGCTCAGCCATCAGGTTGTCATATTGACCCAGTCTGGGTCTCTTCAGGGACAAGTGCTTCAACCACACAGATCTCTTCTTGGGCTTCTTCTCCAGTCTTCTTGTCCTTCGTCTGTGTAGCTGATCTTTCAGCATGAGAGTTGCTGCAAACAGCAGGGCTTCTTCTTCTTGTAACAGCAATGCACTCTGATGTTGCTCCATGGTAGTCACAGGGGCGGCTCCAGGTTAATTTGATGGGTGGGGCAAAGCTTGGATTGCGTGATCGCCGTCCTGGGGAGGGGTCTAAGAGGAGGGGGAGAAACTTTTATTAATTTAAGGTTGCATAGATACAAAATGGTGTTGTCTTTCGTATATATTTTGACTGATATACATGGCTGGAAAATGTACAAAATATTGAGTGAATTCTAATTTTTGGTTGGGTGAAAGAGGAGAGTAGCCCTTTTGTCTAAGGAAGGGGTATGTTGTCAACAAACCTCCTGAATCCCCCTTTTGGGTACATTACTGTCTTCTATTTGGAAAGTTTTTACGCAAAAATGCGTGTTTAGAGTCCACAGTAACAGTCTCGAACTTTTACGAAAATTTCCTTGCTTCATTTGTGCATTCTCAAAGGGTATCTAAAGGCTGGCAGAAACCGGAATAGGGCCTCCTGAAAGCTCTGGATTAATTATATGGATCAGATATAGGCCTACCCCACCCCTCCTCTTCTCTTCTTCTTCCTCTTTCACTTTCTCCCCCCCACTTTTAGCCCCCTGCCCTCCCTGCGTCACCGCCTCTGGGTAGTCATAATGCAGAATGATTGCAAACACTATCCACAACCCATTTTATAGAAAAACTGAGTGTTTCCATTCCGTTTTGAAGGTCAAAATGACGTGAAGTAAACTTCACGGCTGTCGCCGGCAGGGTCGTAGCTTGACGCGAGAGGACGTAAATTGACTTTGGTTGTTGTAGGTGGTCGCCTGTGTGGCCGTAGGTTGTCGTAGATGTGGTCGTTAGTTGTCGTAGGTTGTCATTAGTCGCGACAATATTGGGTCGCCGGTTGTCCGTAGCTTGCCGTAGATTGACGTCGCATATAGTGTAGGTTGTTGTAGCTGCTCGTAGACATTGTCGTAGGGAGGTCCAGTCGCCGATTTTTTTTTCGGCGATCTGCTACGACTGTGGTGATCGCCAGCAGTCAACTATAAAATCGCCTAAGTGGGACAGGGGCATTACGGACGTTACGTTGCTTAATTGTGCCTTTTACCTGCTGTTTATGAGAGTGTTGCATGTGCAACCCGCGCGATTCAGGGTAGTTCACACAACATGACACACATGTGTAGAATAGTGCCTACTATGCAGGTCGGTAATGTACCCAGAGTGTATACCGATCGATTCCTCGTAACCATCTCACACAAGTCATATAATCTGGTTCCGATTTTTTCCTTACTTGAAATGAAGAGATATCTCACTGAGTTTAAAAACTTTCATCCTTGTTTAACTGTCACTGTCTATGAAAATAAAATGATAGAAGAAATCTGTAAATTTTCCAACTTTATTAGGCAGGGCTGTCAACTTTTAGTGACTGGTGAGAGTGAGATATGCTGCGAGACTAACTGACGCCGAAGGGCTACCATCGGTTGTCTTGAAGTGTCTGTCCCGCTTGGGGGACTTTTTGCCAAAATGCCCCTAGATTGCAGGAAATGGCACTCCCCATGCCTCATTACTGCATGCCCATGATTGCCAGTTTTCAGATGTTTCATATTCCTGAAAATTTTTAAGGAGACAAAATTTGTTCACATTATAAATAGGCCTACAAAAAATTGGAAATTTTGCCTACGGGTACGTATTACTGTATACTGCACTACTCTCAGCTTACTAGACTATGATTAGTTGGAGGGGGAACTCGGGTAGCGTGACAGATGGTGTTTTACCGATATCCGAGACATGGTTTGCGTTACGAGTGGAAGTTTTTACACCATATTGCGTGGGAAACTGATGCGATCGTCCTGAGAACGTGAGATTTTGCCGAAATTGGTGACTCTCACCCGAATGCGTGAGAGTTGACAGATCTCTATTAGTTGTTACAACTCAGATACACTCCTATACTTGCAAATCTTAAAAAAGCCCCCGTCGTCTCTAAAATAGCCTTCGTCCAGGGCGATTTCGTTCTGAAAAGGGCCCTCGTCGTTGAAAAATTATTTTGAGCCCTGCTTCAGATATGACCTGCCATGTCCTCAAGAGACATTAAAGCTGCTAATTATAATTGCATCTTGCAAACTTTACTTTGAAAATACATTGACCAAATTTAATCCATATAAATGAAAAATGGCGAAATGGCAGAAATTTAAACTCTAACAAAAATGATAGACGTTCCACAGCAGTGCACAATAGCAGTAGCGTATTCGAAGCTTTCATTTGAACTACCAACGGTTGACGAACCTTGTTACTTCGAACTTGAAAGACAGTAATATACATATATATGTGTTCAATCAAGCCTACTCCATTCATATTATAATCAATCAATAAAAAGTGTACCATTTTACAAATATAAAGTACCGTGCTGAGGTATTTATAGAATTCTTCAAAGGTTATTTTGATTAACAGTTTAGTATTATCGCACTGTAGTGGCCTGTAATTGTGGGACCGCTTGTTGCCAAAGTAGAACCCCATGACACGATTGCTATTTAGGAAAGGAAGGCTATATAGAAGAGTAACAGAAATTTCAACCTCGTTTGAATATAATAGCTCAAGTTAGTGGTTTGAAGACTTCGGTAGTAGTATCTGGGTAAGATTCTTTCTCAATTTAGTTTAGTTTGCTATGTCCAAATTTCGCATTTCGAAGTTTGTGAAGGTAATATGGGCCTATTCAATTGTCTTATTATAAGAGTTACGGTACGTTACAGAATGCCCAATTTCATGAATTTCAGTCACTAGTTAGAATTGAACTACTTAAGCTGAGTTGGCCATTTTGGTCATGCAGTAATCAGGTCATGGTGTTTCTGTTTTGATGTTATATGTGGTGCAACAGTATCGAACTGATTCCGTTAAATTAGTTGTCTAGCCTTGCATCCTTGGGTGTGATAAACTGTATGGACAGATAGCACAATGTTAGGCCAACATTTGGGAAACTGGTTGACCAAACGGTTGGGCTAATGTTATCTGAATAGGTGGGTGCTCGTTAGGAAAAGGTTGGGCCAACAAACGCTCTTATAATGGGCCAACATTTTGTCTACCAAAGGTCATGCCATTGGATCAATGTTGTTAAAAAGGTTGTGCCAGCCGTTAGTTCCATCATTTGGTCAACGTTGGTTAATAAGTGATGTCAACTGTTAGTTCTGACATGGGGCCACATTCTATCTTGCAACATTTGACCATTTTTAACAGTGGGCTAATATCACTTTGCCAATGTTTAACCAACCATCATACCCAGCAGTGGGCTGACGGTTCTATCACGCATATGGTAATGCAAAGAATGCTTTAAACAATGTTGCAACAATTAAGCTTTGCGTCGCTTTCCAAGACTTCTCCTAATGAACTGCTCATCATGCTTTGTCATTATAATGTAACTCATATACGATTAACTTCCACAAACTTCAAAAGTTGCCACCAGACGTCAGCCCATTTCAGACGTAGTAGTATATGCAAGTTCATATATACAATTTCGTATGTTGGTACGGATATATATTCTGTGAGGCTCATTTGTAATTCTTAACAATTAGTGTTATAGTTTTATTCATGAAATTTCAATTTCTCCTGCTTCATGCTGTTTTGTACAACTGAAAAATGTGATTCCCCGAGAGGAATGACAATTTTACCACAATTCTCATTTTAAAAGTTCGGAAGGCTCCATTTAGGTTAAAGGTTTGTAAACCTGGTGTTTCAATAGAATTTCACAGCCTTTTATCATTGTTATCAAATTTTCTTAGCAAATATTTCCACAGCGTAAGTGAAGTTTTAGCTTTTCACAAAATACTTATGAGATTGGCTTGATACTAAAATGACCAGCTTAGTGTTTTAATCCTCATAAGCTGTTGCTGTTGGTTTTATGCCTTTGGTTTAATGTAGGTTAAATGTAAAGCATCCAACAGTTGGCTTCTTGAAATTGGTCAATTGTAAATTAAAGCGCGATGCCCAACAATTGGCCTATAAACGTTGGTCAAATGTTGACAATACATGACATTTTCAATTGTTGGCTGTATAAGGTTGGTAAGATGTTGGTCCTGTCTTTAGTTGCCTATAAACAACATAAAACCAATTGTTGTCAACGGTTGCCAACATTGTCCCAACGTAACGCCAACACTGTGTGATTTCTGGGAGATCGCATCAGTGGCGGGATCAGAAATTCTTATTCCACTATCATGTGTCCAACCATGCCCAACGCCACAGTCAGGGCAAAGATTTTGCTGTTCCAAAAATGTGGCCCACATTGCAGGAAATGTTGTGATTTTTTGTTTTCATGCCCTGGAAGTCGACACAAACATAACGTATTCTCAGATCTCTTGTTTTCGAAATTATACTTCAGTTATAAGATGTATACTAGACAATCTTATTCTGTGCCATAACTTTATATGGTAATATAGATCTCTTGATCCTTACATTCTTGAACTAGAAGTTTCTTCACGCACTTATCTTCTATCATAGAATAAATTGTATATTGCATAAAAACCCTTTATTAGACAGTACCAGAAGAGTGACTGAAATTAATAAAATGGACGGTGTAAATACAGCGTATGTACAAGTAATTTGTTCAATTACATAGCAGTAACTACTTCTTGCGAAAGCGAGGTGAGGACGTTTTGGGATTGAGTATGAGTAATTATGCCGAATAAAGTAACCGTAAGCTAATATCCAGGAAATATATATATATATATATATATATATATATATATATATATATATATATATATATATATATATATATATATCGAACTCTATCCCTACAGATAAAAAGGGTCAAATGCAATATTAGACTGTTTTTATTTTTTCTGTCTGATGAGTGGTGGATTGCCCTAACACCTTTCCTTGCCAAATATTGATAACACAAAGCAACATGTTCCTTTGGGTTTACATCCAGTATTGTAGTACATGTATTGAAAAGCCTTCAACGAAATTATATAATCAGTTGTGTGGTTTGCTCACAAGTGAATTTTTTTACTAGAAATGTTATTAAGAGTTAAGACAGATGTTGATCGTAACGTTCTTTTTAACCTTCTTTTGATGAAATAAGTCTTTATTCATACACCCTTAATTTCTAATCTTACTCTTTTCTTTGTATAATACAAGGGTTGCTCATATATATATATATATATATATATATATATATATATATATATATATATATATATATATATATATATATATATATATATATATGGGTGATTCCGTAAATAGGGGGGTCAACTTGTGACATTTGGGTAAAATTTCCAATTCCATAATTAAAAATCTAACTAGAAATTTTTTCTTTTCATATTATGTTTGGGAACAGGAAAAGTGCAAATCATGTGAAAAGTTGGAAAAGAGTTCTTCGTAACAATAGTTACCGCTCAAAATAGGCTCGTTTTAAGTTCCCAGTGTAAACGGGACACCAAACACAGAATTTCTATATAATACTACAAACATAACTTTAGTCCTCTAAAAAAAGGTGTGCAACCTTTTAGATGGTATGTTTTATGATCTTCTATGAAATGGAAATGCATAAAATGGGGATATTGGGTTGAGCGTGTGGAAAATGTACTCCTTAAAAGCGGGACACCGTTTGGTGTCCCGCGGTGTCCCAGTTTACTAAGTGAAACTTTCTTCTCAAAACTTAACTATACACATCTGTGTGAATGGAGCAAACTTTGGCATTTTTTTACTAACTTTACATAGTACTTGGAAATACATCAGGATACTTGAAATTATTTCAAGCAAAATTGTAGTAAAATGACAAATTAAAAATTTGCAGTGGGACACCAAAATTTTACACTGGTTTTACACTGGGAATTTGTACTCTATTCACAGTGTTATTCCATCTTGCACATACAGAATTAGCAGAGATGTATATATTCCAAAGTACTACACAGTTGCTTCCTAAAAATACATCTTTGAACTTGTTTAAGATTTTGGGGTTTTATACAGATCATTATATTAACAGAAAATGCTTCACTAAATTTGTAACTGTCACGCTCTTGGTGTCCCATTTACATTGGGGATAAAATCAGTTTTTGGCATATAATATCATCACCAGTTATTGATATGTTTAGTTCTTTGTAGGATATATGAGGCACCACTAAAGCTTGTGACTGAGACTGTCTCCCTCTACTTCAATGCTTTAATGCACTGTCAATTTGAAGATGAAATATATCACTTAGTAAAGTGGGACACCAAATCTACTGACTCCCTTACTTACGGAATCACCCATATATATATATATATATATATACACAAATATATATATATATATATATATATATATATATATATATATATATACATATATATATATATATATATATACACATATATATATATATATATATATATATATATATATATATATATATATATATATATATATATATATATATATGCAAAATGAACTGGAAGTTGATAAATGCGCAAATCATTCGATTTTTTCCCTTCAATTTAGAGTGTAATATATGATTACAATAACCCAGGCATAATAATTATTTTAAACAAATGAAACAAGTTAACATACAAACACTAGGGTTTGAGACTATTGTTTTTAACTCGTAGGTAATGGGTATAAGGCAACCATGTCCAAAAGTATTCATAACCTCATGTAAAAGTGTGTTTTGCATCATTTTATAAAATCAAAATCTGGTGTGGGTTAGTAGGGTCATGATAGAACAGGCAATTTTCATAGCATGTACATCCCTCAACCGTATCTTACCATTAACAGTTTCTGTAGCACATGCTAAGAAACTATAGCACAGATCAGTAATTACTGTACAAGCCATGAGGATCGGGTGAAATATGCCTAAGGTATCTTCTAACAACCTGAGCCACTGTCGCAAATTCAGTCAAAATTTCTATCATTCTTACGCTAAAAAAGGGGGAAATATTTGTTACTGTAATTATATTAGTGAATTTATGTGCAATAAACCGGCTTCTGCCGGTATACTGATGTATACAGTTTTAACTGATGTATACACTATACGTTTTAATGTACGGATTGAGCAGAGAAAATTGGTTGATGATGTTCCCGGACAACTCGTAATACCTGCGTTAAAGGCAAATTATGAACAGACTTGCATTAAAAATTTTTTAAAGGTGTAGTTTTGAAAGCCGTTGAAGTAATTGAGTGAAACAGATTTTTCATATACATGCACTGTGTATATTGGAACAATTCTCGTCACAATCTCATATATATATATATATATATATATATATATATACACATATATATTTATATATATATGTATATATGTATATATATGTATATATGTATATATATGTATATATGTATATATATGTATATATGTATATATATGTATATATGTATATTTATGTATATATATATATATATATATATATATATATATATATATATATATATATATATATATATATATATGACCTGGCCTGTTCATAATGGAAGTGAAATGAAGTATGCTAAACTTTACTGGATAGTAACCTCTTCTCCATTCGTGACGTGAACTTCTATATACAAACTAGCTGTTAATGGACTTCCAATTATCCATAAATTGACATACATACTAAATATGGCCTGTGACTTAGCCTCTGGACCTTGTAGAAGTTTTAAAGAATACCAATGTTTCTTTCTATAAGAGCGTACGAGTAGGACCTTTCACGCTGTTTTCGAATTTGTGCATCTTGGTGGTTGAGATTTTCGCTGTGACGGCATTTATAGTAGAGTGATAGCTCTCATTTTGACGCCGTACTAAATAGTCATGTTGCAATGGGAAAGGAGATATTCACAGTAGTAACGAAAGCATTTCAATGTCTTTTACACGTACATAATGAGTATTCAATGTCATTTGCTACATTTTCATTACAGAGTGATCATCCAGGAAATGACCTACACTGATGCCCTGTTACCCATCCCCAAAATTACATATACAATAAAAATTTTAACATTTTCGAACCAGTTAATCTGGTGAATTACTAGTGTGCTACCCTAAAGGTATTTTTACATTTTTCCTCTCGTTTGATACTGTGAAACAAATAAATGCAGAGCGGGTGCCAATTCGTTAACTGTGTATCTCACGATGTTTCATTACCAAACTTTATTTTCCAAAGCAGGCTAACAAGTTTGTGTCTGTTTTGGAAACTGTGAAATGATTTCAATGGATTTAAATCAGACTTCATCTTTCGCTATCATGGATTGCCTTAGAAATCTGTGGATCTGTGGAGGATGGGATGCAGTTAACGGTACGTGAGATTCTCCCGTTTGGGGAAAATCCAGACTTCTCCCGAATGTGGGAAAACGTAAGCCACGCATTGTATAAGCTTGCTTGTCTAACAAAGACAAGGTTTAGCAAGAACGAAGACCACTCAAAATCTTTCTTTCTTCTCAAACGGCGTAGTGAACCACCACGTAGGAAGTGGCTTTTCTGTATTTGTGACATAACATCTACCGAATATAAATTTAATTCGATAACATTAGATCAACAAATTTCGCAAGGGTTTCCAAAACTTCTTCACCACTGACAATGTACACAAAGACCGTATGGGACTGTGGATAAAGTAGGCAAAAAGGCGGCGCCCATAGGCAAGTTTCTTCCGGGAGGAAAACGAGATTCTCCGAAAAGTGGGCAATCTCCTGAACTGGTTATTACATCCTTCTCAACAGTAGTAATAATCTAACGTACGAAACAGGTAAATATAGCCGTGCCGATCGTTTTAGGAAGCATATTGTCGCAGCCATTAGAAATCACTTGATAATGCAAATGACAGGATAAATGAATGTCGTGGCACTAGGGAGGTGCGATTTGGAAATGAGCACCTAGTATTTTGTTCAGGTGATTGGTGGGTTGTTACCTTGGATCAAAGAAGTGTTAGTTTGTCTTCCTTGCATTAACAGATAATAACTTAAACATCACATTTTGAAGAATTTGAACTGGCTTTAGTGCAGACATTAATCACCCCAAACAAATTTAAGTTTTAGGGTAACACGTGGATTCCAAGACCAGCCATTGGGTTCCTTGTAGAATGCAGGGGCGAAGGCAGAAGCTCTCGCAATGTTGCATTTTCAGAACGCAGAAAGTCGGTCCCACTTTATTCTGTTAAGGAGATTTTACATCATTATATCTCAAATGAAATTCGACGGTAATAGCTGAACATAGTGTTACATACCCATCGTCGAACGCGGTGCTATCGGCATGTATCAGGGGACAGGAAAACGGTGCTGTGGTCGATTGGTTAAAAGCGTTGACGTTGGAAACGATGAAGCTTGGCAACCGGGAGGTTCTGGATTCGATCCCCGGCCGAGTCAAAGTAAGGCAGGTTTTTCATCCAAGAGCAATCTACGGTGTTTTCCGATGAACTGGCCTTTCAAAAGAAACCAAATTTGATCTAAGTTTTTGAGTTGGTTAGCCACCTGATGTCAAGTTCTAATTCATAAGCCACAGGCTCCTCCCTTATTAGTGGTCATTTAGGCCGAATGCACTCGGACGCCAGAAATAGCAAAACACGAAACAAAAAATACGTTTCGTGCTTTCTGACGTCCGCCTAAGTTGACAAAACAGAAAGCATTGTTTCGCGAAACAAACATGCTTGTTTCTCGACAAAGTATTTCTAACTTGAGCTTTGCTTGTTTCGCTTTTTCGCAAAACAAGTTGCAAGTCTCAACCAATAAGCATAGGAAGATTGGTCCACATTATTGCAACATGGTGGAATGGGCGTCCGCAACTGGGGGCAAGGGGGGCACTTGCCATCCTGGAAAATCACAAACTAGAAAAAAAAACTTGAAGAAAAAAATCAGTGCAGTGTGAATTTCTTCTCTCGAAACAGGAATTGAATAATATTCAACAGGAACTGAATCCTTCGAGAATCTCTTCCGAACTTGTCAATGACCCTGTTTATTAGCTTGGTCTTTCTGGCTGTTCATTTTTTCGCGTTGGACACTTTGCATGCAGAGGTTAGACAGACGTTGATCACTTATTGTTGATTTCAAAAAATAGTCATCTTGTCCGCCTGCTTGTATAGCAGGAGGGATCATCGCAAAAATGAAAAGAACAAAAATAGATCCTTAAAATTTGCAAAATATTACACCAAATTTCGTCTAAGGACCCTCAAATATTCAAAAATTTTCCGAAGGGGTGTCCCCTCCCCTTAAATAACTCCCTCAGAAACAACGTTCAACCCCCACCCAGTCGAGAAAAGAGCTGCTTACGCCTTTGAAACAAATACAAAAAGAGCTCATAAAAAGTAATTTGAAATCCAAATTATTCTCTCAAAAATGTAATTTATAGTATAGAATTTTTTCGCTTGTAAATTTCTAAAACATGGGTACCAAAATTTGAAATTTTTAAATGCAACTTAAAATACCCAGAAAGTGCCATTTCCTGCAATCTTGGAGGCAATTTCTTTCAAAATTTTCTCGGTACGCTCCGCGCCAACTCATGGTGGCTCTCTGCTTAGCTAGTGTCCAGAGCCATATATACAGAGAGTTGCGACAACTGACATGTGGGCGCCATTTTGGGGCCAATGATACTGTGATACCATGGGCGTCAATCCTGGGGGGACGGGGGGACAAGTCTCCCCCACATTTCGATGGGTGGGGGACACAATATCAAATGTCCCCCCCCCCCACATTTGCGTAAAAGAGTGGTGTCGTGTCTCTATTTGACTGGCTTTTTGAGTGGCATGTAGGATTGTTGGGCAATTGTTAAGTGTCTCGATGGAGATTCTGAATGCAGATTTCGTCAGGGAAATCTTATTTAATGAAAAAAATTTCGGCGCGCTTCGCGCGCATGTGTCACGGTTTGCACTCCTTCTCATGACCATTAAAATGGTAATTATACATGGAACTATTCTGATAACAACACTTTCCGAAAACAAACATACATCTCCAAACATCTGTAGGGGCCTCGCATCAATATGGGATCATTCAATCAGTGGCGTACGCAGAGGGGAGGGCCATTCGGCCATGCCTACCCTAACTGATTCCGATTTTTTTAAGTTCCTAAAAATACGTAAATTTTTTAACACAAATTTACTTCAAAAGGTAACATATTTGGCACCAGATTACCTGTAAGGACACCGAATTTTTCGAAATTTTTCAAAGGGGATGGGGACACCGTATTGGGCCATGCCACCTCACCGATGCCTATATTTTTAGTTCCTAAAAATACGTAAAATTTTTAACACAAATTTTACTTCAAAAGGTAACATATGTGGCACCAGATTGCATGTAGGGACACCTAATTTTTCAAAAAAATTCAAAGGGGAGGGGGACACCCCTCCCCTTAGACCCTCCCTGCAGGCCAGCGGTCATACAACATACCGTACTGCATGCCCCCCTTGTGGAAGGTTGAAAGTACGTTGTTGCTGGTTAAACACTTTTCAAAATTTTTACCGAGGGCTTCGCCGAAGCTATTATCGGTATAGATGGTGCAGGCGCGGATCCAGGAGGGCCTCCCCCCCGCCACGTAAAAAAAAACGAAAGGAGAGAAAAGGAAGAAAAAGTAAAATAGAAGGGGAGAAAGAAAAATTAAGAGCAAAAAATGAATAAAAGTGTCTCAGAACGTATTCAAAGTATACGTATATTTCTGTCGGGGTTGGGTGGAGCTACAGCTGGATTATCTCTTTAGATATCTTTCAAAGTGGTTTGCGACGAAAGGAGAGCTACAATGTTCGAAAACAGGTGAATAGCTGAGTAATGACCCTTGACTTAAGATCTAAATAAGTAAACATCGTGACATATGCAGTATGGGCCCTGCTAGCTGCTCTGAAATTTAGTAACAATTTTGTGTTAAAGAGTGAAACTTTTTGTAATCAATATATAGAGGGATTGAGAGGCAAAGTTTTCGCCATACAGACCTTGCAGAATAAATACATAAGACAAGCTGTTAGGTGACGTGCTATTGTGCACAGTGGCACCAGCTGTTGCAGGCAAAGTAGCGGCGTGCATACCCTATTCGATTTAAAATGAACTCAAAAGGCTACAGACAGTGGCTTCGGCACAGTGGACAATGGGTAATGTGTGTAGATTTCTGTGGAGGGTGGAGGATGAGAGGTATTTTTGATGATTGGCTCATTTGTTCTAACCATTTTCTTTAACGAACTGTTCTCAAACTATCGTAAGTTTAGGAAATCTTGATAATTCCAAATTTTTGCACGCTCCGCTAGCGTCAAGCCTTGTGTCAGAGTTGTCCTATTATCAATAGCTTTCGGTAACTACTCACGGGGGAACAAAGGAGCAAAAGTGCTTTTTAAGAATTCTCGGTCAGAAGATTCGTTTCTGAATAGCATAGGTTGGTGGGAAAGTGACAGTCACCGATGCAGGTTCTGAATGCAGGTTTTGTCATGGACTTATATTTTATTCAAAATTTCGGCGCGCTTCGCACGCATACGACAGGGTTTACACCCGATTTCATATACTATTGACAAAGCTATGACGAAAGAAATGATTCCAGTGCAAACATTTTTTTCTAAAAAGTACATCTCCTTCTCTGTAGGGCTCTCATCATTATGGGATCTTTCACTAATCTAGTCTAGCACATGGTTTGAAAGATTGAAAGTACGTGATTGCTGTTGCTTATTTTCCAAACATTTTACCGCGACGTTCAATAACGACGAAAGTCTTTTCTGAATTTTGCCTGTCCAACACCCCTCTTGCTATACCTAAAAAGACAAGATGATGTATCGTATCTCCTCCCATATGGATGTCGGGTAGATGCTGGCCCCTCTTTTGTATACTGCAACTTATTCAGAGCTCCCGGAAGGCTCTATACTGTTCTCTGTCAACCTTGGATATCCTTTTAAAATGCAAATAAGATATTTTATTTTAGTCCAAGAATATTTCTGTGGACTCCACGCAGGTATCATTGCGTGTACAATTTTCCCATGGGCGTGGATCATGGGGGGACGGGGAGACGCGTCCCTCTCACTTCTTTGGAAAGGGGACATCGTCAAAAAGTCCCCCTCACTTTTTCCAAAATAATGGAACAGACTGCAATTATGCCTAGGAAAACGACTTTTTTAGAAGAAAATGTCCTTAAAATCGTACACTTTTGTTGCACCAAAGCGCATCTGAGGGCATTCAGTTCTAGAAAAATTTCCCTTAGACCCCTCCCCCATGCCGATGATCACAAAACTTATTACCTCCCCGTGACGCAAATTCTGGCTACCACCACTGCTTCTTCCACCAGGACGGCGATTCACAAATGTGGAAAAGTTCCCTTCACACACACTTTTGGAGATGGATCCACGCCCATGATTTTTCCTGGGATTTAAGGAGGTTTGAAGACAATATATTAACCGTCTCTTACTCCCCTTTTTCATTCGACCGAAAGTTAGAATTCACTAAATTGTGGACATTTTTTAAACATACAATCACTTCAGAATGCCAAAAGATATCACCATTTTGCATATAGGCTCCCCAAAGTTAACAAGCATTTCTCAAAGGGACGGGTAAACCCTTCCTGGGATTGCACGCTCATGTTCTAACAAAAAAGGCTCTCCCACTCTTGTATATAGCGTATACAAAATCCCACTAGCCTAAAAAGGCACGGTTTAGCAGTTATCTGCGGTTCCCCCAATCACCAACTCCCGCCGGCACCATCGGTCATAGATTTCTGAAGGGTATACCCTTCAGAAATCCATAAAGAAGGGGATCTATCATCTCTCCTCCCATATGGATGTGAGGTTGTGAGAGTCATGTTGGTCCCCCTTTTCAGTGTACAATTAATGTAGCTCTCCCGGTAGGCTCTATACCAAAAATTTTCGGCGCGCTTCGCGCGCAATTGTTTACGCTTACGGAGAGAGGTACATTTTTATTGAATGATGGATTTATTTTTATCACTTTTACCAAAAATTATTTGAGATCTTTCACGATTTTTGCAAAGTCTTCTCAATATTTCTTCATTTTCGCTTGATCTGCGCACTTTTAGCCTTGAATTGCTCCTTTTACTATCAATAAGGTCCCAAAAGTATTCGCATTACTCTTCGGTGGGGTTCTACCATAAGCCAATTATTCGTGTGCATAAACGTGATTTCAGAGGAACCAGCATTGTAAGGATGGAAAGCAACTGATATTCATTTTTTTCACCCTCCTCTTCTTATGAGAACTGAAAACTTAGTATTGAACCCACCTTCTAATCGATAGACACACATAAAGGGAATTGACACCGTTTGTAATAGCAATGGTTTTAAATGTAAATTCAAATTTTCGCCCGCAATTTTTTCATCTGACGTCCTATACCCGAATACCGTATAACGAAAATAAAACACTCATTATGGCAAAAATCATCTCAAGTTACCTATATGGGCTCATAATGTTGGCGTGTAAGTTTTAAGATAACTTAGATTCTCCGGAACTTCTGCAGGTACATATAGTAACTTATACTGAGCCACACACATCAAATTCCAATCAACATGAAAAGGTGTAAAATCTCACTCACGTAAGAACTGGCGCGGATTTCTGTGCTCTTAAAATGCAATATTGCGAAAGCTTCCGGGGGCTTCGCCCCCTGGACCCCGCCAGGGGCCCTAATGCGGGCCCCTGGACACCACGTGTAGGAACTCGCGCTTCGCGCTCGTGGTGCACCTTAGGTGCACATGAGATTTTCCATCTTGGCCCCCCCTCAAAGTTTCTGGATCCGCGCCTGCAGATGGGTGATTGTTAATACACTTACGACTACAAAGCATTCTGAAAACGCCGTTGCTAATCCTTCACACCTTTGCTATACTACGACCAGCTCCAAAAATATCCCACAGATAGCACTATTTTGCATCTAAGCAACCTGAAATTAACAAAAATTTCTCAAAGGAGAAGGCTACGCCCCCTCCCCTTAGACCCCTCCTCCAGAATGACACCTTTATACAGTGACAAAGGAAGGATCCCCACTGCTGTATACAAACGCAGGGTGAATAAAAAAGGTGCAATTTACGCGCCGCCACTGCAGTTAGTAAAAACATCCAGCCAGTCGGAAAAATTAGAATTCACTAAATTATGGACATTTTCCAGCCATGTATGATTAGCTCCAAAAATATCCCAAAGATAGCACCGTTTTGCACCTAAGCAGCCTTAAATTAACAAAAATTTCTGGGGAGGGGGACTCCCCCTCCCCTTAGAACCCTCCCCCAGGACGACACATTTATGTAGTGACAAAGGAAGGACCCCCACTGCTGTATACAAAACGCAGAGCGCATAACAAAGTGCAATTTAAACGCCTCCACTCAGTTGGAAAAAACATCCAGCCGGTCGGAATTTGGGACCTTCACACCCCCAAATATATCATCCTAGCAACGGGCCTGGTCGGGTTCATGATCTCCGACAATGATCCACGCTGCGAAGCGTTGTTTCAGCTATTTTGGGACATGATGAAAATAACATCTTGAAGTAATTCCGTGGACTCTGTGTATTTCACCTGGCAGATCATCTATGATGGTCATGTTAACTTTGAAATGATAATTTTTATTAGAACAGGACAACATCAGTCATCATAAGGTCGGAGGAAAGGGCCTATAGGAAGACGCCCCCTCTTCAAAACCAAAGGGATTGGTTTGTGCCAAGTCATGTATGTCCCCTGTCCCCCCCACATTTGAATACGGATTGACGCCCCTGTCATGATATGAAAGCCATGGCACTTCAAAGGGTGCATTTATTAATACTGGTAAATTGTTCATAAGTCTCTGGCAATTGATTAGATCAAATGAAGTGAAGGGCATAATAAGTCTAGTCTACACGGAGAACACTTCCCCTTCCTAACTACAAATGGGTTTCTAATTTCTTGAAGAAGGAAGCATTTACTATGACACTAATGGAGATATTAATGCCCGAAAGTGTCCCTAAACACATATTTTTAAGGAAAAAATGAAGAACACTCAATATTTGGGTTTCCATACTTTCATGCCCATTCTCACTTGAAAGTCAAAATTCTTTCTGTGCACCACTAAGGCACTAAGCTGCCCACTCCATAAAGATGAGAGCATCTTGCTCTATGATACTTATGGCAAAATAACTCCTTAGAAATGCCCCTTAACCTATATTTTCCTCGGAAAAATAAAGAAATCACAATATTTGGGCAGTTCGTAATTTCAGGGGGTTCGTAATTTCATGCTCATTCTGACTGTCTGATTTGCAAGTCGGGATTCTTTCTGTGTACTACTGAGACATATGGCTGCAGATTTCCATGAAGATGGGAACACTTTCTGGCACAGGCTAGAGATATTACTGCTCAGAAATGCCCCTAAACCCATATTTTTAACTAAAAAATGATGCCAGACCAGCACACTGCCAGATGCAAAATTTTCAACGAAAAGCAAACAAAAGTGCGAATTTTCAGTACAACTCATATCATGTAAGTTTGAATGTGGGAGTCGAAAATTTCCCCACTTATTACCTGGTTATCGGACTACCCATACACAAAAGGTAAGGTCGTGGGGATACGTAATTTATGAGCATCTGGTTCTCAAAATTGGCCCAGACGCCAAAATTGCCGAAATTGCCGTTTTCGGTGAAAAGGGCTACATTCGACGGGTCACTACAAAAAAAGAACAACGTTTTGGGAAAAACTCTCAAAAAATTGGGGAAAACTCTGTTAATTTTACAACTTCTACTCCTGAAAAGGTTTTAGACCCCACATTTAGGAGCAAAAGAGCCATGCTTGAGCTAAATCAGCCAAAATGATCAAATTAGCGGCCCATTTTGAAGTGGCTGGCTACCCTCCTTGCACATAAAAAAAGAAATGGAGCACAATCTTTTCTGATAGTCTGATATCTTCTTTACATTACATCAAGTTTTTAGCAATTAGAGCTAAAAAATGCACCAAACCATAATTTACCTGACTAAAGTGTGCAAAGATGTATACGAGTTGCGCGAATTCGGTTTTGGCCCCAAAATGGCATCCATATATCACGTGGTGTGTGTTTCCTGGGTATCAAGTTGTCGTAACTCCCTGTATATATGACTCTGATAGTGTCGGGGCACATTTCCAGGAGCCTACGATGTAGATTATTAGGAAAAACGGCTAGGACATCTCGAAAGTTTTTTTTTTTTTTGTCTCGAACTTGATTTCTGTTTTCGTGTGTTCGTTGACCTTTCACCGTATGGGTATACACAAATGACAAAGCGAAATAAGTGTGCAAAAACTTGTTTCTTTTCCGACGTCCGTGTGCGTTTGGCTTTAGCGTCGTGCAACACGTACCTGTCCTTCAAGGCCCGAATTAGACAAAAATTAAGTGTGAGACATAAGTTGGTGCTTGAAAACCGACAGTACAGCAGCCTGCATGATGCATGTATTCTTCCTGTCATTTCAGTAACATATAACATTTAACATCGAATATTTAAGCAGAGGAAATTCAAGAATACAATTATGAGCAACAACACAAACCTTCCAGGCGCGGTTTTACGGGGGGGGGGGGCTTTGGGGACTCAAGCCCCCCCAAGATTCGCTCAAGCCCCCCCAAAAAACTTCTGAGGTTGAGTGTTATCTTCATGCTTTATTTGCGTGTATTGAGAAAAACAAAATTGTCCGATACATTTGTGCACATCTTAGTCCAGTGGATTTAGTTTCTCAAATGTGTCATGCAAGATAGGCATGTGATCACGTTTCCACGTCCACGTACGTACACCGTTGTTTTGACTGCATGTAGTACGACAGCCACGCTTCGCCTTAGTACTGTATTACGACGGTAGGCACAGTGCGGGCGCCTAATAGCTTACCCAGTTACATTCTTACGTTCGACGCCAGTCCCAGGGGCGTAAATACAGGTGTGTGTGGGGGGGGGGCGTGAAAATCAAAAGTTGGTCTCTGAGCGCCAAAAAGTCGGTCTCAAATCCAGTGATTGCTCAAATCCAGTTCAGTATGCCTTTGTAACAGTAGACCAGACATGAACAACATTTGATACCTTACTCAAACTGAAATTCCGGCAGAGATGAAGTAAAAGTAAAAAGATTGCCATAATTTTCTACTGAGTTCCCGAATTTTTGATCGAATGCCCGAAAAATGTGCAAAAATTTTCGCGCGCTTCGCGCGCCTGTAGTGGTTTAGTGGTCTATTTCATGCACCTGAACTGCAACGGAATTCTGGCAACTTTTTGAGAAGTTCGGGCAAAAACTTTTCTGGACCCCAAACTGCAAGAGTCCCATACGCCTATGATTATTACTATCAGTGGCGTAAGCAGGGGGGCCATGCCCCCTCCCTGATGCCAATTTTTTTTTTAGTTCCTAAAATACGTAAATTTTTTTAACACAAATTCTGCTTCAAAATGTAGCGTATGTGGCACCAAATTGCATGTAAGTACATCTAATTTTTCAAAAATTTTCAAAGGGGAGGGACACCCCCTCCCCTTAGACCCTTCCCCCAGGCCGGCGATCACACAACATACTGCATGCCCCCCCCCCCCGTGAGAGAAATCCTGGGTACGCCACTGATGGAGTCCTCCTTTGCATCATTCCCCAATGTCGGTATTGATAATGACAGAAAATTTTATTCTTCCGTTTCAAGCCCATGAGACCGATCTCTGTACCTAACTAGGCGATCCCTACTTGTTTCTACTACCATTTACTCTAGAAACGCTGTTTAAGAATTGAATATTTTTCTTAACTTTTAACTTACTTTGTAATATGTTTAGATGCTACCAACAAATAAAAAGTACGTTGAATTGCCAGAGATTTAATTATTAATCGTTAATTGTGTTTAGAATTTCAACGTGTTTACAAAGTGGAGGGCAAAATGAGTGTTCAATTGCTAAGAACGTTTCTTAGAGTGTACGGCATCTAAGCATAATATTATTATTTCATATTTACAAGATACACTTGTTTGCTATGGTCCCTGACTTAATCAGGGAAGCCCCTCATATGTATGACAGTTCGGGAGATAACTTTTTCGGGGGAAAATGAATTTTCACCCGATCGGGGGAAAAATTTGTTATGGTGGCGCCATTTTCAAATTTCTCCCATAAATGCATTGCGATCCTACCGCGCAAATTCAACGGAGATGAACGTTTAGAACAGACTGAAAATTTTCAATGATTCTAGGAAAATCAGATACTAGCATATTTAAAAACTTAGTAGCTAAGAGAACAAAACAGCCGAGTTATGTCTGGTAGTTCACCGAGCAGATTTCGAGAAAATGAGCAACTTTGGTAGGCCCTTTGTCCTAAGCTTAATTTATAGACTCGACACAGCCGCAAATTCAATAGTGGTCATCGTTTACCAAATAAGGGTGTGCAAGTGTATCCTGCCAGGACTTGTGTTCACTAACACGTTGTGGGAGGTTCCTTGTGTTTCTCTCTTTGGGAATGAACTATTATCTCATGCTTCATTACACGCACATGATTTAAACAGATCGAAGGGCTGCAAAGAGGTAGACACTAAGTGCTAATAAATATTCATGTTCTGAGCAGGGCAAAATTTTCTACCGATCGGTTGAATTCTCATTTTCCCACCGAAAAGGGGCTATCTCCCGAACTGTTATATACACCCTCTGTGCAGTCTCCTTCTGTATAGAGAAGTCAGTTACCTACGCCTCTTAGCACTATCTTGAGACCCACGCTGACTGACCAGCTGAAACAATCATCTAGTACAAAGCGTATCTTCTTATGACAGTTATATACACTATACTAATTCATTAATTATACACCCCTGTTCACAACTTTACAAGCACCAAGTATGAGTGTACAACAGTTGGTTTCGAAGCATAAAGATAGGCGATTTCCCAAAACTTTACGAAAAATAAGGTACCTCTAGCATAGCCTAACATGCACTGTCTTATTATAACTGAAGGCTTAACGCAGTTGTTCGTAACTTGCAAAGAGATTCGTTTCTCCTTATTTACAATATGCTTATTTTACTGATCCTGAACATGTATACAGAATGCTAATAACTCTTGTAAGGTTGGGTCAGTTTACATCATCAAACAGGTAGTATCAACAACTAACATATAAAAGAAGAAATAGTGAGTGGGTGGGTTGGTGATTGATATACCGACAGTTCAGCAGTCTGCACGCTGAGCATGTAGTGCGAAAGGGGTTTATGTTGGCGAAGTAACAAACCGGTCTGATCAGGTTCATAGTCTATAGAGGGCGGGACGGACGGTTTGGCAACCTGTTTCTAGCTTCGAGCAGGGAGGTGATATTATCACCTCTTGCTTCGAGTAGCTGCGATTGTTCTCTGAACGACGTGTGAATCAGCCTACACAGGCTTTGACCTTTCTTTTACAGCTAAAATTCCGAATTGGCAGGCACAACTTTTCAAGGTTTTGCTTGTTTTGTGATTTCTTGCTGCTCTTGTTCTCTCGAGATTTAACATTGACTGCTTTACATGCAGGGGGGGTTTCAACAGTGGTATAATCTAAGGATGACAAAGGTGCAGTTCACTCCAGCTACATGGCAAGCACAAAGTCATTATATGGTTGAGTGCACTTTGGACTGACAGAGCTGAGATTAATTACCTTCTGTTGAAGCAAACAATAAGCTGTGGTCAACTTCTTGTTAATTTTTGGTTAAAAGAAAGTTCATCTCAGGAAGACGGAGTGGACGTCAAGACAGTCAAAGTAAGTTATGACGTTTTGTGAAACACCTATGTGAAGTTGTCCATTACAGGAGGCTACTCGAAAACTGTGCCAGGAGTACAAGATTTACGTTTTGTCATGCCAAGGCTAATGTTTAGGAAAGAACTTGACATCGAAAGTTGAAAGTTTCAATGTTAGTCCACTGATGTTTCAAATCCCAAGAGTCATTTCACTATATTCAACTGAGTACAATATAGACATTTCCAATGTAGATAACCGGAAGCCTTAAGCGTTGGTAAGGTTAAGCTTACCCATCATGCTCTTCAATTATTCTTTCATAACTCATTCGGTCAATAAAGTTCTCTAGAATTAGGTGAGGCCTAGGTCGAATTGATTGATTGATTCATTCATTCATTGAAGGTTTAGCAAGGGCTTTCATTCCACCAATGGGACTAAAATCAGTTTAAAACCTGTGCAGAAATACTGAAAAAGGTGCCAATATCGCTTTTGTTTAAAAACAAATGCCAGTTAGAAAATAATAAGATAGAAATTCAATAATAATGCTTTCACAAAAAACTCTGAAAGGTTCTACAAATTCATCTTAAGCGTGTTTGTGATAGTTTTCAAGATGTCAACGATAAGAAGCAGGTACAAAGTCTAATCTATGTATTGAACTTATTACTTATTAAAGTTGTATAGCAATATTCAAGAAAAGATGACACATTTTGGCTTAAAGTTGCACACAGGTTTGGTTGTTTTTGCCTGCAAACCATTAAATAGTTTTCCAAATGTAACAGAGTGAAACTCATGCACTCCCAGCGAAAGGATGCCTTCAGTAGTAACTCTTAAGATTTACAAAAATTCAAAAAATCTCTCTTCGGAATGGTAATTGACTCAAATGGACCAAAACTTTACGATTCAAGTGGCAAGTAACCCAATGAATAGGGAACAATAGTGCATTCCACGGAGCTACAAATCTCATCTTTCCTATTGTTCCTACGTAACTTGGGGTTTGAGAAATTTCCCAGCATACTGATAAGCAACTCCTGAAAAAGAGCTACTTTTAGGTCTTTTAAACTACGAACCTTGACGAACCTTGACGTTACGAACCTTGACCTAGAGATACCTAACACTCAGGGTCTCAGAGAAGGTTAGCTGAAGGAGATACCAAGACTGAAAAAATCAGCTAAGAAATCAGAAAAAGGGAGATGAAACTGAGTTTATGTGTGTCAGAAAGAGAGCACTTCTAACCCTTACCTAGCCATGGAATGAAGACTAGAGGTTCAACTCCCAGAGATGGCCCAAAAGCAAAATGGAGACCAGTGTTTGATGTAGAGAGAAACAGAGCAAGTTAACACATGCTTGATACAGACTATAGGGGGTTTGTCAGGCATATCTAGAACTAAATCTTTGAATTTTGTAAAGTGTTTGATGTTTCCCGTTTCATTAAGTTCACTCAACATTAATAGTTGATCTAGTTTTCTTTTTCCATCTTCAGTTTAGTAAATGCCTAGGGTTGGACATTTATAACCGCAACGATGTAATAAAGTACAGTTACAAAGTATAAAGACAATGTATTGACAGGGACTACTTTCACAAAAATGCTTCTTACTCTCTGCATCTTGCAATTGCACACGGAAATACAACAGGAGGCTTTAATTAGGAAGTAGGCACTGCTGTGTTGTTGTTTGCAACCTAAGTAGGAAAAAATGATCCTGCCAGGATAGAAATAGTCGTGGGCGTTGGGGTTTGTATGATATACCTCAGTAGTACAAAAGAGAGGCGAGGTTTGAATATCAGGTTTTTAGGAAATTAGTTCACATGAAAGTTTCTGCTACAAAAGTCCATTTGTAAATTACCCACCGCTACTGAGAACTTCGCCCGTAGACCACACCAGGTTGTTTCCCTGAACCCTAAGCTGGACCTTTGGCGTGCCCCTCAATGTCAAATCGTTCTGGGAACGCCTAGAGCTACACGTTGCACGTCCGAGGCAAAAAAAAACTTATAATTCCGTTCGGAAACTTTCCACTTCTTTGAACGGGAGTGGAGGGCAGTTATTATTAGACAGAGGGCGAACTTTTGCGACACTTCCCAGAATTTACACAGAATTTTTAGAGCTATTTGGAATGGGCCTTTGTTTGGCATCATCTCCTGTAGAGCTCCCAAAGCAAGAACCCTAGCGAAGACGCTGTGTGGCACCACAGGCATTGTTCAACATTAAACCTAGCAGTTGTTGATCTGAATTAGTATGTTATGAAAAACTGTCAAATTTCCCTTAATCCCACATCTCTTGTCATATATTATTAGTTGATTGTTTCATTCTAGTTCTCTAAATTCTGTGAAAACCAAGAGATTTGCCCCTGGTCTACACCGGAGCGTTTTCCATGGTTTAAAGCAACCGAGGTGTGAGTGGGCATGGGTCGCATATGATAACATGCATAATACAGTTGCCTTTTTGAGAACCGTATTGACACAAAACTTTTTCCAAAGTGAAAGGGACGAACTGAGTGAAAACACCGTAAAAAGTTAATTATACATAACAGCTAGCTGGCTTGAACACGTTTTATGGCGTGGTGGTGACACCTTATCCGAGCCAGCAGATGTAGATGTCTCAATCTGTGAAAAAAAAGACGGTATGTCATCCTCGTTGACAGCCAAGAATAATACCGAATCATTAGAACTTGAAACTAAGATGTCTTCCACCTTACTTGTAAAACGTGACTAACTAAGCGACAATACAAGTTGTTCAAGATATTAGCATAGTCATATATTCATACGTTTATACTCATATCTTGAATGTATTTGAATTCGAATTACAAAACCACTCATTAGCCTCTTACCACCCCATACATATTTCATATCGTTACCAGTAAAATGACTTCCATCCTTTCTTTGCAAGTCTTCTTTTCTTTCCTTATTGTTTCATTAAGATCTGTCTGTGTCTTTATCACTTAAAATTTATCCTAATTACACTTTAGAAACCCCTTTCTCAAGGTTCAAGATACCTCTAATCCCCTTGGCATACCATGGTTTGTCATTGGTGTTGTAGTATTTAACCCAATACTTGGGCAGTTGAGACGTTGTCCTTTCTACAGTGTGTATCGGTACTAATGGTATCGGTGTGTTGGTTGAAACCCTTTCATGGTTCGATGTAAACATTCCAATCTGTTCGTTCAAAGTAGTGTGACTTCATTGTTTATTAGTACGAAATCAAGGCCGTGATCTGTTTTCTCAGTCCTGGTTAAATGAGAAGCAGTTTACGCGTGTTTGACATTCGAATACCACAAATCGATAGTTACATCTTCACGAGTGCGGCATTTAAGGTGCTGGTAGCCTTGAGCACCCGTTATCTGCAATAACCCATGATTAATAGCACCATAAACAACAATAAAAGCACCCAGGATTGCTACCTCAAGTTCATGAATACCTGTATTAACCAGGTTTTACCATTTCATTCATTAAAGTAACCGAAACTACTTAAAGAGCTAGTCCCACCTTGGCAGCCTAAATTCTTTACACCAAAGGCAAAGAAGGAAATAATATCAGGAATGTTGGGAAATAATTCACATCTGCAAAGAGATAAAGTAAACTCAAAGTTCAAGGTGAAATCCAACCTTGAATTTAAACCCATACTGTGAGAGTTGAACTCTAAATTAACATCAGATTTTATACGTCGCTTTGGATGGTTTATATGTAGGCTTACAACAATACCCGTACATAGCTGTGATTACTTCTTCACTTTATATACAGGCCGGTAGTCAAGGGGGGCCGGGGGGCGAAGCCCCCCTGAAATTTGTTTGCCCCCTAGAGAGTTTGAATTTTACCATTGACTTAATACATTTGTACACATTTGGCCCCCCTGAAAAAATTTTCGTCCCCCTGGAAAAATTTTTGCCCCCCTACAGTACCTTGTCTGGCTACGGGCCTGTTTATATAACTTGTTAATTTTTAAATCTGAGTTACAACAAGGATACCTATTTCAGCTTAAATGAGAGGAAAAGGGAAATATTATTATGTTACACAATTTACAACAAATAAAATGCTCATGTTGTGGGTAGATTTGTTGTTTTGGAAAAACTGGGTTTACACAATACATCATATTTTGTGATAAATATTCATTTTCCAATCTGCCATGAAATCTTTGATTTGTTCATTGTAATATAGTGCAAATTTGTATCCATCAAAATGACTGACAAGAGGTCGTACCTCAAGGAGCGAGATGTTGTGTCTGCAATAATGAGAAGCGGCAATACTGAAGAAGTAATTCATTGGTTTGATGAAAATGCAGCCTTGTATGATGAAGTGAGTATAAAATACATTTATATATATACATTTTTATAATGTAACATTCGGTAGGCTTGCGAGGACCTCTTATGGTAATAAAATGATTACTAGATTACCAGACGGCTAGTTTTGTATCATACCACAAATACACGCGAGAGCGCGAGAGGTCAGTTTCAGCTGTTTTGATGAACGACCATATTTAATTTGATTTTAAACATAATAATGTGGGTATAGAGTATAGTATAGGTACAGAGTGGTCAATGAGCCCAAGGAGAATTCTGACCCTGTAACCCTTTCCCACTAGATTTATAGTCGGAAGACCAGTGTGGCCGGAGGGGGGCCACGGTGAGAAGCTTTTGTGCTTTTTAATGTGAAAATAGGTGATTTGGTGCATACTTTATATGGTATTTTGTATGCATAAGGAGACATATTATTATGTATTTTATGAAATATTTTGTAGGAATAACCATATAGAAATCAAATACACACATATTACTGACAAACAATTTATCATTCTAAAAGGAAGCAGAATCACATAACAGCTTCAAACAAGTGTAAGGTGTTACGTTTTTACATAGATCTACCACTGGATACCATGTGTTCTTGATATGGTAGGCCTACAATTTCTCCCCTTACGGTATCGGTAGAGTTGGCACTTGGCAAGTATGCTGTCAGTGCTCCTCGCCAACCCATGGGAGAAAATTTTGGTCCAAAATGCTTCCCAGATCGCTGGAAATGGTACTTTCCAGGCCTATTTACCGCATATAAATAGTGGAAACACTAGTAATATTTTAAAAAAAGACATAAAAGGCCTAATAACAAAATTTTGCTCAAGGGGGGGGGGGGGCGGCTTCCCCCTTCGCCCCCTTGGCTACGCGCCTAGTACCCTACGTCAATGTGATGTGATTCCCCATTGCACGTCTTTTGTATGGTAGATCTTTTCACAACCAAAGTCGTTCCAGAGACCATGCAGGTAGTATTAACGATGAAGATTTACAGTAGTGATGCCATTACTTGTCAAATCCTAGTAAGAGGATTTGACTTTTGAGAGGATCAAACTTATCAGTCCAGGACATTCTCCCAGTGGCGTAGCTAGACATTTTTGGTTCGGGGGCAAAGCAAAAAAATTCCGACAGATTATTATCTTGATAGTTGTTCCAAATTCTGGGGACCTTTTTTTTTTTTTTGTTGCTTTTCGGGCAGTTTTGAGACAGACTTTTGATTTTCACGTTGACATATCGGTGTGTAATTCTGCTTAAATGCATAAGAAGTGTTGTAAGAGTTTCAAATGACTTGTTTTTATGTATTTCCGACAGAGGCCTTGTGGGGGGGGGGGGCGATCGCCCCCCTCTAGCTACGCCACTGCATTCTCCCTTTTGGGAGAAAATTTAAAATTCTCCCGAATGGGGGAAAAGCTTATGCTTGCCTGACAAAGACCAGATTAAGCAAGAACGAAGACCACGCAAAAGCTTGCGTTTTTCTCAAAAAACGGTGTAGTGAACCGCCGATTAGACGCATCTTTTCAGTAGCTTCGACAATTCACCTACCGCATATACATTTAATTCCATTACATTACATAGACCGACAAAGTATGCAAGAGGTTTCCAAAACTCATTCGCCATTGAAAATGAATACAAACAACGCATTGAGTTGTGGACACATAGGCAATATAGGGGCGCCCAAGGCCAACTTTTTTCCCGATCGGGGGAAAACTGGATTCTCCCAAAAGGGAGAATCTCCCTTACTTCTTACAGAAACAGGTGAAGTTGATGGTTGAAAGTAGTTTTAGCTCTTTGTTTGATCCCGAACTTTTGTCCTTCATTTTCGACAGCAATTCAATTCCTGTGGATTTACGTACCATCTTACAACAACGGAGACGGTCTGCGACTTTGTCCCCGACAAATCAGCTGTCATACTGGACGTTGGAGCTGGTTCTGGAGTGACAGGGAAACTGGTAAAATGACATTATTAAGAATTGGATAGTTTTATTAAGAACTGGTTCCTGTACATAACCGAGGAAGGGCTGAGACGGCCAGAAATATTTTTTACTCCACTGGTTTATACTACACAGTTGGAAATAAATGTATCTATTTTTGTCATATATATATATATATATATATATATATATATATATATATATATATATATATATATACATGTAAATCGCAACTTCATAAAACGTAACACTGTCATTTTTAGTCTGAAGATATTATACAAATATATGTATAGGCTATATATGTATACTTATATATATATATATATATATATATATATATATATATATATATTCAGACTGTAATGACAGGGTTAAGTTTTATGAAGTTGCAATTTTCAGTCTGAATATCTCACTAACGTATCTGAAAACTCTACAACCTCATAAGGCCTCTGGTTTTCTTTACCGGGAGTTACCAACTGATTCTAGGTAATTTTGTAACAGGTCATCAATCAACTGATTAAAACGTGCATATACTTAACTACTCACCTGAGAAACTGCTGGATAAAGGACTGTCTGACGGTATTGCAAGAATTGTAAAATTAGTAGTGATTAAAAATGATGGAAAAGCTTACAAAGTTTCAAACGTTTTGATCTTCTTCTTCATTAAACAGCTGCGTGAGAATGGTTACAGTATAATAGACGCAGTAGATGCATCTAAAGGAATGCTCAACATTGCAGAACAGAAAAACATCTACCGTTCGATTATATGTGCTAAAATTGGCACAGAACATATTCAGGAATTACATGGCCGTAAGTTCTTGCTCATTATGTTTTTAAGACAGTAAACTGAGCCGTAAAACCTCATCTAACTCTAACTCACGGTATTGCAATAACTTCACATTAGTACGACAGAGCAAAGGTTTGAGACACTTACATTGGGTAAAAATGGGTAAAGTTTATTGGATTTAAAGTTCCCCAGCTAAATTTTTCCCCTTTCAGCCTTTGTAAACCATAGTTAGCGCCAAGACTTACAGAGCCTTCAGGAACTATCACAATTCTATCTCTCCACTGCACTTACGATTGTAAAGGAACTCGGCCGCCAAAGCCATTTTGACAAACACACTATGACACACGTATTTAGTTTCAGGAAAGCTCTCACATTGGATAAAGCGGTGGTACTTGAATAAAACTGTATGATTGTCAGGGAGCAATCATACCAGTTTTACTCATGGCTGACCAGCATTTCGGGATACATTTTATACCTATATGTTTCGTTATGAAAGTTAAAAGAATGCCACTTCTCCTGATAGATTATGTGGTAGGACGCAAGGAATTGAACTAATCGCCCACAGCATTTTGCAAACAAAGTACTTAGAGCCAAAGTTATCTCCATGGTGATCGTCAACTTTATGCAACCTTCATGCATTCCTACTGTTGATCCATATGTTTACAGTATTTGGCATTATGTTTAATATCTTTCTGGTCGTTTATTTTCATGTGTATGACGCAGCTACATAGGAGGAAAGTTGCAAATTATGAAGTATACTACAATATGACCCTTCATGTCCAAGATATGACGTTCGTTTCTAGTAGGCTTAAACCTTCAGCTGAGCTTACAGGATCTTGTAATTTTATCAAAATACTGTGACTATTGCCACTTTTTTAATGTGACTGTCTAGTGTCATTTATAACCCCACTTGACTGAAATTTCGATTGGGCTTTGTGTGAATTAAAATTTTATGACGGTAAAAGTCGGTTCAGGTTACTAGATGTTATTTGCTGAAGACTTAGCACCGTTTCTCTTTTAAGAGTTTCTTCCCAAATTTGCTGTGTTGTGTATATAAAATTTTTAATATAGTACACACTTTTTTCACGGAAAAAGGTTTATTTTTAGGGACTCAAAACATAGTTTGAAGCAAGATAAAGCCTAAAGGTTATTTCCAGAAGTCATGAAACCTGGTTCTTGTAGTTTCAATTACAAGACACGAAAGCAATACTTATGTTTCTTTTTCAGACTCCTTAAGTTGTCATGAATCTGATTTCTCCTCTATAGTTAAGGTTCTCTGTCGTGACCTCTGTCAACTTTCAGCTTCTCTTTTGTAAAACATGGGGTGGCCATCGATTAAATCATTCAACTACACGAAATATAAATTATCAGGTTGAATGTATATTGTCTTTGTAAGGTCATTGAATCGAGATTTGAGAGTAAGCTTACTCAAGAGGTCTTGGATAAAATAATGGCAGAATAGCATGATAATTAACTGATACGTCTGCTAAAATGAACGCATAAGCTTAAAGCAAGGAAAGAAGAGATAAACGGAAAAGGAATTTCATTTTCATTCCCAGCATGCGTTGTACTGCATCTACTGAACAAACTACCCCGATATAGTGCAAATCAAAACATGAATCAAATACAACTCGGCTTATCGCCTTCAGCTTCACTGCACTTATTTACTTTTTCTTATATCCGGTTGGACAAGGGTAGTAGGTTTTCCTCATTACCCAATTCATATATTTTATTTTTGAAAGTCCTACTACAGATTAGAAGGATGCGCTTTTCTTAAATATTTCTTTCGGGTAATCGATTCCGTCGGACCGATTAAACCACATTCCTAGTGCAAATAAAACTCCATTTTCCTGTCTTACATGTATACGGGTTTATATTCCCTATCGTCCTTGATTCGTTACCTAGTTGTTTTGACGCTCTTTAATTCCATTTAAACTGCTGTACAATATATCTCTACACTGCTTTTGCACATGACAAACGTTTATCCTTTTCATAGTTAAATGATTAGCCCGGGAGGCGTATGGGACTGACGTTCAATGGTCTTCATTATACAACAAAGGCAGCCTCATCAGCGTAAAAAAGCTTGGAACATGAACGTTAACAGCATAACTAGTTTATAATTTTACACGAATCTGCAACCTACAAACATTCGTATATTTGTCGCCATGCAAGACTCTATAATACTCTCTGGGATGTTGTTGGATAGGCACTATTTCAAGGAATTAAAAAGTTCTTATCGGGTTTCTTCATACGTACAACCAAGTTACTTGTTTCAAGTTTTACCTATTAAACAAGGTAAATTGTGCAAACACATTTTGCTCTTATCACCTTTTATTTGAATACCGCCTCTTTCTGAGGATATTTTCAGTGACAAACCAGACAGGATGGGGCTGCATCAACTTTCGTCCACTGTGCTAAGAGATCTAATAGTTGGCAGGTTTGATAAATTTGTGTTTCTGAGAAATTATGTCTAGAGCCCTTACATTTGTCCTTATCATCTCGTTTATGTTGTCGAGAATTGCTAACTTTCTTGATAGAAAAAAGTTGTATCATACAATCCTTCTTCTTTCTTACCGTCTTCGGTTCTTGATGACAATAGAGACTCCTCGAAAGATTGTTGGGGGACATTTCGATTATAAATATTACATTCCTTCACACAAAGTTTTCTCATTATCATCCATGAAATGAAAGTCCTGTCATACGACATTTTAATGAAAACCCTTGCAGCATTTGTATTTGAAACTTTCCTATAGTGGGGAATATTTTACAATGTAAGTTTGCTCTCATTAGAGAATATCGATCTAATACCCAAAATTACGCCACTCAATGCTTTTCGTAATGCTTCTTAAAGAAATCAAGCATATCTGATGTGGTTAAGGGGATAATAGCCCGCAGGTTGGGGCAACCGAGGACATTCATCGAAAAAATTCCCGCAAGGGGATATTTTTTAAAACAGCCACCACGGTTGTAAGTATAACGACTTCAATAGTTTCCCTCATATAACATGCTCCCTGTCCTCGTTAACTCTCCAGAGGCTGTTCCTCTTAACATTAAATTGTTGATGAGCTCCATTTTTTTTTTCTAAGGTAATGTTGTGAAGTAACAGAACCGTTCTTAAACGTGTACTAAAGTAAGAATTGGTTGGGTACGGTGTTCAGAGAGGAAATCAAAGATATTATAAGCATAGATTCCAAACTTAAAATGGCGCGCTGACTCCTCATGGAGGCCAAAATATCGGGGCGGAAGTGCTGATTACTGTTCAGGCGCTTTGAAAACAATCAGACACATTAAAGTCTTGCACAAGTGTAACTACTTGTTAATTCGGAACATTCTGAAATCTAAGAAATCATCACTCCTCAATATATTCCATTCTCAGAAAGAAGTATGTTTCTTCCCCGTGGCATGGCAAACAAACACTCTGTCATGGACACAAAATGACTGTTTTGAAGTCCGCAATCTATAAATAGGTCAGTTACCATGGTCTCGTCAAAAAGCGCATTTAAAAATGTGCGTCGACTTCTCACGCGCATATAACGGGGAAAGCAATTGGCGCGTTCGTTTTTTAAGCACGCGGTAGTGAGCGTCACGTAATGTAGATAAATGCACAGAGGAATGTATTCTGCGCGTATTAAAACGCGTATTCAAATTGCACGCACGCTAAACTCTTTTAACAATGAAATTTTCTGTAACGCGTTCTTAGTTTTGTACGCAGATCACCGATTAGAACGGCGCGCCTGTCCAATTCACACTTCCGCCCCGACATTTGCGTCTCCGTGAGGAGTCACTGAGCGTCACAGTGTAGGTATAGGAGTTTGGAACCTATGCTTATAATATCTTTGGAGTAAATGAGCAAGAATATTTGGCGATGCAAATTTCAAGTGGATATTGCAAAATCGTAAATCTGGAACATCTGAAATGATCATTTTGCCTTTGCAGTTTAGACATTTAGGGATAGTGAAAAAATGGTGAAGCCGGTTTCCACTTATTTTTAAAGTGAGTCAGCCTATAATTTAAGTTTCTTTTATCGGTTTATTTGGAGCAGTAATGGGTACAAAAACATTTCCTATAGAGCTTGTATTGATTCGGCCATAAAGGAATAGTAACATAGTTTTGAGTCAGTTTCTAAGAGAAAATTTGTGGCAGAGTGAGTGCTGTTTTACTAATTGTTAATTATATACTAATTACACTATCTTTTTATAGTCTTATTATCTTTTATAATTATACACTAGATACACTGGTTGCAGTTTAAGATTTAAAATACACCAGAGGCTAAGCACTGGAAGATAAACTATAATGGCATCATCTTCAAAAGTGAACAATGAGCTTCTTGTGTGTGGAAGCTATACAACAGTGGCGGATTTAGGCGGGAGCGCACCCGGAGCGCGCCCCCTTAAAATGTTCCAAAGCTTACTTTTTACTTTCACTAAATAGATCATTTAGCCTACTTGTTTCTACATAATGTTGTATTATCTTATAATTTTCAAACTATGTAATTATAATTGTTACAAACTAATAGCATTTAGAGCACACAGTTTTCCGATAATATGTCAATAGAGTGATATCGAAGGTCTCAACTCTATTTCGGACCACGCTTTAAGTAGAACACTAAACTTTTTCTTACAATCCATCTGCTATTTGCGTTCATCAGATGTGGAGTTTTTTAATCAACGGAAATCCTCGTTAATGTTATCATACACTCGTCATGGAAAACAAAAGAACCGTGAAATTATCCATAGGCTACGCACCATCGATAATGGAAGTTCAAACTGTATGTAAATGTAAATTATGCTATCAGTTGCAATCCCATTCTTTTCAAGGTAATTACGAGGAATTCGGGAAAATTGGTCATTTCGGGAAATGTAGAATAGTGACAAAATTTCTGGAAATTCTCTGTATAAACTCAAGACATAGTAAAGATCATGTAAAAAGTGATATAAACTACTCGAATTAGCTGTACACATAGGAGGATGGAGGAGAACTGAGTAGATTAACTGATTATAGCATCGATCAAAACTTGGGATTGATTTCTTTTTTGCGGTAAAGGCTATGCCATATTATCCACATACACGTTCATTCTAAAAACCATTCAACACATAATAAGACTTTGAAAGATGAAAATTACGTTACTGGTCACGGTGTATAGAATGTATAAAAAGCGCATGGTCAAACTTCACATGAGCTTAATGTCTATGTTCACTTATTTTATACAATCTGTGATCCCGTTTCTTCCTTTTTTCATGAACTAGAGAGTATTTTATATAAATTTATTTGGTCACACAAACCAGACAATTAGGGAAAACGTTCTGTTCTAATATGTGCAAAATGTGAAGGTGGTTTAGGAATGGTCGAATTATGCTCTTTTGCTTATAGCTTAAAGTGTAAATGAGGGAAAAATTATTTTCAGGATGGCTTTGCTTTTTGGAAAGTTTTGTTTGATAGTAAGCTCAGGAAATATGGCGGAATATATGTGTTTTAATGTAACCTTTCCAATGAATATGTTATCATTGAAAACAAGTATTTATGATGTCTGTTGCACTTGATCTTATTTACGCCCTCCTGATGTGTACGCTAATCAATATATTTTGAATAATTCTTCTATGCCAGAGCTCTCATGGTCACTAAAACTTACAAAGTAATTTTTTTAATGAGAGAGTCGACTGAGTGCTTAATTAGAATGATTTCTGCCATAAATGTAATTTTACTAGTATTTTTCTTTTTACATTGTATTATGGAAAAATTCTCCCGAGAGAGTGGAGACTGAATCTACATGCCACTAATGAAATCAATGATAACGCAAAACGTTTAACAATGTTTAGCCGCGGTCACACAACAACGAATTCGGATCGGATTCCGATCCGATTTTTGTGAGTTTTTATTAAAATCTTCTCCATTTCGGGTCGGAAAGAACCCAAAATTTGCCAGCCCGTGTAATTATATAATTTTTATCGCAGGACTACGAAAATTAAATTTATACAAATTATTTCGTGACGTCACATCGACAGACAGCTTTTATCGGACTACACGTGTCCGATAAAAGCTGTCTGTCGGTGTGACGTCACGAAAAAAATCAGTTAACATTTCATTTCCATAGACCTCTGATGCAAATCATATATTTACACTGGTTGGCAAATTTTTGGGCTCTTTCTGACACGAAATGGAGAAGATTTTAACAAAAACTCACAAAAATCGGATCGGAACCCGATCCGAATTCGTTGTAGTGTGACCGCGGCTTTTATCTCTCATGCACATGACGATAAAGTGGTATATTTCATCAAGCAAAAGACTTTAAAAGCTACTGCGATCTCAAATATGAATCTTACAGCAGTGCATCGTATTCTTGGTCAGATATTTTCACCATCGTCTTTGAAGCTGTTGGAGACCCCAAAATTCGATTCTTTCAGTTTTTTCTTTTACGTTCATAGAATTATAGGTTGTAACGAATTTTTATTCAAAATTAAAAAGGAAATATTCTCCTCTCTGTACCTTGTGTGAGGATCCCCCTTATCTTTAGACCACTTTTTCCGGACCTATAACATTACGAACATATTTTTGGAAAGATATTTCATCAAAAGTGTTTAAAGAGTG
Source organism: Holothuria leucospilota (assembly GCA_029531755.1). Lineage (NCBI taxonomy): Eukaryota > Metazoa > Echinodermata > Holothuroidea > Aspidochirotida > Holothuriidae > Holothuria > Holothuria leucospilota. The sequence continues at coordinate 25,753,937 of CM055972.1, read as the reverse complement.
ATCTTAGCTTAAATCAAGATCAAGTAAATTTTGGTTTAGTTCATGAAGCAAGTTTTTGCAATTTTCTCACTTTTAATTGAAGGGAACATTTTTTTGGCAAACAAAAGCTCAAAGTAACGACTGCTTAGGTTCTACTTACAAGCCTGGGAAATGCCATTTCCTGCTTTCTGAGGGGTCGCGATTTTTCAATATTTCTGTACACTCCGCGCCAACCGATGGTGGCGCTCCGCTTAGATATTCGTTCGGTCAGATGATCGACCGTCAGCGCCCCCCCCCCCCTAAGGAATAATCCTAGATCCGCCCCTGTACAATATTCTTTAACGACCAGTAAGTTAGAATACGTATTGCCCACTTGTTCTGATGCTATGAAAACATGGTGGGCTTTCTTGGAATATTGAAGTAGTATCTTTTCAGGATCATTCTAGAATGTTCCCATTTAAGGTACTACATGCATTGACTAAGGTGCTTCTCAATAAGATATATACACAGGGGCGCAAATCTCTGTTTGAGAGTGGGGGCGAAAACGAATATGGTGTACGCGTGGATTTGAAACTGTGCACGCTTAGCGTACACCGTGAGCGCGAAGCCCTCGTGGGTGGGGTCCAGGGGCCCGCTTTAGGACCCCTGGTGGGGTCCAGGGGCAAAGCCCCGGTGGGGGTCCAGGGGGAGAGCCCCCTGAAGCTCCTGGGTTTTAGTATTTCAGAAGCTGCAGAAAGATTATTTCGAACGGAAGTTTTTTAGTGTAAAGGCTCCTGGGTTTTAGAACATTTACACTTGTCAAAAGGGTTAGTTAGGGCACAAAGTTAATTAATACTCCTGATGTAATTCACGAACCGGGGCACAAAAGGCAGAGATAGATCGCTCTGGCCTAGATTAGGAAACAAAGTGAAGGTATACCTAAGACATGTCTTAAGTGTTTTCGACTGAAAATTGATTCGTCTGCGCCGAGTTTCAGCTTCAGATGATATTCCATACGGCCTTGGTCAACAGACATTCAAATACTATGTCAGTTATAGCCTATAATTGTATTGTTGTCATGTGTTGTTATCAAAGGGATGTCAAAAGTGACCAAGCGGCGAAAAAATGAGTATTGCTATGCACATTTTTTGGGGGGGCCAAATTAGGGTTTAGCCCCCCACTTTTTCACCTGAGGGGGCAAAGGCCCCTTGCCCTCCGGGATTTTCGCCCCTGGATATACACCTACTTTTGAAGGTAGGGATGTACTGTAACGGACGATTTGAGAGACATTCTTTGCATAAGTGAACAAAGCTTCAATCTGATGGTTGAACTAAGGTCTTCAATGTTGGCTTTATACTCGATGGGATCCATAAACTGACGTGCCAACATTTAGTCACCAGCAGAAAAATACCATTCAGAGCACGAAATTTACACATTTCTTGAACCTTTTGTATAGGAAGAATCAAGCAACATCAATTATTTAGCACACATGTTATTATCGTTCCATTTGACGAAGAATGAAGAACGTTTTCGCACATCCAACCAACAGCGTGTAAAAAAGCAACTCAGTTTATTGATGCCGACTTAGGCTTTTTTATTTGTTTCACTTTTGAAGGTATGTATGACGCGTTGGTTTCAACTGCCCTTTTTGCACCTGGAGCAGTTTACTACGAGTCTATTCCTGCATTAATGTCTTACCTTAGATCAGGTTTGTAGCCTTCTATTTGTACCCAGTAAACTCATCACGAATTTTTCAGTATTTGATTGAAGGTTTTTCACAGAGTTTTCGATGACGAAATTTCATTTCTTTATTTGCATACAGAGTTTAATGGCGTTCAACTGCATGCTTAGGAAACGATAACAGACGGAAAAAATTATTTTCAAATGACATGTACTATGACTGTTACACCACAAACAGGGGCGGATCTAGGGTCTTTTTTGAGGGGGGGGGTCGAACAAAAAAGGGCACATTCATTTTTTTTTAAAAGTTTGGTTCTAATAAACGTCAGACAAAGAAAGGATCAACCAAGAATTATGCAAAAACTGGAATGATCTAAACGGTGAAATTGAAAAGCGCGCGGAGAGCGCCAAATTTTTTTGGGGTAAGCCTACACTCATAAGAATTTGTATTTATTTAAAGCTTATACAGGACAATTGTCCGGGCAGTTGGGCCCTTTCGGACATAACTTTCATTGTAGGCCTACTTTCCTCCTCGAGTCAGTAGCCGTACCGCACGACAGACACAAGAGAACGTTGACCGAAATGATATTTACATAAATCCGTGTATTCTACTTGAAAGAGTTTGTACTAGCCTTTTTAGCTATAAGTATAACGGAACTGAGAAAGAGTGGACAAAGCGTACCGAAAATTTTGGGTTTTATCACAGAATTCACCCTTTTGTAAGCCAAAATAAGTAAACCGACCATGGGTCAGCGGCGTAGGAAGATGTTTGACATGGGAGGGGGGGGGGGCGGCATGCAGACCAGATGCGATTTCTCGACCTTGACCCACCTTCCCACACCAAAACATCATAGCGAGAAGGGGACATGAAGGAGCCTAACGATCCCATGCCATTGCAGGGCATATTTTGCAAAGGGTCACTGAATACTCCAAAAACTGAGTTGCGCACTGATAGTGTACTTTAGAATCTGAATCGTGAAATTGTAAAGCGCGCGAAGTGCGCGAAAATTTTTGGCAGGCTTACATAAAACACATGTGTAATCATTACGAACAAAAAGAAAAACGAAAAACTATAGGGGTTGTAGACTGCATCCGGGATAACACACATTTAGCGGAACCACCTGGACTACACGATGAAATAGCCAAACTTTGCTCACCAACTGACTGTATCTCGTGACACAGACAAGAGAACACCAACAGGGTTTGCGATATTGGATGAAAGTTACTACCTTTACATAAACTACGGTACTCTGCGATAGCAGACCGGTCATCGGTCCAACTGAAAGACGTCAAAAACTGAACCGACTAACATTGCGTTATTTGACCAGGTGGTGATTTTCTATAGTAATTTTAAACTAAAACAAACACCGATTTGCCTATTGTGACTTCTGGTCAACTCTTGGTTGTGGACATTTCCTTAAAATTGGCTTTTATTCCCATCACTAGGGCAACACTTTAAAGAAGAAAGTAATTCCAGACCATGAATATCATAGCGAAACGTATTTACCTACTCTCTCTTGTTCATGATAGGAGGGATATCCAGCGGGTGGAGGGAAAGCTTTGTAGATGTAGCGTTTAGGGAGTGTGAACAGATCATTATTTTGCAAGACCAAAAGACTAGAAGTGACCTTTTGGAATCAATATCAAAGCCCAACGGTAATATGTTGCATAAAGCGCTAGCTAGTGAGTATGACGTAATATCTGTGTGCTTTGTATTACTTTGATTGCCCAAGTACGCCACATGTGGTTCCCAAGCGAAAAGTAATGAGAATGCCTGACTGTCACGCAGGCAGTAAGAAATACTGTAGTCACTTTCTTTCTAAAAACGATTGCACTGTTCGTCTTTCGGGGCGGACAATATAGGCTACCGAAGTCAAAATATATTGCCGAAATTTCTGCGATATATACTGTAGCTTGAGTTTTACGGGCGAATTGATCGATACTGGATGGGAGTAACCAAAATCTCTCGTGTTTTTTTTTTTTTTATTTTAGGCCACGTGTAAAAAAAAACATTTTTGAAAAAGGGCAGATTGGGAAATTTGAGGGGGGTCCGGACGTCGGCGACCCCACCCCTGGATCCGCCTCTGACAAAGTATTTATATTTATAAAATACATAATAATAGTGCACATAATTACACCAAGAATCTCATTTTATATTTCCTTTTGCGACGAATCCAAACAATTACGCATGTTTCCTTATAACGTCAAATAAAGGAATAGTGGAAAGATTTCAATGATAATGCTTTTTCTCAAGAATAAAAAGTAAGTTGTTTTTCGATTAATATATATTGTTTTTGTATCGTTTAGTTGATTTGTGTTTTATGTATAATAAAGATGGAGATAAAATAAGGAAATACAATATTTAAATCTCCTTGGACTCGGTGAACATTGTGTTATTTGCATGGACTCGTTTTTTAATCAAATACTAAGTTGCAATATGTGAAATTTTCAAAAGGAATTGTGAGGAAACGGCATCCGAATGAGATGGTGACTGAGATGATATTATCCAAAAACGCTTGGAAATATGTTTGAGAATATGTCTGAGGATAAATTTAATGCAGCAAAACAAAAAGTGATGATAGCAAGAAGCTGCTGCAGAAATTTTTGTAGATTTGAAATAAGATAAAACTGTAATTTTCACTTGGAGAGGAGTTGGCTTTAAATGTTTGATTTCGGTTGCTTCTGTATACAAAATGGATATCTCTTGAAAATCTTGATGTTTCGATGATTTTTCGGGTTGGGTAAAAAACAGACAAGCAACACGAGAACGAAAATATTTCGGATCATGGCAATCAGACAACCCAACTGTCGGCCCGAGATCACCGAGACAGTCCAAAACCTGCTTGGTCTCCGTTTAAGGCCGTTTATACACATCTTAAGTGTGAACCCCATGCAACATTCGGCATATGACGCTATGCACAACATTTATGGTCCGTTAGGTCTTCTTATTCACGAAGTCGTAGTTTGATTGGCTTACGGTTGAAGAGAAATTCACGACATATTTTTTCTTTAAATTAAAGCCATATTTAGCTTTGACCTACATTGAAAGTTGGCCACGACTCTTAGCACCTACAGTGTACCTACCTATAAAACATTTGGCTCATTTTATCAGGTTTATTTAACGTTAAAGGGTAAGATCGGTTTGCATCACGCTAATCTTACTCTTGGTCCTATTAAAACAGTGAAATAATACAAAACATTTGAAACAAAATAATAAAACAAAGTTAGTATGCAAAGATGAAAATGCTAAAACCAAGAAAATATAAAAACGAAAACAAGTTATAAAGCGAATGAAAAAACGTAGGTAAATCAATCACAACTTACAAAACCTAACTTGGTAAAAGAAGCACAATGTTACAATATACAATAATATAACACACATGTGTAGTTTAACTCCCGTAAGACACCGCGATTAAAAGAGGGTAATGAGTTTGCATTTATTCATTGTAAAGGCATTATTTTTGATTCCTTGCCGAAGGTAGGCAAGGAATCATGCGATGGTGATGTCGTGTGTGTGCGTGTGGGCGCAACCGTGGTGTGTACAGTCATGATATGTGTATGGGTGCGTGTGTGTGTGTGCGTATGTGATGCATAGCTTGTAAACACGATATCTCGAGTTAGCAATGACCGACACTTTTCATATTTGGTATATAGACTCCTCATATTAAGAGGAAGAACCCTATTGTTTTTGGTGGAGGCTAATGGTCATTTGAGGTCACCGTAGGTAAAAAGCCGAAAAGCTCGTAATCACGATAACTCAAGATAGGAATGACCGACACTTTTCAAATTGAGTATATAGATTTGTCATGTTGAGAGAAAGAACCCTATTGTTTTGGTGGAGGTCAAGGTCATTTGAGGTCACCAGAGGTCAAAAACCAAAAACCTTGAAATCGCGATATGGCAAGACAGGAATGGCCAATATAGATTTTTCATGTTGAGAAGAATGCTATTGCTTTTGGTAAAAGTTCTGAGGTCACCAGAGGTTAATCTGCGAAAACCTTGTAAATGGCTTGCAATCACGATATCTCAAGATAACAACGACAGACACTTTTCATTTTTGGTATATAGATTTGTCATGTTAAGAGGAAGAACTCTCTTGTTTTTGGTGAAAGTCAAAGATCATTTGAGGTCACTGGAGGCAAAAACCGAAAAGCTTGTAATCACAATATCTCAAGACAGGAATGAAGGACACTTCTCATATTTGGTATATAGATTTGTCATGATGTAAGAAAGAACCCTATTGTTTTGGTGGAGTCAAAAGTTGTCTGGGGTTACCAGAGGTCAAAAAGCAAAATTTCCCAAGACTCTTATCTGGGGTCACCAGGGTCAAAAAGCAACACCCAAGAATTTGAAAGATTGTTATATGGGGTTTCCAGAGCTCAAAAAGCAAAATTTCCCAAGAATCCTCAAGATCGTCATCTTGGGGTCACTAAAGGTCAAAAAGCAAAATTTCCCAAGAATTCCCAAGATCATCATATGGGGTCACCAGAGGTCAAAAAACAAAATTTCCCAACAATTCACAAGATCGTCATCCGAGGTCACCAAGGTTCAAAAAGCAAAATTTCCCATAAATTCCCAGGTTCGTCATCTGGGGTCACCAGAAAACATCCAAGATCCATTGGAGTTGAATCCCTTTCAAGACACTTCCTTTTTTCTTTTTTGTTATTTTGCTGGGTTCAAAGGTCATGAGGTCAGCAGAGGTCAAATTGCTTAAACATCATAAAATGATATAGTCAAGAAAGATAAATTTGAGGTACAAACCTCAGTGCAACAAAGCATCCCCATTTGGCAAGGAATTACTAAGCCTTTTGGCTTTCTGGTTCAAACATATAATATATGTCTTTATTTTAGGTGGATATATGATCTTCTCCATAGCGGACAGATGTATTAATGTGTGTCCGAGACTAAGCAGAGACAAGTTTATGAAACTGACAACAGACTGGGAACATGAAAACATCTGTCGTTTCCTCATTGAGAAGAGAACTTATCACATCAACAAAGAGCGAGCTAGTATCATTGTCTTGCAGAAGATGTAACTGTATTTACTTTATTCACCACATTTTTGTAGTTAAGAATATCTGTTTCGGCTATGGCAATATTTCTGTGGTAGTTGTCACCATGGAGCTACTACTTGGACAAGTAGTAGCTCCATGTTGCCACAAGGTGAGATGCTACGCACAGGAAGGTGAGGACACAGGAAAGTTGAAGGCGTGGCAACTAACTTGTTTCTTAGTCCACATACATAATCACATTTTACGCCATCCTTCACCCCACTTAATATTGTAGGAATGCAGCGCTGTGAATGTCCTTCCTTTGTCCCTAGGAAACCCCGACGTAAAATCCCTATATACCCCCAATACAATTTGCATCTTTATCAAGGAGCATTGACTTCTGCGTATGCCCTCACCATGACAGGGAATACATTCAAGGACTAGCGGCACTGAATATTTATGAGCACATTTGACAGTAATTTAACAAAGTTTGTTCTGTTTATTTGTCCCCCACCCCAAACTTTTACATTCAGCTTTGTGGTTAGGAGAGACCAGAGAACAATTATAAGCTTAAAATCTATGTTACTTCTTCCATAAACGAATTTAAATTCATTAGTTCACCACTCGATGAGCTAATTGGCTTGGAAACTCTTAATATAAGTCTATTGAGAACGTTATAACCACTGCATTCATTGTCGAAGGCGAAGGGAGTGCATGTATGTGTGTTTTAGACGCTTAACTTGTAAACAGGATATGTCGACATAGGGATTGGTAGAGGGCAAGGGTTATCTGACGTTACCAAAGGTAAAACTACGAAATCCTTGTAAACTGCTTGTAAACACGTGATCTCAAGATAGATGTATGCTCTTTACACTTTGCATGTAGATTTTTCATATTAAAGAAACGGTTTAAGCAAAGAATTAATTTTCATATGTGAAAGAGGAACTAACTCTATGGAATTTTGGAGTGCAACTTCCATTCAAATCAGAGATACAGTGCTCGAGATATCAGCAAAGGAAGTTACTACATTTGTGACCCAAAGTGAGCTTGAGGCAAGCAGGGGTTAAATCACTTCCTCACAATGATGAGAATTGCTTTGTTTCCTTTTTTCAGTCTGTTGAGCTGACCTTGAAGTTAATAGGACCTCCCCATGTGAAATGTGAAGTTTGTAAAATTCTTATGCTTCTCATGCAATGACAGTCCGATAACATGTGATTATGGAGGGGAAAGTGGTTGTAAAGTGTAAAGAAAAAACAAGACTGCTCATTAATGTGAGGCTATGACATCATATGTGCTTGCTTCAAGTTCACTTTGTGCTGAAATGTGATAACTTTAACTGCTAATAGCTTGAGAACCAGACATCGGATTTCAATGCAAATTTCACCAGAATGCTTAGAATGAGTACCCTTCTAACATAATAAAATTTGATTTGAGCTTAGATTTTAAGAGAAAGAATCCTATTGTTTTTGGTGGAAATCAGAAGTCAGTTGAAGTCACCAGAAGGTCAAAAACCGAAAATCTTGTAAACACAATATTTGAAGATAGGAGTGATGGACACTTTTCATACCTGTTATATGGATTTGTTTTATTACAAAATGAGAGCGAGTTTCTTTTTTTAGATTATAGGTCATCTGTGGTCACAAGAGGTACTACGCGAAACTTGTAAACTTCTTATAAACACGTTATCTCAGGAAAGCAATGATGGATACAGGGTGTATAAGTTTGTCGTATTACGAAAGAGGTTACTTTTGTTTTTGATGAAGGTCAGAGGTCATTTGAAGTCACAAGAGGTCAAAACCGAAACACTTGTGAACACAATGTTCAACATAGGAATAAAGGATACTTTTCATACTGGGTACACAGATTTGTAATATTGTGAGAAAGGTTGCTATTGTTTTTGATGGAGGTCAGAGGTCATCTGAGGTCACTAGACGTGAAACAATGAAAACCTTGAAAACTGCTTTTAATCACTAGATCTCAAGAAAAGACAGTGGGGCGTACCTTCAAATTGTACCGTTTCGTGATCATCGAAAAGAAAGGGCTGAATGCTTCTACCTCTAACATAGGCACTTGCCTTATACTGAATAATGGCCTAAGGTCTTCATGCGACTATCCAATACAGCGTTGATTCACTCATATATATATATATATATATATATATATATATATATATATAGATATATATATATCTATATATATCTATCTATCTATCTATCTATCTAATCTATCTATCTATCTATCTATCTATCTATATATATATATATATATATATATATATATATATATATATATAGCATATATAAGAGCATAGCCCTTATCAAAGCAGGAAAGGTTCAGAGAAAATACCATATATATATATATATATATATATATATATATATATATATAGAGGATATATATGAGCAGAGCCATTATATTTGCGGGAAAGGTTGAGAGAAACGAACAGTGAGAAAAATTGAGCCGTACCGAGGGTTTGAACCCGCCATCCTCCGCTTTCCGGGCAGAGTCTGTGACCACTGCACCAGTTCGGCTTGTGATTCACAGAAGTGACAAACAGGCTACAAATACCTCGTGTGATTCAATTTTCTCTCCTGTTACCATGGTAGTCCCAAGCGGGATGAATAATCAGTAGGTCGAAGTTGGTAGATCGAAGTTAGAATGTGTAGGTCGAAAGGTAAATAGTAGTACATTCGATCTTTCCTGCTTTGATAAGGGCTATGCTCTATCTAGGATTGGTATAAAAATTCAAGATCGAATGTACTACTATTTACCTGTCGACCTACACATTCTAACTTCGATCTACCAACCTCGACCTATTATATATATATATATATATATATATATATATACATATATATTGAGGTGATGGAATCCACGTGTGCTCCATACAAAAAATACAGTAGACATTAAGAAGGCCAACAGGCCGGTTGACATTTTGAAGCACGTATTCGATATATTGCAAATATATAGCAAATATGTACAATATACAGTGATACGAAATTTTTGAACACACCTGTGTTCTTCATCAGCGTATAACGCTTTTACTTCTCAACAGATCCGCCGTAATTCTGAAACCAAATGGGTTCCAGCGATGAAACTTTGAAAATCTTGTAAACTACTTGTAAGCATGATATTTCAAGAAGGGTAACATTGAAGTATCTCATACTTGCATTAGCCTGTGTCCAATACTGATACAAGAACGTTTTTGTTTTTGAAAGAGGTCAAAGTTTATTTGGAGCCACTTGAGGTTGTATGGTAAAATCTTGTTAACACGATATCTTAAGGCCTATTTTACACGATGCGATTTTTGCTTGCGTCTGTATCATGAGTCTAAAACGCACCGTGTAAATTTTACCTGTGACATGATTTCACGACCCTTGCGATGTCGTATGCACCAATACGCATGTTCTAATTCTATGCGACATCCCAAGCAGGACGCACTCCTGTCTGACCAATCAGGTAGGTGAGAATAGAACACATGCCCAGTGCAGACCAATTAACGTCGAACAACATTGCAAGGAAGAACACGAAGAGTTTTATCATAGCGCTTTCTTATACTCGGTGCGTTTAGACCACGGACTTCTTATATACATGGACAGAGCATATTGCACTAACGTGCTATGCGTAAATTGTCTCCACCGTACGTACACGAATAGGCTTACCAATATGGCTGCCTGCTATAGTCTTGTGTGTAAAAGTTTTCGAAAGAATGCAAGCTCAGGTCAAATTTAACAAATAGAATGGAGGACTGAGATATTGTTCTTCCATTCATACTGATATTTTGTCTGAAATGTTGCAGATTCATCGTCAAATTGGGCAAATGGTAGTAGTCCGGCGGCCATCTTGGTTAGCCAAAATTTGTTCTAACGGTGGCGACCGTATTGATTGCGTAATCCTCTGTCCATGTATCGAAGACTCACGCGACCGACTCGTGCGACAGACGCAAGCAAAAAACGCATCGTGTAAATAGGCCTTTATAAAGGGAAACTTTAATGGATCTCCTAGTTGGCATGTTCATGCCCCCACAATGCATGCGTGTAATGCTTCAATTGTTTTGATGGTGGTCAAAGGTCATTTGGTGTCAAAACAGGTCAAACTGCGAATTATCATATGTATATGTGGCATGCGGACGACCTGTTGTTTACAAGAACCCATTGTTTTTAGTAGAGGTCAATGATCACTTAAGGTCACCAGAGGTCAAATTGTGAAAACATGGTAATACATGTCAAGAAGGGTAACTCTGAGGGATTAAGCTTAGTGCCATGAAGCATTTCTTTGAGGAGGAATCACAAATCTTTGGGCTTTCTGGTTAGATTACATATCAGTTGTATACAAAACTCAATCGTTCCGGGAAAAATTTTGTTGGTTTTTTATAAAGTATTAAGCTAGCCGTACACTACACGACTTAGCACACCACAACCCAATTCGATCGTCTGGTCGCCAGCAGTCGTGAGGTGTGCAAGAGTTTAAGACTGCGATTCGCAGTTTTAAAATCAGTTTAAAGTCGAGCCGACTTCAGTCGGGAAGAACCAACATGTTCGTTCTTCCCGACTGAAGTCGGCGCGACTTAAAACTGGTCCTAAAACTTTCAGTCGCAGTCATAAACTCATATACACTATACGACTGTTGGAGATCCGACCATCGAGTTGAGTTGCGGTGTGCAAAGTCGTGTAGTGTACGGCTGTCTTTATTTTATTCTACCGTATAAGTTGTCACCCTCTTGTGCTATCCATGAAGTTGCTTCTTCTAAACCATTGCTTAGTTTGATGGGTAATGTAAACATGCATTTTCTTTGAAGAAAAAATTGCGAAATACCCATTCCTTCCTAAGTAATTCTGTTTCTTAAACTTTTCATTTTATATACTTTTATTGCCTTTTGTATAACTATTATAGTAATGTTGTGTATTTTCCCATGGCTTTTACCCTTTTGGGCCCATTAGGTCGATATTTAATACTACTGTCAGATATTTCCTATACCTCACTGCAATACTTGTAATATTTTAATAATATACTGTAGGCTATTCATTTAATTGGATAAGGGAATAAAGACATTCAAACATGCTACATTACAACATGCTGTGCTGTCTGTGCTTTCATCCTTTCCATCAATCTTTCTTTTGTTCTACCTTTTTACAAACTGTATTAATGTTGTAATGGATATCGGGACGGAACAGCTGCCCATGTATGGAGTAGTTCATTGGCTATGTGACGTCACAGACTGACCATACTAGGAGACCTTTGTGAGCCTATTTTAAGAGTATCACTTTCCCTCAGTATTATTCGAGAGTGATATTCGTTCTTACTTTACCTTGCCACAAGCCTACGTACATTACTTCACGGGAGATGTGATATCACTTTGCGTAATAACACGTTGACTGTGGTCCAATACCAAGTCGCTATGACGTACGAAACACGCAGATGGTTCAGAACAGTGAAAAGACAAGACAGTTATGCATTTATACATATATTTAAAACGTAAAGTTATTTCCATAAATTCCTCCCACATTCGGGAGAGTTATGGTTTTCTCCTGAAAGGGAGATTCTCCTGAAATGATAAAGAAGTCGTGAATTAATTCAACACAAATGTCCTCTAAAACGTCGAGGATCATGCTTTTTTGCTTGCAAAAAGAACACGTTTGCATACTAACAACCTCATAACAGTGTACGCAATTGTCAAAAACGTAGTTAATATCTATTTTCATTGTTCCTCTAAGATAGACACAATGCCTGTACAACAGCTATATACTGTTGTGTTTTGTCAACTTATCTCACCCCGCATCACCTCACCTCACCTCACCTCACCTCACCTCACCTCACCTCATCTGCTAGGTGAAGTAGGGTGAAATGGAATAAAAAATCCAATGGCATGTACCTGTAAGCAACACCTCACCAATGAATCACTAAGTATCTCCATCAAATATCTTCTGTCTACGATCATCAAGGTTGAACTCATGATGCTACCGTACTTGGTAGCGAAATTTGCTACTCAGTCAAGTCCAGAGTATGTGATATATAATCCTAGCTAGTTAGTTAGATTAGGTATAATCCTAGCCACCTTCTGCTATGTGTTTTGGCATCTTCCTAAATTCCAATATTTCCCACCCTGTATATTTGTGCTAAATTTTTTGATAAATAAAATGATACACCTCGTAAAGCCAGGAACACTAGGTAGAACAGTAGATAATAAAACAATTTGCAAAAAACGAGATTCTTACTCAATTTGGCATCCCATCTCTATATAAAACTACCTTACATAATCCCTTCATGCCAGCAATGACCCTTCCTTACACAATGCACCGTCGGCATAGTACCCCAAGACTACACTGCAAACGACAGTCTGAATGACTTTCAACACAGAAATGAGATGCTACGTGACGTAGCTCGACAAAATGAAAACTTTTATAAACAGATATGGTGTAAGTGAACTGTAACTAAACATATTTGTATGTAATCATTTGAATGTGACCCATTACTCTTGTAAGCGTTTGAAAACACCGCCTCATAACACTAGGAGATGAACGTATTTCGTTGAAATATCTTTACATAATTCTGAACTTAACATAATTGACATGTTGAAACACACAAATCCATCAACCTCACCTTTCGGCGTAAATATACCCCCTCTGAATTGAAGTGTGTTTCTAAGATTTACAACAGTTTAGAAAAATTAGCGATACAATGTAAAAATTTTCAGGGTTGTTTGTAAAGACCAGTGCGAAAATCTGAAGGAAGACAACGAATTAATTATACACATGCATGGTAAAGCTCCTAAAGCTAAGATTATATTACTTAAAACTTGTAGATTTTCTAACTATTGAAACATGAGTCATGAGTCATGAATTACAACCCCTTTTATCGTATTAACCGTATAGATAAAGTTGCCCTTCAAACAGAAAAAGAACAAACAATTTAACTAGCTTAATATCAGAAAATCTTTAATGAAGTGATAGAATAAGTTTCCTACCGCCATAGAGCAAAACACCTTATCGAAGATATAGTGGAATAATTATCTACGTCATACTCTAAGTTCTTTAATACTCCTTATATCATAGTGGTTGGTGTAGTCCTACATGCACAAATAAGCAAAAGCCTGCAACTTTCGACGGGAGTTCTTGCAATTTTATTTCCAGTGTGTTTTTCTAAGAGCTCTCTGACCTTGCAGACACTTCAAATTCTTTTGACTTCGTACTTTGTCCTTGAAAACTATCGAAAAATACAAATACAAAATACAAAATATATGTCCTGTACCACACAAAATGCAAAATTAAACATTGCACTGAAGATTAAATACAAATAACACAATTGCATACGAAACACGTTAGACCCATGACTGTACGTTACAACACAATTTGAAAATTTACAGCACTTTCTTTGCAAGATGTATTTGTACACACGGTATGGTGACAACACGCAATTAAAGCGATATGATCCAAATATCACTGCACAAGTTCATTGGAAATTCACGTACCTTTTTATGTTTACTGGGAATGGTAAGGCTTTAACACCAGTAGATAATTGCAATAAACCATGCTCAAGTCATAATCATGGTGCACTCCCTGTTACTGTGGTTAATAAAATCTAGTCAATAAAATGTTAGAAAGTTATCTACATGGCGCAATAATATTATAGTTTGCATGGTCAGGACCATGAAAACTATAATTTTAAAAAACAAAGAGCAATTTGCCAAACATTTGTATTGTCTTTTTAGCCAAGTGAAATGCTTATGCCGTATAAATTAGACTCCGTACAAAGGAAGTTACAAACTCTTACAGGGATGATAACATTTGTTTTAAGGTTTTATTCAAAGAATAAATTGCATGCTGAGAGGAGGTTTTATCTTACCAATTATTACCAGTACACGGTTAAGATGTCTCAAACTATTTGACTTCTTGTTCTCATGTAAAAATCTTACGAACATGCTGAAAATCAACAATAGATAGACGGTCTGCTTGAATTATTTCACAAAGAGTTAGCTATTGATGATACAAAAACAGTGTACGTCAACACACATTTTTCTCCTTTACTGTAAAGTACAGTCTAACAGTGATAATACCACAACCGCAAACTTTGGAGGAATCTTAACGGGCAAATATCAGGTCGATTGACATTTAGTTTGAGATCTAGGCTAGAAAACGTTTTTTAGGGTTACCATGCGATCATCCATACTAAAATCATATGTACATTACGCAGAATATTACCATTTTACCAACTGCAAAAACTAGTAGAGGTGAGACTTTGCAAGCAGAAGGCCGGACGGTGCTGTAATGGGACACGTAATATCAAAATGACTCAAACATATCCCCTTTCCTCAAGTAATGGGGATGCTCCCATTGATTTTCACATTTTCACACTGTAACTTTTGCCTTAAGGGCTTTTTCCCCCCCCCCCCCCCCCCACATTTTTACACAAATCTCCTCTACTGAACAACATTCCTAAGTAGGGCAAATAAATGCATTTCTGGGGTGAAATCTTTCACAAGTGAAAAGAAACACCAAACTTTGCACAAATGCTCCTTGGGGGTTGCTCTTCTGAAAAAACCCGTTAGTCACTCACAATTCGTAATGACGACCGATTTTCCAATATGACCGCCATTTTCGGTTTGTAAACACTATTTTAGGCACAATTTTGTGCAGAATTATTCTATAAGAATGGTCTTGGTGTCAAGTTATACATTTTTTACCATGGAGAAGGTAGATTTACCATTCTAGAAAGGCTCAGTGCTTCCACAAGCACATTATTGAATGTGAAAAATGTGTACTCAGTAGGACGTTTTGTGTACTACGTTGAGTGGTACAGGTTTCAGAGGCACGTCATATGCACACCCCACCCCACAACTCTTCGACCCAATATGTTTTGGAAGCCTTATGAACCCCCCAAAGGCGAAATTTAGTAGTAGCAGTAAATATTTTGGGCCTCACTTATCCAAAATGGCTACCAAAACAAAATAGTGGCAAAAATTATAAATATTTTGTGTTAAATAATAAATAAAAAATATTCTTTAGAAATATTTTGGAGACATCTACTTTCAAGATTTAATAATATTTTATGGAGAAAATCTGAAGTTAATTTTTGAAACTGTTTTGGCGAGGTTCAGGGTAACTAAGATGGCAAAAAACAAAATGGCCGCAAAAATGAATAAAATATTTTCAAAAATTGTGCAAAAACATTGCAAAATTCCGCAATCCCCATTCATCATACTGATTTTACCTATGTTTCAATCATAAAACAGAAAATAATATGAAAAATAATCATTACAAATACCTTTGAAACAGTTGCCCTTAATATCTGGCCAAATTTTACGATAAATTAACAATTTTTTTTTTCAAAATATTTCTTTTGGAATTCAGGACAACCAAGGTGGCGGAAAAAGTAAAATGGCCGCCAGTGCAATAATTATGTCAATATATTATAGTAATAAGAAAAATAATCATTAAAATAACTTTGATACGGGTTAACTTAGCCTCTGTTCATATTCTGTTACAAATAAATATTCAAAGGTATTTTTCTGGTCATTTTTTTTTCCGGATCGAGGTGAATCAAGATAGCGGAAATAGCAAGATTTCCCTTTTTTGTCACTGGGTGAACCGAGCGTTCTGGTGAAACAGTAATCTCGAAGGCAGACTTGATAGATAAAAACATTTTCCATTAATAAAATGCATTTCGAACCTTCCGCTTTTAAGCGCTGTCAATAAAACATTACCAAGCACGCTGCCCCTAAAACTACAACTAACATTTCGTGTGCTTCTTACTATCATATTATACTTTCACGCAGTCATCTCCTTTGATTGAATGACGATCTTTTAAACTCAAAGCTAATCCTGCAACACGGTACCACTAATTTTGTACTCAAAAATGCATTCTCCTACTAACATAAACTTGCCAAGTGTAAACAGACTGGTAGATTTCAGTCTCAAAAACTTGATATAAAATCAACAACGGGTAAAAGAAGTGGTTTGGACTTGATTTCATCAATTCATTCTTTTTAGGGCTATATGTATTGGAAAAGCAACATGTTAAGGAAATGGGCGTTTTTATAACCAATTCACAAAGCAGCTCAAATTTCACTATATTTACTGACATTTACAACAATCATTTAACATAAAGCTCCTTTATACGATTAGAGGGCGCACCACAGATTTCGACATCATTTTTGTCTGTTTTTCTAGTTATTGTGCATTGTGACACATTGTACTTGAAATTTTTGAAAAAAAGTAAGCCAAAGCCTTATGGTACCCTTCCCACTTGAGGTATTTTAGTATTATACTTATGCGGAATCACTGGGAGCACATGGCTAAACCCGTAGCAAAGGGGAGGGGGCAAGGGGCCCCCTAAAAAATTTTATTCCCCAAGAAAATTCAAAAGTGTCATTGCCTTAATGCATTTTAGTAAATCTCCCTCCCCTAAGAAAACCACCGCCCCTTTGGAAGCTATTTCGCCCCCTTTACACCTTGTCTGGCTACAGGTCTGGAGGGGGTACTTGCCCCCTCCCTCTACACACAATTTGTTCAGACCTTAGAACAAAATCACAAACAAGGAAGGAAAGGAAGCCGGACCATGAGAAACTACATATTTTCCTGTAACGTTTATTTTTTGCAAAGAAAAATGGATCAAAACATTACAACAAACTTTCGTAAATTGCTCAACATTTCTTTTCCGTACGCTTCGCTCATATACTCTTCTTGAAAACTGTACTTTGTCACAGTATCGTATAGGTAAACGTGGGAGACAAGTTGGCGATTGATTTCGAAAAAGTTTTGGTACCATAATTAATTTTTTTTTACAATAAAATGGACGTCGGTTCCCCACCCACACTTTTGTGACCTGAAGTGAAAATATGAGGATCACTAGCAACTTATGTACATCGTAATCTACACCATGATGCATGCAGAAACAATCTAAATGCTCAATTATTTCTCTCGGTGTGCCCATAAGAAAATGTATCTCATTATGGCTGCTTTCTGCACAATAAATTGACAACTTAAGTGGAATTGCCTCGTTACTATAGCCTACTCTGTGGGATAGTTTGAGGAGAAATATTGTTTGCAAAACACTTACAACCCCTCCCCCTCCCGCCATGTACTTTCCCCATCAACTACTATCATCATCAACTGACAGGCGGTTAGTTACTGTTTTACATCATTGGCCAAAACATTTCATCACTATCCCAGGGAGTTATACCTGGAGGACTCAGGATTTTCTCTAGAAATAGTCCACAGAGGCCACTAAAGCCACCGAATTTAGGAAAACTTCTCAGGGATGATTCTGTCCCCAATCTCAAACTATACTATAGGCATACAGTACTGGTACTGATTACACACGGCCACTGTGTGTTGCGGCCGCGTCTACCTCGCGATATGCACGTGCACAGTCCAGAATTGGGTAGATTTACGAACATCGGAGTCGCGTCAAAGGCTAGAGTCACAGCAGGAAACTCGCGAGCCATTTTCCCTGACTCGAGTCTTCAAGTGGACTCTAGTCATGCTATGCTCAAGTCCAAGTCAAGTCATTTTAGGAGGTGACTGGAGTCAAGTCAAGTCATTTAGGGTTCCAGACTTGAGTCAGGTTAAGTCATTTTGGCTGATGATCAAGTCAAGTCAAATATGCGACTCAGGTCGACTCGAATCGAGTGGCTTGAATTGTTACAACACTGGGTATGTGATCCACCAACGTTGCCCTCACTTATGGAGATAATCATGTTTACAAACCCTTCACACTTTTAAACTCTGGTGACCTCAAATGATCTTTAATTCCCACTAAAAAGAGTAGAATTATAAGACGCATACAAAGTTTTTCCCTCTGATGTATCACAAATTTTGAGACAAAATTACCATTGCCGTAACATATCTTGCCCACTAAAAACGTCGCCCCTATGAACTTGCTACCTTGCACACCTCAACTCCTCGCCTGGCTACGGGCCTAGTGCAATCTTCCAATACCTCCGTCTACGGACCATCCATCTGAATACTAATGTGTACAAGTATAATGTGTCGGTGTTTAATAGTACACGAAGTTGGTGATAACAACCAGAACTATGCAGAAGAACACAAAGGGTAACACTGTTACTCGTCATTCTATGAACAGCACCTACACACTCTTTTCCTTCGCATGTGTCAAACTTTGGTTCATTGAAAATGTAAGCAGATAATGCCACGGCCTCCAACAATTTTGGTTATTTCATTACTACGGCATGCAACCTTTCATAGACGAATTCACCAACCTGTCTGAATTTCTTCAAAATGCAGACTTTTGCATGTATAACAAAATAAACTAATACTAATCAATGTTATCGTCAACTTTGTGAAATTATTGAATCGATCCTGATATTCTTTCAATGACTTATATCCTTGGAACTTTAGGGTTCTGTGCCCTGTACTCCTTCTAAGACATTAGCCGGCATAGGCATACTACAGTGGAAAAACGGTTGGCCTTTGAATCTCACGTTAATGAATTGAACTCGGCCTTCGCCGTCTATGGACTACTGAGTTCCAGGTTGCTTACGTACCCACAGAATACTATCCAAATAGTCACTCTCAGACTTGAAGTCTAAACAACGTAATGAGATATTGCAGTTCTCAATTTCAGACAAATCTGTTTCACCACACCACTAAAAAAAAAAGGATAAATGCGTCACTGATTGCAATGCTTGTTAATACTTCATTTGAAGACATAAATTTCGTCACATCATTCCTAGAGAGTTTAAATACATAACCTTCTTCATTATAGCCGATTTCATTTACTTTTTATCATTTGTGAAGGTATTAATTAATGTTGGCTTGCAGCAGATTGTTTGGACCTGAAACATTATACTCTAAGTCCGTTCCTTTATTAATGTTTACCTTAACACAGGTTTGTAATTTTTCATCGCGGTCTCATGTAGCTTTGTAACATGCGTGCAATGTCTGTTTATCACTTCCCAAATTACACCGAAAAATGAAAGTTTATTACGAAACGAAAAAACAACACGTTTCTATAATTTGCTAGAAAAGGGCAACATAATTTAATGAATTTTCGTTTGGGAAGCGTAAAAAAGGCAAAAGTGATCTGTAAACAATATAAATAATCACAGAAATTTGTATATTTCTTGTAGTAAATATCAAGACGAAGCTGAGAGATTGAAAATTTGACTTTAAAAAGCTAAATTATGTATGAAAAGAAAGCTTAAAAGATTTTTAAGATTTGCTCAAAAGGAGAGATACTTTTCTCATCAACATGTATTTTTTGTCATTTGCTATTCGCTTTAATAGTTTTGACGTCACACAAAGGTCAAAGGCTTGTTGCCACAACCTAAAATTCAAGCTAACATAAAAGTACGTAACTGATCTAGCTGTACCGTTAGCATTTAGCAAAACGTCCCTGACCATACTTCAAAACAACAGCGAATGAATATTCGTAATCTCGGTAAAATCCATGGCTTCAATTTCCGTTAAAAAGTGTAAAATGACAAGGTATCATAATTCTTAATCATTCGTATACAGTAATTATAACCCGGTCCCAATTAAAGATCGTCAGCTATTTTCCTGACATGTGGGAAACATAACGATAGGAATTTATTGCTTTCTCGTGTGTATGGCGATTGTTACATATTTCACGAAGCACGATTTTCAGGTATAGCGCCACCAACTCTAGAATATCCTTGGCTGACAAACGAACTTCGTTCTGTTTCGTGGCCTCTGGACCGTTGACGAAATTTTCAACAGAAACCAAGCGAACCCTCATATGAAAACACAAGTAAGTCTTTTACCCCGTTTTCCAAATTTCTACATAATGGCTGTTGAGATTTTGAGCTACGAGGGCTCTGGTAGTTCCCATTTAAAACTTCACTTAAAAGTGAATTTTGCACGGTGGAAGGATATACAATAATGCAAAAGTGCCTAAAATACCTTCAGTCCCGGTTTCAAGTAGCAGATACTGCAATATGTTTTCCAACATATCTGCATCACAGATTGAACACATTCTTTCAATAATATAGTATACGATATCCCAAAAGTTTTAGGGACTATTACGTTGGTAATCTTTCCGGCAGATGAACACTCTTGAAATGATGGCGCTCTACCTACCGTGCAAAACTGTGAACTATCGCTGCAGAACCTGCAGGCACAGCAAGGCGTGCCGACTCTCACTTGCTCAGCGAGGTACTGTAGGCTATCTTGTGAAGATATAGATGAGTGAGTAACCCATGGTGACAATCGGGAAACGAGACTGACCTGAGAAGGGAGTGTCGTCACGTGATAACAGAAAATTAGGCCAACATGATTTTGTTAAATTGTATTTCTTTTGAAAAAGATTAAAATGTCGTTACACGTCTCCGTAAATGATGTGTGCTTAAGACCAAATAAGACCACGTTTGTCACTATGGCAACAGACTGGAAACATGGAAACACCTGTGGTTTCATCACCGAGAAGAAATTTTATCAAATCATCGAAGAAACAATGTGATCGTTTTACATGGCAGTGGATAGAACTTACTTAATCCAATAATCCACACTCTTTAGCTCATGTTTTTCTTTTTTTCTACTACTTCAATGGTATTTTGGATAAATCTTCATTTCGTTTCATTCCAAAACGTTTCATCATGTCAGCATTACGGTTGAACGACAGAGAGATCACCCAGAGGGAAGCGCCATTTTGTCGCAGTCTAGGGCTAAGTTAAATTAAGGTGGAGTATCGCTCATCGTCGGTTTTATAGCACTTTCATCTTCCAATTAATGTTTCATCGATTTCCTCGATCTACATGCAGTTTGGCATGAGGACAACCACGAACGAGAGCAAACAACACTCCACATAATGCATCACGGATGTCAATATATTGAGGTACATGGGGTGTCGTGAAACGGTTGAGAAACCAAGCGAAATGCGATACTATTCTAGACTAGATAATAATCTCAACCGTAGACTAAGTTTCAAATATTCTTGTCAAACGGTTTCCAACCAACTTTTCTGTGATTATTTTGAGTGACAATCGACGTACTCGCCATATTTTATATTAAATCAGTTTGGGTCGAAGTACAGCCCGCTTTCTTCCAGTATAGATTTTTTCTCTTTCTGAAGTGTCATTAATTGCCCCTCCTTTGATTATGTGAGACTTACAGTCAGCCCCTCAACCGAAAAAATCCACAGCCCCGGGCCCCACAACGGACCAACCCCCTCCCCCCACAAACTTTTGAGGTGTTACATCACTCAAAACTCATAATCCGACTTTTCTAATTACCGCTTCAGACGTTTAAGGAGTTAAAGGAGCTACTGAAAGAAGAAAAACAAGTTTGATACGGTACATCGTTATAGGTTCATTCCATGATGTATAGCAATCCACTCGCGGCAGTACACAAGATGGGGGCAATCAGAACATTGCTGAACATTGCTCTTGTTTGACCGTTGTCTTATTGTCCTTTTCGTCATTAGCGTTCAGTCTTGGGGAACATGTCTGGATTCTCACACACTGCGACCATTACATTATCTCCCCAACAAATGATTTCAAACATTCGTTCCAAAATTCAACTGATACAGAAAGGAGCAGATCAAGTCGTCCAGTTACGTTGACAAGTAAAAACGCAAATTCGGTGTAAGTGAACACGAACACAAGAGAGGCCTGAGAAACAAGTTTCTGTTCTTGATTTAAATCACACATACCTTACTCATTTTATGGGTAATTGGAAGCTTTTAAAGAATACATTGTAATCTGTAACAGACACCAGAGGTAATGATATTTAAAAGTGTACCTCACGTTTAAAATTTCCTAAACGTTGTTACAAAGCTTGGCAAATGAATCCAAACGGTCCAACTGCCATCTTCACAAGACATTCCTGAGCTGAATTGCAAAGTGCCGAAGCTTATTCACTCAATTTAAAATGGTAGATTGCACGATAATTTGTCTGCTCAATTATTGTCTTCATTTTTCTTTGTTATCTCGAAAGCCACTGCACCTGCCACCTTGTGCCAAAATGTGATCGCTGTCTCACTGTTATAGGGTGACTTGACTATACAAGCCCTCTCTGTATACCATGCTATGCAATAAGTTAATTTTTCAAGGTAACAGAAACATTTTAATTTCAAAAGGAAACAAAAGCAGGTAATGTGAGTTGTACAATAAGGATATTACAAATTACTGTACAATCGACTATTTCAAATTAAGTGTATAAATTGCAACATTTTATATCTCAGCAATGAGGTAATCTTTGAAAATGGGAGTTCGATGAATGAGATTCATTTTCCATGACATTTCATTTTTGTAGTTCTAGACTTCAGTTATGTACAATTTAAATTCATGAAAATTCCTTGCTATAAAGTGCATAGGCTATTTCCTTCATTTTCAGCTAGCATGCAAGAGCTTAGACTTGGCCAAGTCTCTCGTGAGTGTTCTCGTACTGCTAGTACCTACAGCTCACCATATTTACCTTGGGTTTAATACGCCCTCTATCGGCTGCTTATTTGTATTGCTAAGCAATACAAATAAGCAGCCGATAGAGGGCGTATTAAACCCAAGGTAAATATGGTGAGCTGTAGGTACTAGCAGTACGAGAACACTCACGAGAGACTTGGCCAAGTCTAGCAAGAGCTATACATGTATATGCCGCGTATTCTGCTTAAACACAAACAGTACCACAGCAGATTTCAAATAGGTGGCGCCAGATAAAATCAGTGGTTAGCAATCGAGATGTCAAGGATGGATTCCCAAAGGTTCAAGTAAGGTTTGGGTTTTCATCAAAGAGCAATGTCCTTTTCCCGTATGATCTGACTGAATTTTGAAATCTGATATGAAATTGTACCCTAAATGACTTCTACGTTGTATCTCATCCGTCAGATCTACCCCTTATTCGCGGCCCTCGAGTACCATAAAATAACTACCTTTATCGTACTGGCTTTCCTAAAGACAAAAGTCAGAACACATATTTATACCAATTAAAATGAGGGGCAAAAGTTACATAAGAGACATAACAGATTTCGTTGGCTTGAACTCTGGACATTTACACTTTGATCTTAGTTTATGAGTCCAGCGGTGTAGTGACGCATTTTTGTGGTTAACCTGAAAACACTGGGCATCCGCCTTCAATAGATTTTGAAGGATCGATTTGTATCTCCAGGTGTGATGTGACTAGAATCGGAGTTAGTGGCTAAATTAGTTACCAAATGAGTTTTAAACCATGAAAATCGGTTCAGATTTAGTGAAGTTATGCAAGGAAATAAAATTCAACAATCTGTCAAATAAAATTCAATTATCAAATTATTGATATTTGAGACAAAAAACATCAAGTAGGTACTACATGTTCCGAAATTAACGAATAGCGTGCTTATCATTGCAGACAAGCATTATTTTGTGGTATTTTCAGCAATGAGGTACACCCCTTGTCTTTGTTCGGGCTGTGAATAGCTGGTAGAAATACCAAGGTCAGTTTGTTGTTTACGGTTTTTTTATCGTTAAAAATCGGCCAAGTCGTGACGATATCGGCCAAGTCATGACGCCCAGTTTCAAGGGGCAGATTTTTCTAACCATGAAGCTGGTACATCCTGTCCTCCAATTACCTCCCAACTTTCCTTATCACCGTTGTGTTACTGTCTGAAATATCCAATGATTTCGTCTATTGTCTGCATTTTCAGACATGGAATAAACTGTTTCCTTCCATGCAATTACTCATTACCACACGAAAGTATCCAAAGATGGAGAAGAAATCAAGGAATTCTGTAATACAATATTTTATTCATAGAATTCGTCTACACACAAGAGATAGTTACATCATTATTTTTACATCATATTTTTACAATCTAAATCTTTTGTACATAGAAGTCAACGAGTACAACAAAAAGTACACACAGACTCGGCCAATATAAAAATGGCTTTTAACCAATTTCAAAGATGTCAAATGAAAGTATAATGAAGCTTGCTTCACTCTGCTCTTAAATTATTTAGCAATGGCATTTAATAGAGATATTATCTCACCAGCTTAAATTACACTGGCTTAAATGTAATTAAAATACTGTCAAACCGTACTTTCTTGGACAAAAACAAGGCCTATATCTGTGGACTGGACCCCAATTTCCCCTCTTCTGCTCTTGTCTCTTTGCCCTCACCCAAAGCAACTATTTGGCAGTTCCACTGCTATATTTAACAATTAAATGTGATATCATAATCCTGCATTCCATTCTCATATATGGACTCATTCCTACACTACATCCCTGCCGGATCATTTCTCCTCACACACTTTACAAACAATACCTTGCATGTCTGTGCCCACAAACAATAAGAGGGCTGTGTGATAAACCTTTCGACAGGGAAATATTCACTGGCACTTATGTATCCAAGTTTTTTACCACCTCCATTCTTGTCAGGGTACAAAATAATCCAATACATCACAGGGTACTGTGGCATAAAGTATAATGCTTGCTTGTAAATGAAAGAAAAAGCTTCAAACAATATTTTACAAATGACCACTTTGTCAAGAGATGCAGAACATATATACTCATTGTAATCATATGGCTTTCCAATATAAAAACCTGGTACATGATATTCTATGTGCATTTTGTACAGTTCCAGAATCACACAAGTGGGCAATCAACAAGAGAACACTAGAGGGGGTTTATAAGGAGGGAACCTTGTCAGTTCATAAACCAGACTACTGTGGCTGAAATCTAAATTTCATAAGTTACTAGTAAGTGGCAGTTTTTGGCCTGTACAGACATCTACCCCACTTAATCCTGTTATTTTAAAGCACAGCTGCAGATGCAGCACTTGAGTATCAAACCAACTGCAGGCCCTACTCACTCCTTCCACCCCTCCCCTCTTGCATTTCCACTCTTCTGGAGTTATTTTGCTGCCTTTGAAAATAATTAGCAGCCCTGAAAGGGACCTCATCTCTTAGGGTCTAGACCTTTGATCTAGAATGCCACCCTGATATCATCTCATCCAGCCCTCATTTTCTTCACCCCATCCAGCCCTCACTTTTCTAAGCTGACATATTTGTCAGTGGATACTATGCTTGTTACAATCACAACACAATGTCAGCCATTCTGAAAGTGAAAAACTCTATTAAGTGTACTGACAACTATTTCAAGTAGTGTCTCTGTTACAGTGGTGTTGAATGCATACCAAAAACCACATGCCCAAATGTTTCTTTAAGGAAAAGGCAGTAATAACTTAATTGAACAGCAGAGATGTGAATGCCTGCATACAATACTTCTCTGTAATTTGATTTCATAACAAAAAAGGAGCAACTTCAAGCCACTCTTTAAGTAATGTCAAAGCTGGTAAGACAGATATATCATTTGAAAAGCTTAGTTTTAGACTACTACATTACCTTCCTATTGCCCACCCTTCCCACTTGTACTAAGGACACCAAGTTACCACAAGAAGTGCCCTCCTTACAAAGTCTTTACCAATGTTCCATTGCATGAACCTTTTTTACTAGTAACAGTACAAAAATACAACCATTTACAAAGCAAAACAATGATAGTCTAGAGCTACATTAAATATTTAATCACAAGAAGAAGCAACTAGTAAAAAAATATGCCCCCAAAATTTGTATTTTTCAAGTCCATCAGCTAAGAACAAGGGGCAAAAAACAAATCAAGTAACACTGTAGGTTTTCTGCTCATCTGGTGTAGTTAAATTCACAGAGGGACACTAAACTGAATGTGACCAACTTCTCTTCCTTAAATTCTCTACATTATGAGTCTGTCATGTGTACCCCCCAAAAGACAGATACTACACAATATCTTAGCTGAAAGGCCGCAAAGGCCTGAAAACTGATGACTTTACATCGCTGATACTTCCTATTATCAGTATAACAATGGAAATAATATACTGTAACTGTATTATCCATTGAAATAATAAAAACTGAAACATTTAAAATTCCTCCTACCAACAAGGTTTCCCTGTTTTGTGCTTGAATATAAAGAATATATAACTTGCAAAATACAAAAGAGGTATAAACAAACTGATTGGCTTTATACTCAGTAATTAAAATCAATAACTAATACCTGTTTTAGACTTGAGCACAATGTTCATCTTTCTTGAGTGTACTTAAAATATCTAACCCTTTTTACAAGAACAGCATCAGCAGGTTTGAGGTACATGAATAGTTTAGAATATGGGCAAGCTTTCATCCCACCTTCAAGAACCATACTATCAAGAACCATTCTATTGTCTTTACAGAAAACAAAACGGTTTTATTAAATATTAAGGGAAGAATTGAATTTCATTTTTCAGTGAGATATGCTGAAAGCTGTTCAGGTAAATGAAACAGACTCAAACAATTAAAAATGCAGCATTTTTGAAGGTGAACCTTTTTATCACTAGACTGTAGCTACAAATCACCTTACTTATGTTACAAAAATGAATTTAGTATGTTTATTTTTGCTAATTAAATGCACTTTTGTATCACCTTATATATAGGTATGCAGGAAGGGTACCACTGATCTGATATTCGTTTTCAGTAAATAGTTCAAAGAATTTTCATTTTAAGATTGCCACTTCCCACATGAACCTTCTGTAACATACAACAAAAGAATGAATTGCAAATCATAAAAATATATAAAAAAAAACAAAAAACACACAAAAAAAAAAGAAATAAAAAAAAAAATAAAAAAAAACTGGCATGGTAAAGCTGGTGGTCAGTGCTCAAGATTAATTAAAAATAATTAGCTGACATTATTTGGAGTTTTATAAAACTTCTAAAAGTTTGCCCAATGAATCTATTATTACTTTCACCTTCACTGAGCGAACTGCACTACTCTTAATACACAGGTACAGGAAGTCTTCGTCACCAGACACCGACAATAACAAGGTGTCACAACATAAATTTTCAAACATATGAGAATCTTCCTAAAATGCAACATTCTTCTTCGATGTATACAAAACCAGGCAAGACCCCTTAATACAAGCAATGCCCCTTAAACAATGCAATGTCTGTACAGTTTCTCAAGGCTACACAGCAAACTGTTGTTTGGATGACTTGCAACAATAAAAAGTGAGGTCTCATGATTGGCAAAGTAAGATGAACTAGTCTTGTATCAATTAATTTAAACTCAACAAGCCTGTTTCTTTTATAATAACTATGCATTATAGCTCATTGCACTTGTAGTGATTGAAACAGCACTTTAATACAACACTAGGAGATGTATCTATAAACTGTTTAACAATCTTTTACATGATTTTGAAAGGAAATGTTTTCAACACTATTTAAATACACAAATTTGTGAACATTTTCTTTTAGCATACATGTAAAACTGGACTGTCTGTTCCACCAGGGATTTAAAACCACTCCATAAAATTACCAAAAGAGAAGTAATTGGTAGGTATGACTAGAAATAATAATACAAAGATATGAGGGAAGACCACCATTTAGTAAGAAACTGACTAAAGATATCACAATCTTCACATTCATACTTCACATTCATATTTCACATCATAAAAAATTGTAGATTGCTAAACCATTCAAGTCACTAATTACAAGCCCATTCCCACCCAATTCTCCATTATTTTCAACACACTGTAAAATCACAGCCCTACCTACATAAAGTAGATCATAATAAAGCTTTGCACCAATCGATCTTCTCTAAATTAAGCAATAAAATAATTTTTCTTCCTATCATGAAATACCACACTTTATAGAAGATACCATGGATCACCCACTACTGTAAAACACTCAGAAGCCTTTACACTCTTATCATCTACACTTTACTTCATTTTAAACTATTTCAAGACTTGAAAGCTGGGAGGATGCACAGCTTTTTGAAGTAATGAATACAAATGCATAGTATCGGTATCAATTTTTTTAATTTCTTGTCCTTATATAAATGTACTTATATGCTCAAAAACAAACATAGAAAGACGCTCTGCTTGAATTATTTGACATAAAGAATGTTTGCTATTAAAGATACAAAACCAATTGACGCTATACATACTCTTTGTCCAGACAAACAGTAATCGTTACTTCCTACTACAACAGAGTGAGATTGTTGCCAGCACTTAGCCTGAAAGGAGGTCTGATATGGTTAAACTTGTTTCTATTCCCACAGATAAATGTCATGCTAGTCAATAGAGAAAACAAAGGAATCGTTGCACATCAATACCATGGCTAACAAAGTGAACAATGCATTCTGAGATTACCTCAAAACATGTGAAAAGGTCTAATACTCACATACAGAAATCTAACCTCCACACACACAGTAATAAAACTATTTATCTCACAAGTACGAGTCTACAGCACACACAAATATCTATCCTCACTTACAAGATTGTAATCTCACATCAAACACCCACATGAAAGGGTTTACCATAACCAGAAATACATAACCTCGAAAGAAAACTTTTAAGTTTAGACTCACGAAGATAGAGATCTTCAAAAATGATCCAACCTTTTTTTTTTCGTTCTTCTCCTATTGCTTTCAACTTAAGCTAAGCACACTCTGGTTTGAGAAAATTTTGAGGTAACATTTTACATGTGAAGTTGCAAAATAGCTAACCACTTCAGAATATGGGTATGCTTCCCATACATACACACTTCAGTAATGAATAGTTCAAAGGAATATCTCTAAATTCAAACAACGTTGGCTTGCTTTCTCTGTAAAAGCTTATTTGTGTGATTTCAGGATTACTAAAGCAAGGAAGGTGGACTGCAGTGCCTGCTCTACTTATGCAACTGTAATGTGCCCAAAGGCTTAGACATCTACTCACCCCTGCCATTACTGACATAACAAATCTACCAATACAATTTGACAATAGCGGCTGGATGGATATGTTGTACAGATCAAGATACGCAATGCAGCAGATGATGGAGGAACTGAAGGACAATGATACAATACCAAAAGTAACCCAGGTATGACAGCACAGAGCATGAACAAATCCATAAATAATAGCTGAATGCATGGTAGGACTTAAGGACGACAGGACGGTAACAGGGAGATCCAGAGATGATGTATAGCACATGACATGGGAAGGGATAAAAAGATGGTAGTACCATACCTGATGGCAGAGATTTACAATTATGATAGTATACTGTATGAGAGGGGATACAGAAATGACAGCACAAGTAGTATATGCTCAAGTATGTTTTTACATTGTATGGGAGGGGGGATACAACGGTGGCACCATGGGTAATGTATATCCAAAAATGGTTTACGATTCTCCTTCTTCCTTCCAAGACTTTTCAGAGCATTTCACAGGTCTTCAAAACTTCCTACGTGTATCCCACCTATCTCTAGACATGATACTAACAGCCGTACACAATAAAACGAACACCTTACACATCACCAATATTAGCAATTTTCACACCAGAAAGCTTCTTATGTGATGATACTGCTGCACATAAAGATAATCCCAATGCTGATAACAGCTTGCAGCAATCACTATCTGACTGCACTTGAAATATTTGAACTTGGCTTAGATGACCTAGTATCATGCTCCCCTACTATTGTTTCACCCTCTACTACTACAGATGGAACTTTCTGAACAGGTGTCTTATGCTCTGAACTTTGACCTCCCTCATCACTTGAAGTAACCTTGGAAGGACTCTGTTTTGAACCCTCTATGTCAGACTTTACTTCCTTACTAGGAGACCTCATGACTGATGTTTTACTGACAGGGTCTGACTGGCCATCTGTTGATCTCTCTTCTTCAGCTGAATGGGTATCTGAAGTTCTCTCCTCGGAGTCCTCCCGAATGGGTGCCATTGGTTTAGCAGACACTACAGTTTCTTCTGAAGGAGAGTCATTCTCATTCACCTTAGCCTTCTCTTCCTCCTTCAGAATATTCAACCACATTTCATGGTTCTCTTTCAGATGTTTCGTCAAAATGCTCACCATTTTCCGAGTCTTCTGAGGAGCAGTACTCTTAGGAATCAGCTTTGAATCTTCTGTCAAATACAATAAATTCATAATCATATTGATGTAGGTAAGGGCTTTTCAAACTGAGGTGGGTACATTTACCCCTAGGGTTATGTGGTAACTTATGCAAATATCCTTGCCAAATGACGATTCTTTCATTTGCTTGATCATGTATTAAATCCTAGTACACACGTCTGCTTATACAGGTAGAAGAACAATGTAATTCTCCCTTTACAAAAGTGCTTACACAGTTACAATCAAACTGTAGCATTGCTGGTTTAAAAAGGAAAAAATATATTCTCCTCCGGAGACATCATGGGTCTTGCGTACAGCAGGAAATGTCAATGACAAAGAGATGACATATCTCGGTCTAGGTCAGTATAATAGATGTTGAACAAGAGTTGCTAGATATAGAAATATCTTCATCGAGGCTCCACAGATATCCCTTTATCCTTGGGTGGAAAAAGTTGGGAAGCCAGGAGGCTGAGCCCCTTTCCAGGATATCTGGATATTTAGAGGGAAATTCTGGCAATTGGAGGGAAGCTAACCTTTTTGCTAATGAGATATGGAAGAAAGTGTGGCAATTTTGACTCCCTTCCTGGGAAATACATATTTCAAATTTTATTCCAACAGACTGATATCAAATGGTCACTGAGGATAATTCCAAAGATTTACTTCATGACACAAAAACTTTCATCCACTCCATCCAATCTATCTACAGATATCTACATTTGTCTAGGAGTACTGATGATTGAAAGATATTCAATTTTCACAGATTTACTGATTAAATGTTGGCACAGTATCTGGGAGACTCAAATTTGTGAACAGGTAAATCTAATTAGAACCGTAATGAGTAAACCTACCTCCAGTACCATCACTTGATGAATCATCATCATCATCTTCATCATCTTCCTCTTCCTTTTCTCCATCCTCCTTGTCCCTCCTTGGGCTGATAGAAGATGTCTCAGAATCATCTTTATCACTCTTTTCAGTGCCTGAAATTACACAAATGAACAGAGTAGGAATACAGCCTTGCCAGAAACTGCTAATTTGATTAGCAATGAGGAATTCCAAGGGTACACTTAAAGAAATTGTGAGGGTATCTTGATGCATGCATTTAGATGAAATGTTCGCTTCACTACCATTCAAAAAGCAAATGGAATACTTATGAAACTCCTTCAGTACTGAGAGAAAATGAAACATAAAGCCAAAAGGCTTAGTGATCCCTTGCCAACATGGAACAGTTGTAGAATTTATCTTTGAAATTAACAGTTTCACTGTGAAGTTAATGCGTTTACATACAGGTATAGAATGTTTAAAGTCTATGAACATTCATCATGCAAATCAATGTCACAGTAACCTGCTGATAAATCAGCATAATGATTTAATTTCTGGCAGGGTGTGTAAATTTAAGATATGCTTTCCTGCTTGATACATCATGCCTACAAGGTTTTCACCACTGGGAACTGGTGCCTTCTCATGACCTTTGATCTCCATGACAAATAACAGAAATGTTTTACTCAATATGGGGCACTCATACACTAAGTATGAGATTCACCACTGCTTCCCTTCTGGAGATGTGTTTCCTGAGGGCTGAGCAGTTTGACCTCTTGAGCTTCAAATGACCTTAGACCTTTCCTTGTATCTATGGGGTTATTAAATTCAATATGGGAAACCCACATGAGTGTGAGTTTTACCAAATGTTCCCCTTTTGCTGTATAGTAAACTAGGTTTTCATAGTTTTACCTCTAGTAAACCCCAATGACCTTTGACCTTCTCCACAGACGATATGCTTTTTTTGCTCAACATGAGGCACTCACATGGCATGTGTAAGATTCCTCAATGTGTCCCTTATTGAGGCACTGTGTTTGTAAGGTTTTTTTCAGTGTGCCATTTGGTGAGCCCAAATCACTTATGAGGCTTCACGAACACCTATGGTGTTCTACTCATTCTAGAAAATCTACATGCCAAGTATGAGATTCAGCAAAATTTCCACACTCAGGGAGATATGTTTACAATTTTTTTCAGTTTGACCTCTGGTGAACCCAAAATGACCCCTCCACCAACAAAAAGTTGTCAATGCCATATCTGATGAAGAGTTGGTGAGAGGAGGATATCATGATGTGTGAACTTTTAATACACATTTCCAGGTTCTTGCACATTCAAATGAAAATCAGTGGACCACACTTTGTACTCTAGAACTCTACTTATCACAGTGTCAGAGTGTCTATGGAGTCAAATTTCAATACACATTTCAATAACACTGAATCTGCTTCAATTGGGGCTACTTTTTCCCTTCATTTAATTAATTTTATTTTCCTCAAGTCAGTGATATTTTTAAGACTCCAAAAGTGATGTGCCTTTTACAAATAAAATATAGTGTATATTGACATACTGCTGTTTAGTGTTGCATATGTGATTAAGCTGCTGTAATGGGAGCCATTTCTTCAAAAAAGCTTTTATAATTTGAAAGTCTCTATATAGAGTCATTGTCATTTTATGTTATTAAATTACATTTGCACTCTTTAACAACATCATACTTGATATATTGATAAGGAAAAACATAAGATCTTATGTTTTCCCTTTTCTCATACCCACATCATACCTTTAATTTTGCCAAGAGATTCCATTATTTGAAATGTTGCATTTCTACCACAATTTTTCCCTTCACCCATTTGTCTCCATTTCTCCATGTTCTGTAAGGCAGGTTTTTGTACTAATTTCTTGTAATGTACAAAGGGAATCTCACAACTGTTATGTTTTGTAGAAATTCTTCTGGGCATACAAGCTGCCTTTTACACTTCAGACAGCATCAAACCTTATCTGTATAAAGGTGTTTATCCTCAGAACGCTACCACTGAGTAAACACAGTGCTCAAGAAACAACACACATTAGGCAACAGTGGCAG
Organism: Holothuria leucospilota; assembly: GCA_029531755.1. Lineage (NCBI taxonomy): Eukaryota > Metazoa > Echinodermata > Holothuroidea > Aspidochirotida > Holothuriidae > Holothuria > Holothuria leucospilota. The sequence goes on along the minus strand of CM055972.1, from coordinate 25,720,586 downwards.
CTGCAGACAACCTTCAGGAAATGGGGAAAGAGTTAATATTCTATGTTGAATGATGACCTTACCTACAACATGCTCTTAATTTGGGCCCTTGGTTTGACAACTTTTTTTTTTGGGGGGGGGGGGGGGCTGTACCCTGTGCCCCTTATCAATGGTTACCACTGGAGGAAAGCAATCCAGTGTAATTGAAAAAAAGCCACAAATTTAAAGATGTGCTTACTTTCATGGTCTTCTTCATCTAACCACAGACCAGGCAACAGTCCTGCAGAACCATATGCATTACACAGAGGAGCAACCAGATGATTGATGAAGCCTTCTTGTAATTTAGCTAGCTGAGAGTTGTTTCTATCCATGTATGGAGATATTGGTAGACCCAGCTTAGCCTCAGCATCACCCTGACCAAGACAGAAAAAAAAAAAAACATTTCTCCAGCACTAATTTACACAATAGAGCAACAACATAAGAACACTTTAAATTTGTTCAAACTTTGCTACAAAGAGCCTTCTTTCTCTCTTTACTTATCAGTGCATTAAGATTTACAGAATATTTCTACCATGAAAAGTAAAAGATTATGTACCAACAACTTGTAAAACACATTTTTCTACAAATATTTATCAGTATACAGACATATGCACCCTATCATGACAAAATATTTCCCATTGCTCATACCAATGATGTCATACTGCCCAATCTCCCAACTGATTTAATTCTAGAGGTTTAATACAACTTCTGACTTTAACGATGCCAGTCTCCATATTCACATGTGATAAAACTCAAAGCTGTGAAATTTTCTGTACACTCACATGCAATGTTGCTACCCATCTTTATCAACACTGCTTACAACAATTTCACATTTTCCATTTCAACACAACCCCTCCTCATTCTAGTTTTACATGTTGGTTTCTGTCTGAAGAAACCTGTGATGAGTGAGTGCAGTAATTTGTATGTTTCGGGAAATCCCTATGCTGAATTATGCACATGGCTTTTAACTTTTAGGTTGGTTTCTCAACATTTTTACATATGACCTCATGTAACTGAAAGGAATTACCTCTTTTAGTAGATGATACCCTTCCCCTTACACCCAACCAGAAGTGAAAACATTCCACTGAAAGTAGAGAATTTCTAGACATAGAATCAGTTCAAAGGTTTACCAAAGATAGCAACATTTTGCATTTACACCAGATTAAATGAACAAAAATTCGTCAAAGGGGAGCAATACAACCCCTCCCCATTTCTGGTAATCTTAATGCATTTTGGGGGATACATGCCAACTATTGCTATCCCTCCGCTTAGTGTCAAAGTTCCACTCTAAATTCTCCAAGTCGTGCCCCAGGGAAAAAATTCTGTATATGCCTCTGTATGCCTAGAGCACAATGATACTGACATGATAAGTGACTTCAGAAATACACAATTACAGTGCATGCTGGGAAGGGGTTGATGCCAATAACAGAGGCTGTCTGTACAAGATTGTAGTATTTTCAATTAGCACACATAATGTTGGAAAGTAAACCTGAAGTTACCGTAAATTGCTAGTACAAGAGAATTTGTACTGAAATAAGTTTTCTTTGCATAAATCTCTTAATTCTGGACTAAAATGGTTGAGTGGGGTAATGCTTTATTGTGGACAGAAAAGTGAGTAGCCACTTGAAGTTGTGAAAACACTAATGGACATGATCTGTAGGTTCCACAAAATCCCCAGAGTGAATATTTCCATACTTGTTTTTTTGTCCATGGGTTGTTTCACATTAACCTTTCCATCCACCTCATTCACAAAGTGGAATAGAATACTCTCACCTGATCATAAAATTCTTCTGATATTCTATTTGTCCAATTCATGTGGAGATCTTTTTGTTTGGTTGGACCTGATATATCAGCTAGCTTGATACACATCTCTGCTACTAAAAGTCTGTCACTCTCTGAGGCCCAATTAATTCCAGGAGCATCAACATCATTGACCTGAAAAAAAAAAAATGTTATCAAACATTATGTCTGTTATAATGAGTCAACCTTTATCTATGCCATCATACATGTCAATGACCAGTGACTTCTTCGAAGAACATAATGAGCACCCCCTGGTGTCAGTAGCACCATTTTATCAGAGGAAACAGCAACCATAAGCTAGTAATTTAGCGTATGCCCATCCTTGACCCATTTTCTTTTTGTTTGTACTGACCTGGTTAAGTACAAACCTTTAATCGCCCTAAGCATGATTTCCGTCATGACTAAAATAATCATGTGTTGCCAGTTCTGTTCTGTGTTCATCTTCTCTGAGCAAAGTTCAAATATGGTTTACCTCATTCAACATGCACCTTGCTAAACAGTCTCCCACACCACATGCTCATTTCTTAAAAAAAAAACTTAAAAAAAAAAAAACTCTGCCAATTTCTCTAGTTTATTACTTCAAGACACAGGTAAAAGTTTACAATTTGCAAGTACCTAATTTGGCCTGGTATTTTGTACAAACAACTCTGGGGTGAAGGAACGATACAAATTTCAGTAAAAAAGAATCAAGTGTGAAATTCTAGACCCTAAGCCACACACTGCATCTTTACATATTTCTCTTTCCCCAAGATGTTGCCATTCTAATAACTCAGTAGGGAAAGATTCCTCTTTCCCATACCAACTTGACTGATATCAAGTAGTAAAAATTGAAATTAAAGGGAAAATGCAGTCACCCCAATCAGAGTATACCCAGTCACTCTAGTTCATGAATGGCCTATTTTGATCATGTGACAACATTTTTGTTGGTGAATTGTGAAATTCAAGGAGAATTTCTCCTTGCTTTACTTTTTGTTCATAATAGTTATGTTCAAAATGTCTTCAGAGGTGCTTGTAATGCAACAGGAGGAGATTTGCAAGAGTTTGCTGATTTTTCAAAGAAAATTTTGGGGCAACTGCCTGTTGCCTTTAAGGGAGAATACTGACAGAGTGTATCACTGTGTTTAATCAGTGAAACCATGCAAAAGGTGACGGTAATTCAGCTGTACAGCAAAAAGCCAGATGATTTGTTGTCGCCTCCAAATGTACAGTGGGGTGTTCAACTTAAACATCATTGTATCTGTGTTTGAAAGATTGGGAGTTATTTTCACAACAGAGGTAAGTCATAGTGCCTTCAGATTTTGTTATTAGCTCCCGACTTTGAAACTTGTAGTCCCCCCCACCACCAATAACTGGGCAAAAGCAACAACATTATGTTTGTATTACATGCCACCAGGGTTTTCCTTGACCCAAGCTCCCAGGTCTCAAATGCACGACAAGCTGCCCAGACACTTGGAAGAAAATCCTGTGCATCCCGTGAACGGATGATGTTCAGCCTTATACACACAAAAATTGTAGCTCTAAATGTTGCAAAATTTCTTGGCAAAAATATCTAAAATGTGCTACAATGTACTGTACCGCACATCTGCAGTCAAAGTTCTGTTGCAGCTTCATGCCTGCATATCTTCCACTGAATTTTTCAGTTTATGCCGACATACTACTGGAAGCAACATAATGTTGTAGGTCCGTCATGCATGCCAATCATGGGATATGCACCGTTTCCACGATACATATGCCTGTCTGAAAAGTATAGCTTGATATCTTGTGCATGCACGTACATATCTGTATAGGTTACAGTACAAGTATGGGACTCTTGGAAATTTTGGAACCCTTGAAATTTTTTTTTGGGGGGGGGGGGGTCGCTCAAAATAGAAAGCTGAGAGTTTTGGGACTCTAGAGATTGTAAGCCTAATGAAAACCCTGCATGCCACTGCTTTTTGGCCATACAGAGAATTACATGAATGGCTTCAGTCTACACTGCAGGACTTCATTCTCCCTTACTTCAGTTTCTATGTGCCAAAAACATTCATGATCATTTTCTGGCAAAACTTTTTCTCTACTTTTCTCTCTCTTTTATACACATTTTGCAAACTTTTCTTCAGACAAGAACAGAATATGCATCCCAGTTCAAACTTCAATAATGCTGTATAAGATGTGCACATTCTGAAAACAACTTTTAGGTATTTTGCTAGTTGCACCATGGAAACATGTCATATATTATACCAAAAACCATCAAAAGTAAGTGTATGATATCATAATAAATATTCAAGATCAGTCAGCCTATCTGAAAAATGACAGCTCCTTTGTGAATCATACAAATATTTATAACCAAACAGACTTTGTTTTGAAACGATTTTAGTCATTTATTAGCAAGCATGTCAGATACAAATGTTCCCAAAGGTTACAAAGCTCATACGTAATGCAGCTGATCTGATCAGTTTAACATGTGATAGACAAACTTATCCTGTATAAGAAAACAACTCACACCTAATTTGATTGTGACTGTACTAAAAGGCAAAATAAAAACCTGCAAAGTCAAAACATGTGCCCATTGATTCTTATGTTTTATACAAAGGGGCAAGTCAAACTCAAAGGACATGGGAGGCTGCCCTCTGTCAAAGGCCCTCCTTGACTGTGCTATTTTTGCCCGGCCCTTATTGCAGGTAAGTGGGGATTAACATGTAAATAGGAGGTAATGTGGGATGATGCAGATTCAAAGCAACTTGATTACATGTTGTGCAATGCTGCCCTCTAACTGCTTTGATTTCACTATCCTACAAAACAAGGTTTTAGTTGTTTGGTGTGTGATTGTTCAACACCAGTGTTGCTTCCCTACAATAAAATCTTCACTGCCTTCATAAATCCATTGAAAAATTAACTTTAATCTAGCATTTTCATTGCCCTAACTGCCTCAGGCAATCTCTCTGAAGTTCTCTATCATATGGATATGTTCCAAAAAATGTGAATCTTTTACATTGAATGACTAACTTCTCAGTTTGTTCATAAGGCATAATAATCCATGTTTCAGAAGACAATATGTTTTCCATGAATCAGCAAAACATGAAGCAGAGTACATGTGCAGGCTATCATTATCAAGCCTGAAAGTTTGCCAGAATCCAAGACATCTTGAAATTCCTTTACTGGCATATGCAGAATTTCACATTAAAATTTGTTTCTGCCTCTGCAGACTGAAAATTATTTTAAGAGAATATCACACCTTTCTAGATCCTTCCAGATTACAGAAATTTGCAATTGAAAAACTGGCTATTTTTACAAAAAATGAACCACTGATAGTAACTGTGCACACTTATTCCTAATCCAACATATCACCTCAATGCTGTTTTCTTTTTCTTTCAATTTAACTTACAACCAATTTTCTCCCCCATATTACATGTCACGCTTTCGTAATGAGCATGCATGTGACAAGGGGTTGTTTTCCAGATTAACGTTTGTATTTGTAGAACACTTATCAACACAGAGATTCTCTTTTAAGCTTTTTTATGAAATGGATTTGGACATTACTTAAGAAATATTCTAACCTTGTGATATAAATCATGGAGACTGGTCCACATTAATCTAAACCTTCAAAACTAAAAGTACTTCAAGCTAGGTATTTCATGGTCTTCAACTCTTCAACATTTTATCTGGTAAGAAAGGGTCATTTAAAGGACTCTGTTTTCTTCAATTTTTTAATTTTTACAGCCAGGTTCTGTATTGCTTTGTTGGTTTCCTTACTACTCTATTGTACAGCAAACTGAGAGTATTTCTTTCCATGTACAGTTTGTTAAATTATTACTATTTTTGTCACTTTAATTATTTGTTTTCTGATAAGAGAAACAACAAAAGGATAACTAGATTTGGTACATGTCTTACAGTCAGATACAAATTTTCTTCAATGTAACCTCCATGTGTGTGCATCAATGACTGTAATATAAGTCAATAGCCAGACAAGGTATGTAAGAGGGGGACAGCTTCAGGGTGGGGGAAGAGGGGAAAAATATTTTTAGGGAGACAAAATGTTCTAAAATGCATTATTAAAGGCAATAGAAAATTTCAGTCTTCTAGGGGCCCATGGTCCACCCCTTTGGCTGCAGGCTTGGTATTAGACCGCAGCTATAACATGACTACACATACATTTACAGGTACCTAACTATCAATACACAGCTACAGTATTAAATGCATTCTGCACGTACAGCAAAAGGTACCTGGCTAACGGTACAGAGTTACAGTATAGCATCCTAAACATACATTAATATATACCTGACTACCAGCAAACAGCTACAGTAATGCATCCATATACACCAACATGCAGGTACCTACTAGTACACAATTACAGTATTGCATCCAAAACATACATTAATAGGTACCTGATTACCAGCACACAGCTACAGCAATGCATCCACATATACCCACAGGTACCTACCAGTACACAGTTACAGTATTGCATCCTAAACATACATTAATAGGTACCTGTTCACCAGCACACAGCTACAGTAATGCATCCACATACACCAACAGGTACCTACCAGTACAGAGTTACAGTATAGCATCCTAAACATACATTAATAGGTACCTGACTACCAGCACACAGCTACAGTAATGCATCCACATATACCAACAGGTACCTACCAGTAAACAGTTACAGTATAGCATCCTAAATATACATTAATAGGTACCTGACTACCAGCACACAGCTACAGCAATGCATCCACGTATACCAACAGGTACCTACCAGTACACAGTTGCAGTATAGCATCCTAAACATACATTAATACTAACTACCAGCACACAGCTACAGCAATGCATCCACATACACCAACAGGTACCTACCAGTACACAGTTACAGTATAGCATCCTAAACATACATTAATACATACCTAACTACCAGCACACAGCTACAGTAATGCATCCACATACACCAACAGGTACCTACCAGTACACAGTTACAGTATAGCATCCTAAACATACATTAATACATACCTAACTACCAGCACACAGCTACAGTAATGCATCCACATACACCAACAGGTACCTACCAGTACACAGTTACAGTACAGCATACTAAACATACATTAATACATACCTGACTACCAGCACACAGCTACAGCAATGCATCCACATACACCAACAGATACCTACCAGTACACAGTTACAGTACAGCATACTAAACATCCATTCATAGGTACCTGTTTACCAGCACACAGCTACAGTAATGCACCCTAAAAGTACATTAAAAGGTACCCAACTACCTGCACAGTACTACAGTAATGTATCTAATCTACATCAATAGGTATGTGATTACTAGATAGCAATCTGTACTTTATCTCAACTTTCATCAATAAGTACCTTGCTACTATAACACAGCTACAGTAATGTACCTACTCCTAAATTAGTACCAATTTACTGTCATCATCACACATATTAAATGAGACCTCAACTATTGCGTGACTATTAACTGTACATTTATTACACACTGCTTCTAATCATCAATCAAATTGATGAAGATGTCTACAATTCATCTTCCCTGATCACTTCAAGTCCAAAGGTCACAGACTCATCAGATGTGAACTTTAAATGATCACCAGCCATGTAATGGGTTCATTGAGGCACAGTTCAGTGGAGTGTTATTTGAGATAGTTGTAAAATGGGATGAAAAAAATTCTGATTCATTTATACTTTGCTGTCAAACCCAATCACCAATACTCTTCAGAATACCATGACTGAACATTTTGCATAATTCAACTGAAAATTGACAAAACAAGCATGCATTTATAAAAATCTTTTTCACATAAAGAATCCCCAAAACTCCCTGATTTGGGAATCTGACGAGCCCTGATACTTACCTCCTATTTACACTTGTAATCCCTACTTACCCACAGTAAGTCCCTGGCACAGTGGTCCCGAGTGGCCTCCCAAGAGAGGGTGGCCAGCTAGTCCTCTTCCTGCTTGCCTGTCCAAGTGACATGACACAGTTTTGTTCCTGGTATTTTCCCAGGGACTTACTGCAGGTAAGTAGGGATTACAAGTGTAAATAAGAATTAATGAGGGGCGAAGTAGATTATGAAAATTATTGCTTGCATATATCTTCCCCTGCAGTCTATAAAAGAGACTGCACACAGTTTACCTGTAATTTATTTGGTTGAAAATATGATAAAAATGAAGTTGTGGAGGTTTGTACCATTTTTTCACACAATCTTGCAACACATGACAGGATGGTAAAAAAACCTGATCTCTTAAAAACTATTGCAGCATAATAACTTCATCACTGTGACATGAAATGATATTCTTTTGTGTAACTTCACAAATAACATTAGAAATACTTTCCACCCCTTTATTTATGTGAAGTGTGATAAATGGACTGCTACCACCTATTAAATTACACACAAAGTTAAATTGAAGAGTACTTTGATTTGACAAAACTGCAAATGTATCCTGAAAGCATAGCACTACACTTTTTTTATAAAAAGATTAATTGCACACTGCCAATAAATGTGCAGCAACAATGGATAAGCACTTTCTAGTAATCATTAGACACTTCATGTTTAGTGGAATGCAATGAAAGATAATTGCAAAATGGTGTCATGTCAAAAATTTCTGTTTCATTGTAAAACTCAAAACAGTAGTATTCTTCACAAAAAGGGGGCTACCAGTATTCTGCAGTAAAGCAAGACAAAACTAGCATGCATTTCTGAAAATCTGTTCCACAAAAAGCAAAGATGTGAGAATTATTATTTGTAAACAAGCACTTCTCCTTTGGTCTTGGTTCACGTGAAGTGTGTGTGATTTGTGAGTATGGTCTTCATATGAACTTAAGGTTTGTATAATATCATCGCTTTCAGACAATCTTGCTATACATCACAGGATGATATAACCAGAATGCAAAAATGCATTGAGGTTTCGATGAATATAGCACTTAATGTGTAATCCCAAATAATGCCAATATGTCCTGTTTCTTTTAGTCATTGGTTGAATGTGATCTTAAAGTGCTGGAAAATTACAGTTTCATGTTCATATTTGACTTTGGGAATTCTTGGGAATTTTTGCTTTTTGGCCTCTGGTGATTTCAGCTGGCCTCTGATTTCTGACAAAACTCATAGGGGTTTTCTGATGGATTAAATGCAACACCATGTGAAGTATCCAACCATCCTAACTGAGCCATCTTGTAAACAAGGTTTTACAAGTTTGACCCCAGATGACCTTTGACCTCCACCATAAATAATAGGGTACTTCCACTCACCATAAGTCATCCACATACTATGTATGAAATCTATCCAAGCTTCCTACTGTTAAATATTATTTAAACAAGCTTTTCAGACTTTGACCCCTGGTGACCCCAAATGACCTTTAACCTCTACCAAAAACACTAAGGTTCTTCCTCTCACCATAATGCATCCACACACTAAGTATGAAATCTATCCAAGCTTCCTACCTTGAGATATCGTGTAAACAAGGTATTCAGAGTTTGACCACTGGTGACCCCAAATGACCTTTGACCTCTACCAAAAACAATAGGGTTCTTTCTCTCGCCATAATGCATCCAAATACCATGTATGAAATCTATCCAGGCTTCCTACCTTGAGATATCGTGTAAACAAGGTATTCAGAGTTTGACCCCTGGTGACCCCGAATGATCTTTGACCTCCACCAAAAACAATAGCGTTCTTCCTCTCACCATAATGCATCCAAATACCAAGTATGAAATCTATCCAAGCTTCCTACCTTGAGATATCATGTAAACAAGGTATTCTGAGTTTGACCCCTGGTGACCCCAAATTACCTTTGACCTCTACCAAAAACACTAAGGTTCTTCCTCTTACCAAAATAAATCCACACACTACGTATGAAATTTATCCAAGCTTCCTACCTTGAGATATCGTGTAAACAAGGTATTCTGAGTTTGACCCCTGGTGACCCCAAATGACCTTTGACCTTTACCAAAAACTCTAAGGTTCTTCCTCTCACCATAATGCATCCACACACCAAGTATGGAATCTATTCAAGCTTCATATCTTGAGATATCCTGAAAACATTGTTTTCAGAGTTTGACCCCTGGTGACCCCAAATGACCTTTGAACTCCACCAAAACAACTGGGTCCTTCCTCTTACCATAATGCATCCACACACCAGGTATGAAATCTATCACAGCTTCCTACCTTGAGATATCGTGTTAAAAAGGTTTTCAGAGTTTGACCACTGGTGACCCCAAATGATCTTTGACCTCCACCAAAAACAATAGCGTTCTTCCTCTCACCCTAATGCATCCAAATACCAAGTATGAAATCTATCCAAGCTTCCTACCTTGAGATATCATGTAAACAAGGTATTCTGAGTTTGACCCCTGGTGACCCCAAATGACCTTTGACCTCTACCAAAAACACTAAGGTTCTTCCTCTCACCATAATGCATCCACACACCAAGTATGAAATCTATCCAAGCTTCCTATCTTGAGATATCATGTAAACAAGGTATTCTGAGTTTGACCCCTGGTGACCCCAAATGACCTTTGACCTCTACCAAAAACACTAAGGTTCTTCCTCTTACCATAATGCATCCACACACTAAGTATGAAATCTATCCAAGCTTCCTACCTTGAGATATCGTGTAAACAAGGTATTCTGAGTTTGACCCCTGGTGACCCCAAATGACCTTTGAACTCCACCAAAAACAATAGGGTTCTTCCTCTCAATATTAGTCATCCACCTACCAACTTTGAGAACTGTCAGTTTCCCTTCTTGAGATATCGTGTAAACAAGAAAAGTGTCACAAACACACACATACACACACACCCACATGCAAATACACACATACATACACACACACGCCATCATAACTGCATAGGTTTCTCTTTTCATCGAAAACAAAAAGTCTGTCCACCTTAATAACTGTATACTCCTCTTGTTTTGTAAAGGTAATCATTTTGAGCTCAAACTTGCCTCCCCCCACCACCCCACCCACCCCCACTGTGGTATGACACTGACCTTCAGCCTCATTCCATGTGAATTAAACCCATGTGAATAACTTACATAGTAAACCAATAATTACATCACTTTGGCATGTAATGATATTGTGTTTTTCTGTGCCTCTCAAAGAGAACTTCACACAATGAAGACGGTATTTTAACCACCCACTGAAGTCCTCAAAGTGAAGTGTGATAAATGGGACTGCTACCAACTATTGAATTACAAGCCAATCGAACTTTGAAGAGTAATCTGATTTCACAAGACTGTAAGTGTATCTTGAAATCATGACACCACACTTTTCATTATTAATTGTCCTTCCAATTGTTCTTTGCCACAATGGGTCAGAACTTGAACATTTGGCAGCAAAATGTGGGTAGACAGAATAAAATATTTCAGTTCCTATTCCATGATTCTCACTATTTTTACAATCAATATTCATGAAGACTGCATCAATATTCTCAAAAAAATCAATTCTGTTTTCTGCTTTTTATAATCTTTCTTAGTCTTACATACCCAGATGGAGCAGGTGAATTTGATTTCAAAAGGCTTTCCTTACTTTCAATGTAATATGACCCAACAAAAGCCAAAAATAAAACAATGAAAACAGAAACCTCTCTGTCTGATAAAGGTAAAAATGCAATACAGCCAAAAATGGAAACCTTTTCAAGGAATAACCCTACAAGTTCAGCCCTCGGTTGTGCATTTTATTATTTTTCTTAATTGTTGCTTGGTATAACTCTGAGCACTATTTTCACAGTCTCAAATTTCACAATTTTATCTCAGCTAGTAGTAAGTTTCAATAAGTTTCTGCTTTTTTTCCCAAATTTTAAATCAGATGAAATCTGACACATGCAGCAGGCGGCTGTTTTCATTTGTTCTGAAGCACTAATCTTGCAGCTTTGTTCCAGATTTGTTCAGTTCACAAGATCTTCAGATGATAAATGTTTAATCCCATAAAAATGACTGATGAGTACGTATCGGGTAACTGGACTTTCAGCTCTAGCAATCTTATCTTCCTCGTACAAAACATATTTGCCAAGTATTCCAGAAAACAGAAAGGACATTGGAAAATAGGAGTTGTAACTATTTTTTAATTTTTTATATTAAAGTTATTAAAATTTATCTGCTAAGACAGGACAATACATCATTTTATTTTAACATATTAGCACAGTTTAATTATATCCTACTCCAAGGTATGTTATGTACACAGAACACATACTTTAATCGCCCCTACAAATTTGTAAATGATCACCTGAATCCTGTTATGATGACACAATGCATCAGTCATAATACTTTACTGACACCTTACTGTTTTTTTGCATCCACCAACTACAAGACAAAGATGAATTTATCAATGGATTATGAAAACACCTATTACACAAAATATACCAAGAAACAAAGAAGGAAAATTAAAAAGCTAATCAAAATACTTAGAGATAAATTCACCTTGACTGTAGAAAAGACAAATTTGACCTAACTTGTTAAGTTGATGGCCTACTACCTTACTCAAGTTGTACTTCCATAGCCACAGCCTTTGGGAGGAAAGAACTCTCAAGCACTTGAAAAGTATAAAATGAATAAATAAAGGTGACTTATGGGAAATTAAAGCCATCCCTCTAAGTATTAAAATGCAAATATTTTCCAACCGATTTCCACAAGATGAACAGATCCTTTTAGGGAATACCCCACTCTCCTGTATTTAAGTAGTTCCATCACAAATAAACAACCATACAGCACATAGCATATACACCAGGCACATATCCTGTGATTCATATATTGTCAAGTGCTGTACCATGCCTATTTTTATGCAACACACCAACATATTTTCAAACCTCTCTTCATAGTACCTTCTTAGCTCTGACTTCAGAGATTTTCTAAAATTGTTTTGTCCATAGCTTTACTATATATAATCTCAGTCCTATAGTACTGACATGAATCTAAAAAGTCACAATATTTTTAGCAAATGATACAACTCAAGTGTGCACCCATTTTACTTAACATGAAAAGTTTGAACCTTTGATCCACTATGGTGCCTAGCCCTACTGTAATCCATCTAATATTTTCATAAGTATATTTATAACCAAAGCAAATTCCAAAAGAGTAACCGCATTTTGTAGGAATATAGCACGTAGAAGTAGATTTGTGATGACACAACACAGTATTTTTTTTGGAAACGTCATGCATATTTGGTCAACAACCTCTTACAATCCCACCTGCCATACGGTAATTCCCTGTAGTTCTTTCACAGCTTCTAAAGAATCAGTGTTTACAGCACGTAGACAAAACTTGAAACCTTTTTTCTTCTTCCTTGTTCTCAACAATTCACATGACCACCCTTGCAGCATTTTATTTATAATACCCAGCCCTAGATATTAATCTGTGAAACATATGTTACGGCTTACCACAGAGTCTATATGTCATTCCTCAAGGAATTTTTACAGAGAATAACAGGGGAAAATGTTTTGTGCTTCTATGCATTTAGAAATACAAAGATGGCAGAGATTCAATTACTGCAAGCTGCATGCTGCAAGAATTCCCATTAAAGTCCAATCTAGACAGGCTTTTACAAAATCAACATACAGTTAAAAAGAAAGCAACAATGAGCTGTTGGCATGGATACAAGTAACATGGATTGAATGTATATTGTTAAAAGGCATCCTAAAAAGACATCTGGCAAGGTAAAATCAATTATCTATTGCACGCTTATGTGATTGTAGGTCACCATGAAATACTGATACATGCTGTACAATATTACCATCGTGTATGTAACAACCTACCATCACATATTATCCATACATGCTATGTAATTCTATCCTATTGTCAACATTTTATCATTATTTTGTGACATTTGATGCTTCCACATATGATTCTTTATCAAGCACTTTGTTAACCACTCATAGTACTTCACAGCATCCAAGAGATGGCTACTTCCTACCAATGATATCAATTATTCCTGAATTTTAGTCATTTTTGGTGACTTTCTTGCCTTTTATGCTACGAAATTCCTTTCTGCCAATTTTGACTGGAATTTTCGAAATTTTAAGAAAAATTTGAAACCAACCTAAAGGCACTCCTATGGACATTATTATTCACAATAAAAATTAAAACTCCCTTTATCCTAGCGGGCCATTTAAATTGCATTTTTTATTTTAGTACAATTCATCAGGGGTGGTATAGACCTGACAAAAATCTTCAAATGCACAATTTTATGACTGGCTAAATGGCATCAGTTTTATATCAATGTCTGATATTACTTTAAAGGACATTCGTCCTAAATTAAACACAACGCTAACCACACTTCATCTACTACAATACAATACATCCAGCCTGAGAGATACCTGATCCATCAGATCAGAGACAGAACAAATGAGACTAAGAGCAAGTCTCTAGAGAGCAAGCAGTAGGAACAAGAGGCAATCGAGAAACTGATAGGGTACAGAGTATGTCATGAACCAAAGAAAAGCAGAATCCTTCACTAGCAACTGTGACATATCTTGCCAAGTCAAGAGGCTCATAGAGTTGAAATGCCGAATTCATCAAAACTGGAACGTCATTTCTGTCTTTTAGTAAAACTTCCCCATAAACAAGATTTCAGTATTTCTTAATAAATGGGTATGATTGATTTGGATGGAGCAAGAGGTTGTATTCATGATTTTTACCACAAAGCCAGTAAAACCAAGTCCAATGATCTCAAACGGACTTCTCAATGATTTCAGAGGTGAAATGGTGGGAAAATCACAGTTTGTTACTCTTCCTTTCACACTGTTGTTTATTTTAATTATGTATTTATAATGATGAGTAAAACAAAGACAATGTCTTAGTACACCAACTGTTTGCCTTATTGCATTGTATTGTATTGTATTGTATTGTATTGTGTTTTTTTTTCTTTTTTGCATCAAATGCATTGCTGATTCTTACATATTTCCTAACAACACACAAATTGAAGTCCTTCACCTTCAAGGCAGATTCAAGTAGTAGTTTACACAGTGTTTTTCTCTCAATGTTAGGAGATTAAATATCTATTTAATTATATTTAAACTGTTTTCTTTTGCATGTCATCTTTTTTTGAAAACAACAACATCAATTCTTTGTTTCACATGTAACCCCCCCCCCTCCTAAATTTCTTTGTCCTCTCCCATGCAACCATATATACTGGTCTCAACTCTGTCTGTCCCACTTCTAAAGTGAAGATGCAATCACCCCCTTCTGGATAACTGGTATTCTTTTTCATAAACAGCTCTTGAGGATCATGTGACAGTATTTTTCTCCATTGTGAAATTAATGCAATGCAACTCCTTGGTTTACCTTGAATAAGCAATATTTATGTTTTGAAATGTCATGAAAGATACTTGTTAGGTAAATAAAGATACCTATGACATTAAGCTGTTGTTTCAAAATAAGTTTGGGATGACTGCTTATGTTCTTTAACTGGATTGCTCAAAAATTTTGCAATCATATACCAAATGTCCACTTTTCATTTTTTAAGTTAATAAACAAACCTGTTGCAATCCCCCTAACAAACTGTCATGACAAAAAAGTCTTAGTCAGAATGGATGCCTTTGGCATAGTGATTTAATTTTTTACAGTTTATTTCTTTAACAATAGCACATATAGAGTGCTAGCACCAAGAGTAAGCCTTCAAAAAAATAAATAAAAAAAAAAAAAGGTCCAACAAACCCGAACTTTTGAAAGACATGTAAGACAAACACTTTTTTTGTCTTACTTAAAAATGGGTGGTTTCAATTCCTGCACACGGACAATTTCCTTTCAATCTAATCAAAGGCAAACACAGATTGGGTGAATATCCTTTTTCATATCAAGTACATTTACAAGTGCACTGCACAATTCTTTCAAAACAATTTAGATAAGTAGCTGAATAGTACAAGGCAGTCATTTAATGAGTGTCTAGTTATCAGTTTGCACTGATAACACTTAACACTAAAGTTGACTTATTCGTTTGTGCGTGTGCTTGATCCACAAGGAATGTTTCTATCTCCTTTTTTTTTTCTTTTCTTATGTTTTGAGTCAGGTATTTGTTTGTGTCATCAGGGTAAAGTTTATTACAATAAAATGATTTACAGACATGAATTTGATAACACAACATTTGACTTGGTGTGATGGAACAAAGTTTGTACAAAAACAGTTTTTTACTCCCAGCTTGCCGATGCAGATAGTACAAGGAATGTCATTCATCAACCAAACTTGCCCATTCTACAGAATAGGAGGGTATAAAAGACAATGCAATTACTAGACTTTAAATAAGTGGAATTCTGGACATACCTTGCAGCTGTACCAAGTTGTTCAGCTTTGTATAAAAACATAATTTATTAAACCCCATACACACACATAATGCCATGGCCCTAACAGAGTCCATCTGTCATTTCATACATTGTATATGAAACTTGCAATTTATAAGGAGAGACACAGAGAGAGATGATACAACGTTTGTTTACATCCTGACTCACACAAAATTACAATCGTGAAATTGTATAATTTTTCAAATTGCTCGCCTCATCTGCTGATTAGCTTGTCAAGTGAAGTTTAGACTGGCAAATGGCATACAATGAGTTACCATTATGACAGCCATCCATTAATGGTAGAGCTAGTATTAACCTTAATAACAACAGGAAGGCATAGCAACCAGACAATAAAAGAAGTCAGTCATTTGTATGAATGTCTAACACTCACTAAAATGAATTGACAGCTTTTGTTAAATTTGCTTTCAGCCATATGATGGTTATGTATGAAATAAATTCCCTTAAGATCTAGGAATGTAACCTGTACGTGGTAGTACGCTCCAAAATTTCAGGATGTAAAGACTAATAAGATGCGGAATTTCGCTAAATATCTCTTCACTTTCACAAATTAAGTTGACATTAATTTGAGAAGGTTCAAAAAATCTGATCAATCTTGAAATACCTCGGTTCTGAAAGAGCACAACCACAAATTTGACAGCTCAGATAGAAATGGTTGATACAATTCAATTCTCATGTCCTGTGAAATATTCAAAATTAGCCACAGACCATTTCTCTAAATTGTAAAGGATTATGGCATACAGTTTTGGTACACCTCTCTCCTGTCAATGGCACTTTTCAGTGGCCAAAAAAAGATGCATAATCAAAACTCTGTCTCATAATCCTTAGTAACTGCTATTTGGAAAAGGGTTTATTGTGTTATAATTCCTACCTGTTACAATATATAGAAAATGCCTTAAAACATGAACCACAAGCATACACAGTATTTTAGCCTATCATAGAAAGAAGTCATAACTAAGGAAATCTTTTTGTGTCCCCTTGTAATTCAACTGTACATAACAGGAAACATTTTGCAGAAATGTACAGCATACTTTTACATTTCATGTCCACTCTGTTTTACATAGACCCTTTTCCAAATAGCAATTGCAAAGGATTGTGGGACAGAGTTTTGGTACAGGTTGTTTTTGGCCACAGTAAAATGCCATTGACAAGAAAGTTGCACACCAAAAGTCTGTCCCACAATCCTTTGTAATCACTATTTGGAAAAGGGTCTATGGAGAGACAACATTAAGTCTGCTACAATGCAGTCTACATGTCCTAACAACCTGGTCGCTTCACAACCTATACTCACCTTTGCATTAAATTCCACAAGGAAGTCAAAATGTCTTTTGAGATCAGTCGCTAAAATGAGCTCCACAACTAAGTAGCGAAACCTCCTGAATTCTGCTTCATCTAAGGAACTCAAAAAGTTGTACTCTGGCTTGGAAAGAAATAAGCTCCATGATGATGCTGCATGGTGGTTCTCAAGTACTGACCGGTCATTGTATAAGATTGCCTGTAATTATCAAATTCAAAAAGAATTAAAAGAAGTGATTAATATCTGACCTTTCTGAAAAAAAATCTGAAAATGATCACGGATGTCACTTTTTCATTATCAAATTCAAAGTTCTACATGAAGAATTTAACCTTTGTATTCTTTCTATTAAATCACAGGTTACATAACTTATGAAACAAGTTACCGTAAGTTCCAATCTGAACCAAGTCAACAGTGGCTGAGTTGTACAACACAGTTTTACCAGCTTGTCACAGTCAAGCTAAGCCACGCACATTTTCATGTAAAGTGAACAATTACCAAGCTAAGAAAAGGAAAGTTTTTGGAAGATGTTCAAAACAGCTCTTGTTTACAGGGCTGTCTCAGGGCTTTTTGTTGAGTGTCATGCCCATTTAACCACGCAAGTCCATTTGGGAGTTATTTCAGGTTATCAACTGAAGTGGGGGAGATGCCCAAACAAAGCCTGAGGGAGTTTGGGCCCTCTTCCACAAACAGACACATTTTTTATCATTTAAAAAGTATAACACCATTTCCTTAAGTCTGACATTATATTTATATGGTACTATCAAGACAACCATTGAACTTGAATGGTTCAAAAGCTTGAAAATTACAGGGAGCTTGCACCAAAGGTCAAAAGCTCAATTCAGTGGACACGCTAAACATTCTGGAGAACACGGCACCATGCACAATGCACCACACTGCTTTCGTACATGACCTAGTATCTGCGTATTTGTTTGTCCTCCAGAACGTGGTTGTGTTCATTGACTTTTGCGTGTGTGAAACCTCCCTATACAGTCGGTGGCACTTAACAAAAACCCACACCTTATATTCTCTTGTTTTAATGGACATCTCCCACATCTCATTATTACATGCATTCTTAGCAACAAAGCTATTTGCTGATCAAATATTTAATATTATATCTTACTGAAAGGCCTTTAAAGATGTCTCTTAAACTGTTTTACAGTTCAAATGACAGCATCTTTCCATAACAGGATGCCGTTAGCTGTCAACAAGCATCAGTTTACATGCAGTAAAACTTGACACTTTAACAAACTGAACAAAATATCTTCAATATCTTTTTACAGAGATTGCCCATGATAAGCATTAACAAATTTTTTTTTAACCATCTACAATTCAGTCTGAAATTTACGTACAAAAGTAGCATATTTTCACCCCAAATGTTAAATGTAAACAAATATCCCACCTGTGGGGCTTTAGTTGCTACAAGAAATGCATTGGTTCTTCCCGGGTGGTCATAATCATGCATTGCTGCTGCAGTAAATAATGCCATCAGTTCAAGGGCAGGAAGGTTACCAGCCAGGATACCATAGCTAGAATCAGATGAAAGACTGGCCCTGGGAGTGACAGCTGGGGTGTGGAAAGCAGAGTCACCCTCCTCTGAAAAAGTAATGATAAAAATCAACTCTTGAGAGACCTCTTTCAATCTATACATATCTGGTAGTTCAAACATACTTGAGTTAAAGTATCAAGTTGTTCAATATGCTAACATAAATGCTGATAAAAGTCTAACATCTGTTTCCTGCATACATTTACATGAAATAGATATGAAG
The DNA here is from genome assembly GCA_029531755.1 of Holothuria leucospilota. Classification (NCBI taxonomy): domain Eukaryota; kingdom Metazoa; phylum Echinodermata; class Holothuroidea; order Aspidochirotida; family Holothuriidae; genus Holothuria; species Holothuria leucospilota. Next base: position 25,701,433 of record CM055972.1, on the reverse strand, counting down.
GACTCAAAAAGATGAGAAACTGAAACGACCTGGTGAGGTTTCAACTTACAGAAAATTAAAATATAATACATTGAAGGAGCAGAGTGTTTTTGCTTAAAAGTCAAGACTGACCTAGCAAGATATTAACAGCAGTTGGCCACACCCATTTCAACCAGGTACTTCAAATAACAGTCTTATTATGCCAAACAAAGTATTTGCCTAAACAATTTAACTAGATCCTTGGGAGTCTAATAAATATGTTCATTTCATTTCGTTTCTCCCCTACAATATACAGTATGACAAAATATGTCTCACGATCCACAATATTCTTAAGGTCAAACGAGTACCTTGCAGGCTTAAAATGTCTTGCAAGGGAAAATTCTGCTCCGACACATATCAAATTGTATTTGCATCCTTCCTGGCTAGCTCAGATCCCACTCTTGTCTGGCTTATAAAGATTAAATGGTTGTAGACCTTTTCTGCTCTATCCTAAACTGGCATCCACATAAGGAACAGATATTTGAAATAATGAGCCAGACACAGCTGGTCGATGAACTCACTGATGAAATGCAAAAATTTAATTGTTACAGCACCTGACTTTAGTATGAAAGCATTGGATTTCATTGTTATGCACAGTTAGATATTTGTATTAACAAGAGCAGTATTAAAGTGTAAAAGTCCTGAGGGATGTATTTCGAAGGTAAGACACAAGGAAAGAAACCTAAAAAATAGCACTGAAAACTACAATGACATGCTTGTTTGTTTCAATACTGAAACAAGAGAAATTGTGAATATTATACAAAGATGAGACATCCTCTGAGGTTGAATACTGCATCAGCCCTTGCTCAATTGGAATGCTTCTATGTGATAGTTCTTTTGTTGGTTAATAATTGAAGAGATGCATAAAAAGGAACATATAGAAAATGTAATGCCTCTACTCATTCCTTCAAGCCTCTGCTATTCCTTCATGTTTCTACTAGTTTCTTTATACCTCTACTATTTCTTTAATGTCTCTACTAGTTCCTTCACATCTCTACAACTTCCTTCAAGCCTCTACTACTTCCTTGAATCCACTAGTTCCTTCATGTTTCTACTACTTTATGTCTCTTCTAATTCCTTCACATCTCTACTAGTTCCTTCAACCTTCTACTAGTTTCTTCATGTCCCAACTAGTTCCTTCACACCTCTTATAGATCCATCACTTCCTAAAAGTTTCTTCAAGTTCCTTTATGTCTCTACTAGTTCTTTCATGCCTCTACTAGTTCCTTCACATCCCTAATAGTTCCATCACCTCTCTAAAAGTTTCTCCAAGTCTCTTCTAGTTCCTTCACATCCCTACTAGTTCTTTCATGTCTCTAGAACTTGTTCCTTCATGTTTCTACTAGTTTCTTCATGGTGTTTTCTTCATGTTGTATGCTTTTATGAAGCTACAGAAGTTCTCTAGTAACAACACACAGTAGCAACTTGTCTTTGTACTGCCATGTTGGAGTGGAGTTACAAGCCCATAGTCTCACATCAATATATGTGGAATTGTTATAAAGCAATCCTGTGTTTATGTTGCAAATCTCTACAAGAAGACGGAAAATAACCCCAAACTTTGCAGCCAAATTTGGGCTGCACAAATTTCAGTTAAAACACCAAACTGACACCAAGGGTTAATATTCACCTCCAACTGCTGTACCGTGTGCAATATGATGTCGTGCATGACTTAGGAAACCCTCGTCCCCCAGTACAGTGTTGCGCACGATTAACGAAACCCCCGTCCCCCCAGAACAATGTTGTGTCCAAACTAAAGCGGTGCATCTCCAATTGACATTATTACCTCCAACATTGTACGGGGAAGAGGGGGTGCAGGGGTGTTCCAACGAGTTTTGTCCAAGATTGTCTGAGTTTAAGAAGGTCTCAAGTATTAAAGAGCTAAAGATGGGATATTTTTTGACCGTGCACAAGGCGGAAAATACTGGGGCCCTTGTAATTGCCTATGACGTCATTTTCCAAATGGTGAGATCACTATGCATAATAAATAGACATTATTAGTTCAGGGCACTGTTGCGGAATTTCGCAAATCACAGCGAAGGGAGGTACTTTACGGACGCCAAGCGTCCACTGCGTCCAACAAAAGCAACAGTTTGCTTAAAGATTAGAGGCCATCGATGCTCTCAAAGGTAAACTATCAGCCTGGGCAGAATCTTTTCATAGGCTCAATTGCTTTCTACTTGGAAGGAACGAGCTTCACGATAAAGACCACTGTATTCTATAGAGTAGGCGCTCCAGGTTAAAAGGGTTTGGTGAAAAGCCAGTGAAAAATTGATGTCCGATTGCACTGCTTACAGGAAATACTGAAAAGGTGGAACGGGAGGGGAGCCAACAAATATATTCTTTACAGTACTCTTAAACAACAGGGAGAAGGAAACCATTCAGTAGGACTTCCAAAACGAAATAGCGCCACAATAAACAGTAGAAATAAAAAGTCCCTGGACAATTGACCCTTTTGTGAACAACAAGTGTTTATCGTTTGAAACTGATTTATTCTTATTTTTAATGGGTTTTAAAATTTGTGTACACATATTTTGGGGGAAGAAAAGACTTCACATGTGTATTTCTCCAGCAGCAAGTTGACTCCTTCTCTTCTCAGAGTCAACCTTAAAGTAATTGCGTTGACTTATTTAACTTGATTCCTTTGCGGTGACCACTGTTTATCATTAATATTTTTATCATTATTTTGCGAATCTGCCATAATGATTACATCCAAAGAGAATAATTATTATTACGTTTGAAAATATAAACTGAAATTCTTAGTCTATTGCTCTAATTTCTCAGAAAACCTTTCAAAAATGTGCTGCTAATTCTCAGACAATCTTGGACAAAACTGTTGGAACACCTCCAACTGTTGTACCCTGTGCAATATGATGTCTTGCATGACTTAGGAAACCCTCGTCCCCCAGTACAGTCCAATTGACATTATTACCTCCAACATTGTACGGGGGAGAGGGGATGCAGGGGTGTTCCAACGAGTTTTGTCCAAAATTGTAGCCTATGCAAACAGGACAGAAAACGTGACAGCTCCTATTAAACTTCTGTAACTGTTTTATTGCAGGTTTGGCTATGCCTATTCCAAATGCTACTGACACAACCGTCTTGTGTATTGTTTTAAATCATATCACCACAGCTTTTAGTTATTTCACGCAGTTTTTCCGTATTTCACACAGCTGTGAGTGTAGTTTAACTATACTTAATGCAGTTGCATTGTTTTACTGTGTTGTTTCAAGGTGTACACACACACTCTGCATCCAGCACCAACCTACGCACACGCACAAAGTTGTGTGGGCACGCCAAGGGTGGCGCCAGCGGAGGGGCCAGGGGGGCCATGACCCCCCCGTCGGGGAAGGCTGGCCCCCCCGTCGGGGAAATTTTTCGGTTTCGTTGGGGAGCTGTTATGTATACGATAAAATATGTACAGTAGTCCCCGACAATGCCCAGTCGCTCCGACGATTTACTTAATTTTGGTCTAAGTTAGGGCAAATTCTTCAATAAAAACCCCTGAGCTTAAATTCTAAGGTTACATCTGTACCATGACCCTTGGCCCGCCCTCTCTCCACTGTGCTATTAGTTTACGAGGGTTTAGTTGTGGGTAAGTGGGGATACAAGTTTAAATATGAGGTAAGAGAGGGGCGATGTAGACTTTAATTTCTCTAACTTACCTTTCACATTTATCCAATGACGAAGCAAAGCTACATATCTTCATCATAACCTCTTTCAGAAATGCACAATGACAGTTCATACATCTTAAACAAACTACCCACATGCACCTCCTATAGACTGCAGCAAGCTATGCAGGATTGTCTCAGAAATTATCATCCATCTGTGCTTAATAATTGCCAATAATGTTGAAAAGACAGACCTAGGAGAAACCTCCAAGTCTAATCATCCCTTTTTTTAATAGTGTTTGTGTGATAATAACATGTTCTAGCTCTTTGGCTTCAGCTACCTAGAATGATCGCAGCACATTTCAAGATTTAAATCAATGTTTTAAACAAGACTTAAACAAAGAGTTTAAATTACCTCTTACACGGTACTTAAGTAACATAAGTTTTGTTGACATCAAGTGCAACAAGATGCCTCATTAAAACAGCCTTTTCCATTTTTATTATTCTAAACAGACTAAGATAATAAATGCCTCTCACCATGTAGATTGAAAGTAGTATGTTATGCCACTGAACACTTGTTATGCATTGTGATGCAGTGTATTACTTTGCAAGTCAAGTGTTAATAGCTCTATACTCCTGACTGTGGAATTGGAGGATTTAAAGTACAATTTGCCGGAGATTCTTTTATGAAGTGAATCTCTTTATGCCTGGAACTTATTTCTCTTGCTTATCAGTAATGAAGCAACACTGTGGTACCAGACATGTTTTTACATAGCATATTTTGTCTTCGCACTGCAGATGATATTCATTGAGACATGTATACAGTAAACTACTTTCAAACAAATTTATGGGAAAGGGACTGAGGAACTTCCCTCACAAACAAAATATGAAGCAAAGGATTTGCTGACGCTTTGTCATTCACCTGGCGATGAAGCAGGGGTGAGATCAAAAACACTGCCACTATCATTCAGGATTACATGGGGCTGTTCAATAAGCCAGTTTGGAGAGCTACGAATTGCGCATGCGCTTTCGACTACTTCTGTAGGTCGATCTGTGGAAAAACAAGCCAGCGGCTACAATCGCCTAGTACACTTTGTACGTGCTAGTTAGATGCATGCGTAGTCGGTATTCGTTAAAAATCACCGACGTAAAAGTATTCCTGAACATTTGAAAAAATTCACAGCTATCGGAACACAGCGGACTAATTTTACTTCATGGAATGACGTTCGAAAGGTAAATCAAGAAGCAAATGTGCGAAATAAAATAGCGCGCGTTCTCGTGTGCGTGTGTATAGCAGTTTCGTGGTAATCAGACATGAAATGTTGTCTACACTCAAAAAATACTTCCCAACATCTAATGCCTTTGTTGGCAGCCAACAGAGTCCTTGCTCCTCGTTTATCCATCCTTCTAAATCCTTTAGATATGGTAATTTACGATGCGAAATTTTAAGCAGATCGTCATATCATTTGGATTTCGTGCATTCGGTCTCAATAGTAATGGACTTACTGTAGTCCGGCATCCGCATTGCAGCAAAAATAAGTGCAAGTAATTCTTCTTTACATCCAGAAACTCAGTTTTTCTTAGCAAATCTTGCAGCGTCTTAACATTCCAGAGTCTAATCTCATTTATGGAAGAGGTATCAACTCCCATTCTAAATCTGACAAGAAGTTGTTTCTAGTTTGACTACAACTTCGCTATCGTTGGTTTTCTATTCACGCCAGGAGTCCATGACAACTTTTTTCACGAACTGACCTTTGACCTATTGTGCAATATCGCTCCATGGAATAACTCCGAACTCGCTTATTGTATAATAGGTGTGGTAGGTAAGAGCAAATTAAATTGACCAAAACTGTAAGTTATAGACTGTATAATGTCTGCCATGTCACACACTGTGTATTTAGGATGTCCTGTGGTGCAGACCACACGCCTACCCAGAATGAACACACTGTATTTTAAAACATGCTGGATATTTTAAAGCTGAAAATCTAAACCTTCTTGCTTGAAGTTTTGTTTACACCATGCAGGATCAACCTACAAATCAAACAGAGAAATGTTTGTTCAAAGACAACTGTTGCTTTCTCACAATTTCCTCTCACCCACTGCAAATTGTATGTTTTAAAAATTCATGGATACCACTTCAGAACAGGATGTTCTCCACCTGAATGCAGGCGTAGGTAAGACTACTTGATTACAATGTCTGTCTTCAGAACATCCACACATGTGTACTATAGCAGTTATTTAAATTTATTGCCACTACAACTGCAATGCAATGTTTTGCAACATGGAGAATATCCACTTTTAACAGAAGCATTTCATACCACCAGATTTGTCTGTGCGACTGCAGATAGGATCCAAATCTTCAGGGTTGACCTGGGTAAACCCTGGGATTTGTTGAGTGCACATGAAATAGACACCATGTAAAACATCAGCAGCATGGATTCTGTTGTGATCTGGAGAGGAGGAGAAAAGATTTCAAATGACAAGTACTTACAGCTTCTACAATATATAACAAATACGTTAAATATTTAGGACTCAGTTTTAAGGAACAAAAACAAAAATGAAAAACTAAACAAAAATAAAGTGTGTGAGACATGAAAACATGGAAAGTATACATGTACAGTATACTGCCTTTCTTAAGATAATAGTTTACAAGGGGTTTGACCTTTGGTGCCTTCAGATGACCGTTTATCCAAAACACAACCAAAAGGATACTTTCTCTTTATTATTCTGCATCCATGATTAGAATTTGAAGATATCTTGATGACAAGGTTTTCAGAATTTGACCTCTGGTGACCTCTGGTGACCTCAGATGACCTTTGACCTCCAAAGAACAATTCTTCCTCTTTATAGAATGCACATATATATGTAAAGTATGCATGGAGAATATCCACAGCCTCTATCTAGTTTAAAAGGTTTTCAGAGTTTGACCTCCAATGACCCCTGATGACCTCTGACATCCTCCAAAAACAATACAATTCTACCTCTTGATAAAATGCATCCATATGCTAAGTATGGAGGGTATCCACACTTCCTATTTCAAGATATTCTGTTAACAAGGTTCCAGAGTCAGAGTGTGACCTCTGGTGACCTCAGACGATCTTTGACCTCTACAAAAATTGTACTGGTACTTCCACTTCATGAACTGCATCTACATGCTAAGTATGAAGATTTTCCATGCTTCCTATCTGGAGATATTGTTAACAAGGTTTTCAGTGTTTGACCTCGGAAGACCAATGATGACCCTTGACCTCCACCAAGAACTGTACAGACCTTCCTCTTGATAACATACATCCACATACTACCTATGGAGAGGAACCATGCTTCCTGTCTTGAGATGTAGTGTTAACAAGGTTTTCAGAGTTTAAAACAAGTGTTTACATTTTGGGTTTTTTACCTTTGGTGACCTCACTTGACTTCTGAACTCCACCACAAACAATTAGGGTTTTTCCTCTCAGTAAGCTTAATCCATACACCAAGTATAAAAAACATCCAACACTCCTATCTTGAGATATTGTGTGCACAAGGTTTTCAGTTTATAACTCCTGGTGACCTCAAATGACCTCTGACCTCCACCAAAAACAACACTTTCTTCTCTCAATGTTATATATACCAAATATGAGAAGTTACAAATAACACTGATATCTTGAAATTACATGTTTTTGACCTCTGGTGACCTCAAATGACCTTTGAACTCCATCCAAAATAATATGATCCTTTCTCTCAATATGGAAATTAAATAGTAAGTGTGAAAAGTACCTCTCATTGTTACCTTGAGATACCATGTTTACATGCTAAGAATCATAAACAGACACAATTTACACTCGCCAGCTTGTATTAGATTAATAATCCTGTGTTCACAAGGAATCAAGAATTATTACTAGTAGACCATGTTATGGCAAGGATGGACCTCTTGAGTCACAAAAGGATAATAAAAATCTACACAGATATTCATGCACCTTGGTGCAAATCTGCCTTTGTCAGCCCAACCTGAGAAATGTTTTCACGCAACCCTATGTCACATGATTTACTGTACAAGACACACCCTTGACACAACCTTTGGGGGGGGTTGCTTGTCATTATAAGGTGCATCCATAACATTAAGCCATGCATTGGCAACACAGCTTACAACATTGATGAAGCTGCCTTTTGGGAAAGGTTGTACATTTGATTTATTATGTCCTAGGTAATATGGTGTTTGCAGGTATTGGTGCTTGGTCTATTTAAAAACATGCATTGTGCTTAATACCTCCTCAGCTGTCTGACATGTGAGTACATCGTTCTAACATTCCAAAGCCTCCACATGTGTACATGGTACAATCCAAATGTCATGGCTCTTAAAAAGAAACAAAATAACTTTTCATCACATGCCCTTCAAACCCAACACCCACAGCTTGTTCATAACTCAAGATATTATGGTGTAAAGATGGGTTATTCTTGTCAAAAACAGAATTCCACTTTCTTCAAGGTTACAAAATGTTGTTTAACACTGGCACATTGCTTCCAAAATCTTCAGTCATTTTTTAAAATTGAAGTGATTAATTTGACCTTGAAACTTGATACCAGTGAAACATTGAATAACATTCATTTGGGACTGAAAACTTTTTGAGCATAAATGTTACAACTCTGTAAGTGTCTATGGCAAGCCAAATGCCCAATAATTCGAAAAACTTGGTTTATCAATCAATAAACCAGGTTTATCGGTCGATAAACTTGGTTTATCGACCGATAAACTAGGTTTATCGACCGATAAACTAGGTTTATCGACCTTTAAACTTGGTTTATCGACCGATAAACTTGGTTTATCGACCGATAAACCTGGTTTATCGGTCGATAAACCAAGTTTATCGAAATATTGGGTGTTTGGCGTCGATAAACCAAGTTTATCAACCGATAAACCAAGTTTATCAACCAATAAGCCAAGTTTTTCATAAACTTGGTTTATCAAATTGATAAACCAGGTTTAGCAATTCGATAAACCAAGTTGATCAATTTAACAAACCAAGTTTATCATCAGTAAAGTGACAAACCAGGTTTATCGAATCGAAAAACCAGGTTTATCAACCGATAAACCAAGTTTATCAGTCGATAAACCAAGTTTATCGATGCCGAATGCTCAATAATTCGAAAATCGAAGTTTATATCGAATCGATAAACCAAGTTTCTCGATTTATTGGGCATTTGGCTTGCCATAGGCAAGCCAAATGGCACTTCCCCTGTTCCTGATTTGTTTTTTATCATTTGTTCACTATTTTATTGAATATCTTGGATGACGACTAGCCTGTGTGCTAATATGCAGTTGAGAACCCACAACTTACATGGCCTCTTCTATATTGTAAAATTAAAGTATACTATTGGGATGTCCTCATGGATTTCCAATCCAAGGTTAGTTCAATAGCAATGTTCAGCATGTGAATTCTACAGGATCTTGTGTTGCATATGCAATCATGGTGCCAACACCTGCTTTTAAAATTTAAAGACCAAAACAACAAACCAGCATCTCTGTGATATAGAGCAACAAATCACTCACAATTATCTGTAACAAACCCCTTGAGGAAATGTCATGCATGCTACAATTTTTATGTTCTGTAATTTAAGTGTCATTATGACAGATCACAGGTTATGTCTTTCTTGTTGAGATCCACCAATCACCCTTCTGGTCTCAAAAAGAACACCATGGGAGATTTAAAGTCTTTAAATTATTCATAGCTGTAAATCAGTAGTTACAGTGTAGGGATTACTTCATCTCTCACATTCCTTTCCATTGGCTTGTACAAACTGAAACAAAAGCTTTTGAATGAACTGAATAATATAATATAAAACAGAATTTCTTACAGTTCAGTTTTACATTTACACTTGGTTTAGGTATTACAGCAACTGTAAACATTTTTTCATTCATTTCTTTTTTTTGGCCCTTTAAGATACAGTAAATCCTCCTGCCTGGATGATTTAAACCTGGGGTGAGGAACCTTTGCTTAAATGGGCTGTTTTAAAAATCATTAGCCACTTGCTGGCTGCAGACAGTGAGGTTACTACAAGCTTTCCCCATAGGATGCAGACCAAGGGGCTCCAGACAGGCTATGGGTGGGTCCAGGGGGGAAGCCCAAGTAACAAACTTTGATGAAGCCCCCAAAGTCTGTAGAAATTTGTAGGCAATAAAATGTTCATCCAATTTCATGATATGGCATTGAATGTGCCAAGCTACACAAACCAGAAGTATCACACTATAATGACCATTTGTTTTTTTTTTTATTTATGTGTGGAGTAATAAGAATGAGCACATATGAAGAGAGTGCATGACGTGTCCTGAAAACACACATATTTTGAAACCAACTTCCCTTTTGTCTTTACCTTTTTGTCTTTACCTTTTCATTGCAAAATTACCTACTTTTAACGTTTCACTCCCTCTTCTGAGGAATAATTCTACCATCCCCCGCCCCTCTGAATCTACTGTACAGCAATAAATACAGTGCCGGCTGTGTATATCGCTCTAATAGACCTATACACGTGACAGTGCAATTCTGTTCAATGCTTTGTAGCCTCCCATGCAAAGCTTCCATTACCACTATAAGTACAAGGATTCTGGACCTTGGTTTTTGTCCTGAGAAATGGTGGGCATGTTACATTGTGCATAGGGTTTTAGTGATATGCTACTCTTGTTTTGCAAAAGTTCTACATAAAATGCCTGGAAAATGGTATAAGTACGAGAAATGGAAGGCACCGTGGGCTAAAACATCATCAATTACTTTTCATGTGATTCTCAATTTATTTATGAATTTTCTTGTGGGCCGGATAAAATGGTCTCGTGGGCCACATATGGCTTGTGGGCCTGAATTAAACTCAAAGGCAATTAAAACTTCTCCTTAAATAAGAGTGGCAAACTCTCACTCTTTTTATATTGTTAACAGTTTCTTTGCATGAAGCAATGACATACACTCTCCAACACATAGAGGTATGTTGCCTATGAGAAATTTCAAAGTACTGACAGTCATTCCAAGAATGTTACAGAATAGACGGTAGCCCTATATATTATGTACACAAAACTTGTGATATAGTTTAATCGGCAATGTTCACAGACCTAAACTCAACATCATCAAGTATATAATGCTATGACTCACCCAGGATTTATCATCATTTACTCCATATTACGAAAAGCACCAAACATTTAATTGTTCTCTCCAGCACACAGAAATCTTTTTAATTCTCTCCTAAAACTGTACACTTAAAACTGGAAAAGCTGGGTCAAGTATGACTACTGATACCATTAATGCACCCCTTTTCGGCTAAAGTGTGACCAACCTCAAAATTTTAGAGTACCCAGCTATGTTTTCAGTGACAAGCTTTCAGGCCTTTCCCTGACATTCTTTCTTTCAAATCTAAACAGTAAAAAAAAAAAAAAATGATTCCTTCTAGGCTACAGTGATGTGATGAATATGTCAATGACCTTGAAGAACATCCGACCAAACAGCCCAGCAAAAGACTAACTCCAAAGAAGGTTTCAGTATACCATGAAACGCATACGTGACCTTCAAATAAGTAAAAACAGAATAAAGGAGACCTACCAAGATTTGTGAAAATCCAACTTAAGTGACTGTTGTCCCTTTCATTGTGGTGTATTCACTGACAATCTGCAGCTTGAAATCTTAACCAATAAAAGGTATCAATTAACCAGAGAGTGGCCTCGAAATCCCATCAATTAACGTTGCTAATGAAGACTGTCAAACTGTCAGTACTTACTTTTTCTTAAAGACACTGATGCCTACTTAAATAGTTACTTTCATTCTTCTTAAGGGTATAGATACTAAAGATATGACGCCTACTGGTTTCCAAGCAACTTATCTCCATGGTAACCACTCTGATGAATGCCATAAAGATAAGGACACTGGTGTGCTGGACTAAAATTACAACCTGGTACAGTACAACTGACTTTCAAGGCATATACAGTCATTAACTGTTAGGGAGAATATATTGCATTTTGTTCAGTAATGCTATCAATTTGAAGTCCCCATCAAAGAAACAACTGTAGGCTATACATAACATTCAAGGGTTTTGTCTTCTTCACTACATTTTTTCCCACATTTTATAGTTTCATCTACAAATTCTGAAATTTTTAGTGACATGTGCAAAATTCATCTATTATTTTCTCAAAGCAACTTGTCAGATTTCAAATCCATTGAGTATTAAATGGGAGGCAACAAATTTCAGGTCTGCCCACCTCCAAGATATAACAGAGCTCTAACTTTCTGAATTTTTTTCTTTTTTGGATGTAAGTAAAAGCTAAACTGTAACAAGCCCTTTCAGAATGTAGGCCTGCAGCCCACACAATTAAAGAAACGTCCAAGTTTTTAAATTTACTGTTCAGCAGCCTTCATTAAAACTGAAAGGATTTGACTAGAATTGTTGGTGCAATTCAACCAATCTTGGTTTGATGATAACAAAGTAACAGCTTAACCTGAAATAATGAGTACACTATAAGGTCAGACACACTCAAGGGTGATGAAATAATTAACAGGAAATTGAATTGATCCAAAATTTCACACATCTCACATACAGAAACAATCAGAAAATTACTTAATTAGAGAGGGAATGCCCATTTGATGCCTTACAGGTGTTTTGTAAATACATGCAGTATACTGCTTCAACATTGCAATGTACAGTAGAAGTGTTACCCATTTGCAGTCATCTTAATTTTCCATCATTTATGACAAATAATGTGCAAGACTATTGGAGTCTTCTGGTTCATGTAACAATTTGCTTAAGGAGACTATGTGCATTACTTTATTTAGTAAGAACCTTTTCTTGAAATTCAAGGGGTATAATCTCCAGGGAACTAAGGACATTAAACCCCATGTTGGATGCAATATCTTCCCATCTTGAAATCAAATAGGCTTATACACTAATCTTTCTTATGGAATTGTGCATTATAATAATGTGACCATTGTGACTATAGAACAAGCCAAACAGTGAAAATTTATATGGTTTGTATCCAACAAGACAGCCAAGTTAATGGGGGTGTCTATAGGGTCATCGCTCAGAAAAATTTTGAACTGAAACATACAATAAGATGTGATTTCCTAAAATCTGGCCATCAAAATGAGTATTTATCAAAATACATTTTTTGAAGGAATCCTACATTCATATGAAGCCAAGAGTGATTAATCTACAACTTTAGAACACACTGACCAGTAATGATCATATACATCCTTCAAATAACCAAGACATATGGGTTCTCTCCAGGCAATTCTGGAATTAATTATGCCATACTAGAAACTGTTCCCTGGCATCTGACAATCCAGGTAATTGTGATACCCAAACTTTGCAGAGCAACTTACAGATCATCTCAAATATAAAGAAGTAGAGGAAACAAACCATAACAGAACAGGACAGCAATACTCCCAACAAGCATACATGGCATAATTTCTGCTTTTGTGCCAAAACTTGAGACAATCAATATCGATGTACTATGGTATACAGGAAGTTGAGGATAACAGAAACAACAGACTGACTCCCTCCCCCCCCCCCTGTTGTTTAATCAAGATAAAAGGGGAAAACTGTTTTTTCAGAGTTTTAGCTTTAAAATATGCACTGACTACTATTGCTCTTATGTTGTCTGATGTTCCCCAATTGATGATGACAACAATGATCACATGGCAGCAACAACACAGACAACGGCAGCCTTTGCTTATACAGTGTATGCAGTGACTACCATTTCTGTAGGGCAATTTGCCCAATAACTATAATTAAAGGCATTTTCCAGTGGCTTTTCACATGGGTCCCATGTGAAAGAGAAAAAAATTTCAGTTCATACCCTCTAAACCCCGTAGCAATACTCTTTTCCTAACTCGAGATATCTAATATTAAAGACTACTTATTTTTGTCAAAAAATACCTTCAGTTCTCATCAAGGTCACAGAATGTTATGTAAAGTGGGCACATTGCCTCAGATTTCTTTTGTTTTCCTTTATAATTGAATGTCCTGTTGTCCTTGAAATTTGATACTGTTGGAATGTTTGAATATCTTTCCATGTAGGTTTAGCATAAATCTACACCATATGTACGGCATAACAAACAAAGTTGCTAAATATTCCCTACAGTAGTGTCAATATCATAAAGAAATTCGATGCTTTGTCAAATTAATGTGCCGCGATGACATCACGGATTTCCCATAATGCACTTTATCTCAGGAAAAAATTGCATTTCTTTGAAAATTAGTATCTTCCAAACGCTACAAGCTATTGAGATGCAGTTTTCACCTCCTAGAAGAGAAAAATTTTCTGCGTTTTTGGAAGTCATTGACTTTCGTCACTGGCAAATCCCTTTAAATTGTTTCCACAACTAACCAGCAAGCCAAAAGGCTTAGTGATTCCTTGCCATATATGGAAAAACAGTATTGTAACAAACATGAATCACCCACACATAACAAGCATGAGATCCCTCACAGTTATCCCTACTTGAGATATGTTAATATGTTTTGAACCTTTTGAAACCATATGAACCAAAATGAACTTTCACCTCCACTTAAAACAATATGATCACCTACCCTATATGGCCATCTACATGCTAAATATGAACAATATATGAACAATCCACAAGCCAAGCATGAGTTCCCTCACAGTTATCCTCCTTAAAATATCATGTTTACAAGGTTTCAACCTTTTGTGATCCCAAATGACCTTTGGCCTCCATAAAAATGGTAGGGATTATCTACTCAATATTAGCAATTCACATGCTATGTATGAGATTCCTCACAGTTATCCTTCTTAAGACATTGTGTTTACAAGGTTTTGAACTTTTGACCGCTTGTGACCCCAAATGACCTTTGACCTCCACCAATATCAATAGGAAGTATCTCTGCAACACGAACAATCCACATGTTAAGTGTGGAGATCCCTCAGTTATCCTTCTCGAGATACTGTGTTTACAAGATTTTGACCTTTTGACCTCTGGATCCCAAATGACCTTCAACCTCCACACCAAAAACAATGTGGATCATTTACTCAATATGGGCAATCCACATGCTTAGTATGAGATCCCTCACAGTTACCCTTCTTGAGATATAGTGTTTACAAGGTTTTGACCTTCTGACCTCTAGTGATCCCAAATGACCTTTGACCTCCAGCATAAACAATAGGGATCATCTACCCAATATGGGGCATGCACCTGCCACGTATGAGATCCCTCGGAGTTATCCTTCTTGAGATACTGTGTTTACAAGCAAAGCGTCACATACACACACCATGGCATAGATTCCTTGAGCCTTCAGCAAGTAATGCAAAACTGGTCTGCAGTTAGTATATTATTTGACCGGGTAAGACTTGGCTGTCCTTTCAAAGTCCTAATGAAAACAAAAAACAGCTATGAAGTGGAAACAAGAAAACCGCCATTTGCTAGAATATTTTCAGTTTTTATCAACAATGTGCTACAAATGGTAGTGCTCCCTGTATTGGGGGGAATTTAATCAAAAATTAGTTTCCAAAGATTTTAGAGTCACCCCCACATTTCCTAATAAATGAAGCAATTATGTAGTCTGTTATTGCTATCTGAGTTTTGGTTCTCAACATTGCCCAACACCAATCCAATATCAACATTTGAGAAATGAGCATATATACTGTTCAAGCATACTAGGCTGTTGCCCACCCGGCGGACGTGTATTACTCCTGCACCTATATTGGCTGCACTCGTAATACCAACTTTCGCGAACTTTTGCAAGAATTCTTTGTCAAATTTGCATAAAAACTGTACGCTATTAGCTATTCATATATACGATCATGACAAACAGAATTATAAATATTCAATGAAAAATGACTAAGCAAGTCTTGATTACCATGCTGCTTTGAACGAAAAAGGTCAGTGGGGTTTTAGTGTGTGATTTCACCCGCTTCAAGCTCACACAATGAAGTCCCATTGACTTACTGTGTAAACGTGAACGCTGCAGCTGGAGCCTTTTCTTGCAATATGAATATTCATATATATTGAAACCAATCAACAGTCGAGAGAGTAAAATCATATTTGGCTCACGAATATAACAAAATTGGATGATCTCTGTCATTGTTCACAGGTGTTCGAGTATGTATGCCAAAGAGGAGTACATATTCGACACCTGCTTTGAAGGTAAACTAGGCTGTTGGGCACTCCCACTCAGTGTTGTTTCATTTTCATGAGATAAAATACTGTGACTTATGTAGAAAAATGCTCAAATTAGGTAACATTTTGATGAAGTATAGGACGAAATATTGATTTGGCAGTATTTGCAAATTTGACCAATTCCAATTTAGGACAAACTTTGGGAACATTGGCAGACAACTATATTAACTACAGATAATCCATCTACCACTAGCAGCAACAAGCTACCTCCTCCTTCAAACCAATAATCAGTAAAAAAAAAACACATGCATATTAAACAGTTTGAAATAAAAACCTGATGCTGATGACATACTGCGAAATTTGTATTTGACCCAAGTGACATACAAACCTATCAAGTTAACTCTATAACTCTATCCTAAAGCAAGACTATACCCAGCAACTGGTATCCATCTGAAACCCAATGCTGCTTTATGTACAGTGTAAAACTGCGGATATAATGACAGACTCCAGAGATTGCATATAACCTTTGATACAGCTCTTGGATCTTTTAAAAGCTATTAACCATAGACCTGTCTTAACTTTGGATAAATTGCAAATAAATCAAAGCTGAAAAGAACAATGAGCAAGTAATAGGTAGGCACTTAAGTCATCCACGTGTTAATGAAAACAGAACCAGTTCTCGCTATAGGAGAAATTGGTAAAATGAAGATCTCTGCTACTATCAAGCTTTCAGATTAGTAACCACTTCTACTTGGAAGTAAATTTACATGGTAATACTCCAGGCAATTTATATTAAGCAGTACCGTTCCACTTTAGTGCAATTGCACTGCCAACTCATGTATAATGACAAAGAACCATACATTGACTGTACCTTAACAAAACTTACAGCCCAATGTTCTAATGTAGGTCTGGTTAGCATCTTAGTGTCTTCATCACCTTCTCATTTCATATAAACTACACATACCAACCTATCAACACTATATACCTTGCAAGCAGGTGTCGCGATTTCCCCTCCATGAAACATAACCTTTACTGATTCATGTTATCAGTCTGCCTGTCTGTCAAATTGTCAACCTCAAGTTCAGATTAGTAGCTAACAGAACACATAAATGATTCATACCAGCCTTACTCCAAGGTTGTCCTGGTAACTACTTCACCTGTCACATTTCTGGCATGTTGCTTCCTATTTTCAAGTCTCATTGGCAATATTCTAATTGCTAGCAGTATGACATTTTGTTTACAAAGAAAACCATCACTATCATTTTTACTCTAAAGTCGGTTTCTTGGTAGTAGATACTATTAAACTTCAAATATTGTACTGGAATGAATAAAGGGTGGTTAAGTCCTCTCTTATATTTGGTGTCAGCCAATGAGGAATAAGCTACCTACCAACATAAAAGACATGAAAAACAAACAGAAGCCAATATGAACAACTTGAAATCTGTCTGCAACCAACACACAATGGTATGAGAGCCGGTACTATTTCATACAGTGCTTGACAGCCCTTCTACACACATGGTGGATATTTTCCAGACTTCTTCATTACTGATTATGCCACAGGCCTTCACAAGTGGGGTAAAGCCAACTGACGAGTTGTCGAACTCTAACCTGAAAACTTCAAAGAACTATCCCACAGGTAATACTTTAATACTTGTAGAAATGGTCACAATTACACACCAATTTTCCATGTTGTTGCCAAGTCATAAACACTCTGTACAAAGATACCATCCACTCTTATTAAAGATCACAGTATCATTCGTAAACTTATAATCTGCTCTAATTTCAATGAGTGGTACAACATAAATTCTTGAGAACAGTTGATTTAATAATATTTGACAGTGCCTCTTAGTGTAATGTGTTATATTCAGCACTTGTTTAAAATGAGTTATAGATTACAGTATTAGACTAAATCTGACATGTCTGTGACGACAGTCCATTTAAGACGCAGGTAAGAAGGGATGAAATCACCTCGTCACTGCTAAACTGTCTTTAAAATATTATGTGGCTTTAGACTGGGTATACACATTGCGAACACTCACATTTACTACTATTCTACTGTGCATTGCAGTCCACAATATGCACTCCATCTATTAGCCAACTAGGAGAACCAAGACTGTCAGGGCAATCAGGTCAAGACAATTTCGCCAGTGTTCTCAGCCACATTTTACAAGACATCTCCCCACCCCCACCTCCCTCAACCAACAAAAAACAAACCAAAAAAAAAAAAAATTACCAAAAAATACTGTTTAACATGAATTAGTTTCATATTATATGGTAAAAAAGGCAATTTCTACATTTCCTTTCATGGTTTTATATAATATTGTAATTGGAACACATGAAAATTCACCAGGGATATTTTATTTGCTATCAAATTACATTTTGCTATACAAGCTGATAAAATTGCTACACAAACTTATGCAAACGTGTGTAGCAGTTTTATGTATTCATAGCCCTTGGGTTTATCGCTGCTTTTTACGATAAAATCTATAGACCCCAAAACTGTTGCGCAGAATTTGAACACCTGTGAGACATTTACTGTGTAAGACACAAGTTGTGTTAACTTTCATTTTTTGTCCACATTTGCACTTGTCTTTAAAGGTAGTGATTGTGCTATGGAAACAGTTGCATAATGGCTAATATCATAACACAGTGTTGTGTATGCTGGTTATATATGAATGATCAAGCCAATTACAGGAATAATCACTTTTACACCACTCAGCTTCAAATGTTGTTATACCACATAATTCATAAATACTCCTGCTCACATTCCGTGCTCAACATTTGGAACAACCTGTATATATCCCTCAGCTGCTGGCTCCCTATGCTCCTCCTTGTGATCTTCGTTCCTCTGACAAGGCCTACCTGTCTCTTCCAAATCCACCGCTGAAAGCTTTGGATATCGATGTTTTGCTTACTCTGCTCCTTATTTGTGGAACCAGCTACCTGACCATATTCGTTTTTGCACAGAACTCTCTGTATTTAAAAGTTATTTAAAGACTCATATCTATACTTGTTCGTTTGAATGTGATTGAGTCATTCGTATTTGTTAAGCGCCTAGAGCAGGTACACTTTGGTCCTGATTTGGCACTATATAAGTCCAATGTATTATTATTATTATTATTATACATGCATTATTATAATGCAGCTACACAATGTGCACAGAACACATACAGCCACAGGGGTGTCTTCCATAACTAGTATTCAGCCACAATGATTCAAATTCTTCCTAAGGCAATGATGCCATGTTCTTTTATATGTTTTTTTTTTCATGTCGTTTTTGTTTCTGCTTTTCACTGTTGCATACAAGCACGTACATTACATGTATATTACTTGTTACTCCACCAGTACTGCTAGCATTTGATTCCTTAATCTCTTTATATCATTCGTTCTCATAAATTATGACTTTTTTCTCCAAACAATTTCATGTGAAGTGTGATTTCAAGGCATAACCACCATCCAGTTAGAAAAGAATTGAATTTCAAAGACTTAGAGCTTCACAAAATAATCATTCACTGGCCAATTCTGTATCTTACTTGGTAAACTGGAGAATACAGGTAAATCCTACATCATATGACCAATGGATCACAGCAAGTGCAACAACAAACTGATTTGACAGGTAATAAATACCAGGCATATCTGTTTACATTGATGGTAAAGGCATCAAGGTGTTTCACCTGTGCATCAAGCTGTCAATGGTAATGCCTGGAATCACAAGCAATACAACTTCACAAACATGAGTTCTACTTTAGGGTATGATGATGGGGAAGGGGGTTCTCAACATAGCAACTCAGCAGAGATGTTTCACATTTTCTTCATAGGTCTTAATTACCTTTAACCTTCACTGAATATTTTCACAGCTCTCCTAAAGGTCGATGAAGTCAGATTTATGACTTTAATTACAGGTAACAACTCACAGTACCTTCCCTCTGTCTCAATCAATATCTCAGTTCTCATACAGTAATACCATTTCTTTTACAGATCGAAAGCTTTGGTAAGTGTCATGCACTTAACATGTGCACTGCTCCGTACATGTAAGTAAGGTTCTTTTATTTATTAGTTTAGGCAGAACAGGAGTGACCCAATCTTTGGCATGAATTTCTTACTTCACAAGTTGCAAGTAGGACTCCCATCTCACAAATCCAATTTAGCATAAATTGATCAGTACCTTTAAAAGCTTATCTTAAAAGTTGTGAAATCATCCTTGCAGTTTTCACCTAGCAAAGGTTGAATGAGGATTTCAACTTTTGGTAGTTGTAGACATAACAGTACAATGGCAGGCTACAATTACAGAATTAAATAGCAACTAGATGTACTGGTAGTGTCAATATTACTTGTTACAGCTCAAAACATTATCACCTACATGTATATCTTAAACCCAGAAGTCTTAAAATTCCATAGAACTCTGTGGTCTGGTAACCTTTAATAGCCAAGATCACTGATGTACTGGTATAAGCCACTCTTACTCTATAGCTGAAACTAGCATCATGCCAAGAAAAACAAATAAAATAACACAATAAGTTTCATTTTTCCTTTTTTAATCAGCCTAGAGAATTTTCATTCTAACTTTAATGCTGATGATGGTCAAGGTTACACCAAAAATTTCTCTATGCTGATTAAAAAGGACAAATGAAACTTAAAGTGCTATTTGTTTTTCTTGGCATGATGTTCCTAAGCCCTAGAGACAGTTATGGCTAATGGCTACTACCAACATGTCAGCAATACCTTAAACAATTTTTACCATTTAAATGTACTACAAATAATTTATCAGTATTGCTACATTACATGACATGGCCAGGACTTAGTGCAAACAATCAAGGAATAAGTCAACACCTTGTTGTTTTAATTAATCAAATTACCTACCTATCCATGACCCTACCATGTCACAAAATACTGTAGGTCTCAATTTAATGCTTCAGAGCTGAGTCAAGGCACCAATGGGGTCATTAAGGACCTTATGCAAGATTGATCATGGTAGGATAGGCCTTCATTAATTCTATGACTTACTGTGTTCAGAGGTTAACAAGGCAGGTGAACTAAAAGCTCCCAATTCTGCCCCCAGGACTGCAATTAATTTAGTCTTCCCATTCTACAGTCATAAGGTAGCCGTTTTTAAAGCCAAAGCCTCACCTTTTGTTTTGTAAGGTGTCACATTTGTGTTCAAGACATGTATATCATGCCTGATATCATGTCACAAGGTTAAGTCAGGGTTACAGACATGAGGAAAGGTTTGGGTTAAAAGTCTGGAGACATATTATCATGCATGATATCATGTAACAGATTGCGCAGGGGTTTTTAACCATTTTTTGTGAGGCAGGGAATTTCCCAAAGGCTATAATATCTTCATGACCAGAAAGCCTAAGGGCTTAGTGATTCCTTGCCGAATGGGGATGCTTTGTTGTACTGAGGTTTATCCCTCAAATTTATCTTCCTTGACTACATCATTTTACGATATTTTAACAATTTCACCTCTGCTGACCTCACATCAACTTTGAACCCCACCAAATATAACAAAAAAGAAAAACAAGTGTCTTGAAAGGAATTCAACTCCAATGGATCTTGGTTCTTGAAAATTCTTGGGAAATTTTGTTTTTTGACCTCTGGTGACCCCTGATGACTATCTTGGGAATTCTTGGGAAATTTTGCTTTTTGACCTCTGGTGACCCCATATAACAATCTTGGAAATTCTTGTGAAATTTTGCTTTTTGACCCTTGGTGACCTCAGATTATCTTGGGAATTCTTGTGAAATTTTGCTTTTTGACCTCTGATAACCCCAGATAACGATCTTGGGAATTCTTGGGAAATTTTGCTTTTTGACCTCTGATGACCCCATATGATGATCTCTGGAGTTCTTGGGAAACTTTGCTTTTTAACCTATAGTGACCCCGCATGACAATCTTGAGAATTCTTGGGAAATGTTGCTTTTGATCCCAGTGACCCCAGATGACAATCTTGGGAATTCTTGGGAAATTGTTTTTTGACCTCTGGTAACCCCAGATGACCTTGACCTCCACCAAAAATGATAGAGTTTTTCCTCTCAACATGGCAAATTTACATACCAAATATGAAAAGTGGCTGTCATTGCTATCTTGAGATATCGTGATTACAAGCCATTTACAAGGTTTCTGTAGTTCAACCTCTGGTGACCTCAGATGACCTTTGACCCCTACCAAAAACAATAGCGTTCTTCCTCTCAACATGACAAATCTATATCCGCCATTCCTATCTTGACATATCCCAATTTCAAGGTTTTCAGTCTTTGACCTCTGGTGACCTCGAATGACCTTTGAACTCCACCAAAAACAATAGGATTCTTTCTCTCAAAATGACATATCTATATACCAAATATGAAAAGTGTTGGTCACTCCTATCTTGAAATATAGTGATTACGAGCTTTTCGGCCTTTTACCTATGGTGACCTCAAATGACCTCTGACCTCCACCAAAAATAATCTAGGGTTCTTCCTCTCAACGTGATGAATCCATATACCAAGTATGAAATGTGTCGGTCATTCCTACCTTGAGATAGCGTGACTACGAGCCTTTTCGGCTTTTAACCTGCGGTGGCCTCAAATGACCTTTGACCTCTACCAAAAACAATAGGGTTCTTCCTCTTGACATGACAAATCTGTATACCAAATATGAAAAGTGTAGGC
This sequence comes from Holothuria leucospilota, assembly GCA_029531755.1. Lineage (NCBI taxonomy): Eukaryota > Metazoa > Echinodermata > Holothuroidea > Aspidochirotida > Holothuriidae > Holothuria > Holothuria leucospilota. Next base: position 25,679,074 of record CM055972.1, on the reverse strand, counting down.
CTTTGCTACCTTGAGATATCGCGTTTACGAGGTTTTCACCGTTGAACCTCTGGTGACCTCAGATGACCTTTGACCTCTACCAAAACAATAGGGTTCTTCCTCTCAACATGACAAATCTATATACCAAATATGAAAAGTGTCGGTCATTGCTATCTTGAGATATCGTGTTTACAAGCCGTTTATAAGCTGTTTACAAGGTTTTCGCAGATTAACCTCTGGTGACTTCAGATGACCTTTGACCTCTACCAAAAACAATAGGCTTCTTCCTCTTGACATGACAAATCTGTATACCACATATGAAAAGTGTCAGCCTTTGCTATCTTGAGATATCGTGTTTACGAGGTTTTTCGCTGTTTAACCTCTGGTGACCTCAGATGACCTTTGACCTCTACCAAAAACAATAGGGTTCTTCCTCTCAACATGACAAATCTATATACCAAATATGAAAAGTGTCGGTCACTGCTATCTTGAGATATCGTGTTTACAAGCCGTTTAGGAGGTTTTCGCAGTTTTACCTCTGGTGACCTCGGATGACCTTTGACCTCTACAAAAACCAATAGGGTTCTTCCTCTTGACATGACAAATCTATATACCAAATATGAAAAGTGTCGGTCATTGCTAACTTGAGATATCGTGTTTACAAGCCGTTTAGGTTTTCGCAGTTTTACCTCTGGTGACCTCGGATGACCTTTGACCTCTACCAAAAACAATAGGGTTCTTCCTCTTGACATGACAAATCTATATACCAAATATGAAAAGTGTCGGTCATTGCTAACTTGAGATATCGTGTTTACAAAGTTTTTGGTTTTTGACCTCTGGTGACCTCAAATGACCTTTGACCTTCACCAAAAACAATAGGGTTCTTCCTCTCAACATGACGAATCTATATACCAAATATGAAAAGTGTCGGTCATTGCTATCTTGAGATATCGTGTTTACAAGCTAGGCGTCACATACACACACACACACACACATACACACACACACACACACACACACACACACACGACATCACCATCGCATAGATTCCTTGCCTGCCTTCGGCAAGGAATCAAAAACAGTATGAAAAGATACACATCATGTCACATCACTTCTTCATATCTGGACACTAAAATAATGCTGAAATAACCCATATATCAGGGATGCCATATTGTCAATATGAAAAATAGGATGACCTCATGGCATCTCATGACACAACAACCAAAGTACTGGCATAACAAAATGAACAAGCATACACTGATATTTTTTGTATCTCTATAGCAACTTGAAAATTTACCAATAAAACTTATGTTAAGAAAAGTTGAGCTCAAAAAGCAGAAACATTCCTCCTTAACAACTGGCATTCCTGCATAATACATATGCATTTCTATGCATTAAAAAAACAATACTAAAGCAAATCCACCATATTGTAGCTCTTTATACATTCTGCACTTGCATTTAAACTAACACCACTTTCATATCATCAATCACTGTTATCCCAAATTTATTTTCACCATTCATGGGATCTTGTTCTTCCCTTTATTCTTCATTGTTTGATGAAAACCTGAATGTTGGGGCTATTCATCCTTTGAGTGAACTCCCAATATTAAGACTTGACGGTAACTTACATGGCTTGTCTCTGTATCCATTTTCCAAGGCCCTGAAGTAATTCATAAATTCCTTCACGGGTAATCGGAAAGTCTCAAAGATGCCAGCATCTACAAAAAGCCTGTAAGCAACCTAATTGGGTGGAAATAAAGAAGATAATATATGAACATATTAAAAGTTATTTTTCATTTCAAACGGAAACCCCTAGAAAGGCATGACTATAAAGAGACTTAATTCAGTCCTCTTTAAATAGCTTTGGAAGAGGAGAGATTTCTCATTTCTTTTTTATCCTGTCTTACAGGTGGTGACAGTAGGTCCTCGAGCACTTATTTTCCTTTTGACAGCCAATGAAAAAACTTGATACAGCTACAAGGTTACACAGGGAAATCACACCACACTCAGTCTGGGTTGATAACCTCAGCAAAAGTTCAAAAGGCTTTTCAGTTTTAAAGTTCTTGAGATCTTATGGATTTCCTCTTAACTATGACGAACAAGGATATTACGATACCATTGTAGCTGCAGATCAGACTCTTCATGGCACACACATTTTGTGTGTTATGCACGCTATCCAGACTCTGCTAACACATACCACTGGTTATCACGTGTGTCTGAAATCACACGCCAAAAAGGGAACAGCTCACACAAAACCATGCATTACTGAAGCTCTGTCAGCCTATACAATGGGAAAATTCATTGTTGGAGGTTGTCTTTTTCAAGACAACCATTTTCATTGGCTTAATGATCATCACTGTGTATAAATATACCAAAACCCATGGAAATCAGAATGGCCTTATATGCACCAATAACAGGCTTCGCGATTCTTTCCTATGAAGGAGGAAGGTATGGGGAACACCCGCCAATGCAAGAAGTGATCAAGAGGTTATTGGACAAGTACACTTGAGGTGCCTGACCAGATGATTACAAATCCACTGATCCATCAGTAATTAGGGCCAATGATTTTCCACAATCGCGGAAAAACGGAATTTACTTTTCTGCATGGAATTTCACAGAATTAGCAAAAATTATGAGGCTCAAAGTACATGTAAATATTTGACAAAAAACTGAGTTATTTTTCTTCAAAACTACGTCAAATGAATGCCTGCATATACCAAAGACATACACAGACATTTTACCATCTAAAATGGCAGCAAATTCACCTTAAAATCGTCAAATCACCTTGAAGTTACGATAAAAAAACAAGTAGGACATTTATGAAAATCAGCAAAATTTTGCCAGTATAGGCTCCAGTTTGCCTATGCTATGGTGAGTTAGGCTAGGTCGCTTGTGTGTTACAAGTGTCTGCTGCCTTCAGGATCACAACCAGACAAGTTTAGGACTTGTTTTCAACATAATTACTCCAAAATTAAAAAATCATGGAAAGGGGTTATGACTGAAACACAATTTTGCGGAATTCGGAAAGTTCAAAAGGAATTTTCTGATTTGTGAAGCGGACAACCATTGCCCCTAGGTAATTGATTCCTGGTCAAACTTGAGAAGAGCAGTCAAAATTGTACCTACTAAACACATTGCGTGCTGTTAGTAGTAATAAGGCCCCATGTTTGGACTGTTCAGTAGACCTCAGCAGACCAAAAACTGTGAAAGTGGATCTCAGTTCAAGTATGCATGGGCACTAGACCAACAAGCTTTAAAGGCAGTAGGCAGTCACCCCAAAATATTCTTTGAACTAGAGCACCAATGGTGCTGAAGCTCATACCTTCATCCAATTAAGGGTCCCTGGCTTCTAGTCTTTGTTAGTGCAAGCATCATATGACTTTAAATGACGTCAAATGGCTTATGACCCCAAATCTCACATACCCTGATGGCACCTTCCTAAATGTCACAAAAAATTTGTCATGCTATCTTTGCTTTGTAAGTTGTTTCACGAATACAATTTAAGAAAGCAAAGCCCCTAGGGCCCATCTTCGGCCTTGGACCCCAAATTTCAGGTATCATTATGACAAACTATCAACACTGTACAAGAGAATCTGTAGTTGAAGATGCACTTTTGCACACTTCATAAAAGAGCCATAGGGTCCACATGGGCTTTTGGACCAAAATTCACACAAACCAGAAACAGATCACTAGCCAAGCATCATTATAACACACCGTCAACTCTGTTAAACATTAACTGGAGGAAAAGTTAATCACTTGCAATACTAAAAAAAATGGACCCTATGGTCCATCTTGTGCCTTGGACCCCAACTTGTTAAACACCCTGAAGGTACCACTACCCGAATATAATTATGACAAACAATTAACATTGTACAAGAGAATCTGCAGGAGCAAGCAATTTGCAAAATGTCATAAAATGGGCCATAGGGCCCATATGGGACCATATGGGACCTTAGACCCAAACTTCCAGAACACCATAAACATTAAACAGATCACTAACCAAGCACCATTATGACAGGCCTTCAACTCTGTTTAACATTAACTGGAGGAGGAATTGACCATTTTGCAATATTTCACAAAATGGACCCTAAGGTACATTGGGCCTTGGACCCAAAATTTCTGTACACCCTAAAAGAACCATTAACAGAGGGTCACTACCGTCACTATGACAAACACACCCACGTGCTCTGACAATGCACACACAATGGAAATACCCAATGGAAATCCCATTAAGCAGCTCGCTTTAAACTAACCTAAACAACTGCGCAGGATTGACCTCTTCTACAGAGACAGTTTTAAAGAGGGTGCAGTACAAGAGAATCTGTAGGAGGAGAAGCATTTTGTAGAATTTCATAAAATGGGCCCTAGGGTCCACATTGGACCTTGGACCAAAAATTCCTGAACACCCCAAATGGCCCACCACCCAAGGAACATTGTGCCCAAGTTTAAAAAAAATCCATGAAAGCATGTGGGAGGAGAAGCATTTTGAACAAGTGTGGACAGATAGATAGATAGATAGATAGATAGATAGATAGATAGATAGATAGATAGAGTGATGCCGCATGATCACAATAGCTCACACCACCATGCTGGTATGAGCTAAAAATGAGCAAACTGTTGCAAATCTCCTCTTATTGCATTACAAGCACCTCTGAAGATGATTTAAACATAACTATTACAAACAATATGGAAAGCAAGGAGAAATTCTCCTTGAATTTCACAATTTACTAACAAAAATATTGTCACATGATCAAAATAGGCCAATCATGAACTAGCGTAACAGGGCACACTGACTCTGTCTGGGGTGACTGCCTACTGCCTTTAAGGTAAATGCAGTTACCCCAATTTTACGTATGTCCTGGAATCCTAGTTTAGGAATGGCTTCTTTTAATCATGTGACAATTATTTCTGTCAATGATTTACAGTCTTGGTATAACATGAATATTCAATATTTATGTCAGAAAAATCATGACAGATATTTCTAATGAAAAGAAGAGGAAATTTGTAAAATTAAGTTGTTGTTTCAAAGCAATTTGGGTTAACTGCTTATTCTAGGGGCAAAAATTAAGCACTGGTTCCAACCATATGTTCCAACATCATTGATACCTGACTAATGTCCTCTTATTTCTATTACACATATCCTCTGTGCTGTTTCAGAACACAAAAGTTGCATTTTAAAGGTAAACCAAGAAGTTTGTAATATGTTGTATGGGTCTAACCATTCTGTAAGACAAAGTTTGTCACATTACCACAGAGTCCTATATGACTTAGGATACTGGGCTTTTTCTTTTAACAGAGAACTGAAGTTTCCCTCTACCAAGAAATGAAAGAGAAACTTACATCAAATTATGAATTTTGTCTTTTTCATGAAACTTGACTTCTACTGTCATAAGTGGAGGGATACACAACAGATGTAGTGTGATGTTGTGGTAACTAGTTGGATATGTGCTAACATAATGAGGGCACTGTGCACTCCAGCAAGATGGAAGTTTAAACTAGTCTTAATGCTGTACTGTTACAACAAGGGTGCGTGAATCACTGCTGCAGAAGTTAGAGACTTGTTTGAAATCATCTTTATTAGACCTCTTGTATTACATAGCTATTACTTGATATCATAACCTTTTCCTCTGTTTCCACTAAAAAATACAATATATGACTCAACAATGCCACTTCAACTATTGTTGCCCTTATACACTTGCATCCTTTCCCCACTTATTAATTCCCTGACAATGTTTACTACACACCAAAGTAATTTCAAAACACGGCATATTTACTGGCCTCACAAAACGTCCTGAAATGTGCAACTTCTATGTGTTTCCGGAGCAGCCACAAAACAGCCCCAGGTTCTTTAATTACAACTTTTTCCTCGATCTGTCGGACCTGCGCCATCAATCACCAAGTACTTTTATCGGCATGCGCCAGTAAAATGAATTCACCTTGGAGGTAATGTGGTTGTTTTTCATCTGTCTGCTGGTGTAACACTGACAGCTCTAAACATTTTGATCGATTGCCAGGCAGTTGCACAATGGTAAAGCTTGTCACACTAACACGCTTAATGGGTAACTTCTTGCATTATTTTAACACTCCTCCATCCCCGGCTTTGCGAATAAATTTCGTCCACAGTTGTGGCAACTCAAGTTCAATTTTTTGCTACAAAGATAAAGCAGGTTAGGAATTTAAAGTTTCTTCCTTTTTGTAGCTTTTGACATTATAAGGAAAAGCCCCCCAAAAACTTTGTACAGCAGGAGAAGAGAATATGGTAAACAAGGGGAACTAGAGGTCATACTCAATGTACAAGAGGTTTGTAAGGGAAGGCATCTTTAGCAATATTGGTGTACATGAAAAAACACATAACAGACATCTGCATGTAAAAAATGGATAGTTTTGCATAGGGCAGTATGCCCCGCACTAGTATGTATAAAAGAATGTACTGCTCAATAGATGTTGTGTAGGGGAAAAGAATATAAAATAGAAGTTAACTTGGAAGAGTTTGTACAACAGAAGTGTTTAAATAGGAAAGCATGTCTAATAATGGTTAAGTATAAAAGAATGTGAACATCTGTGCAGCCTTTGTTCATATGAACATGCTTAATTGTTGATTTTTCTGATATAAATCTCATCATGCTTCTAGCAACATGAAGTGATTTTATGGGAAAACTACAAGAATGACTTGCATGCACACAGGCTATCATACCCATATATACTGTTTGTATGTGAAATTATGCAATATACAGGCTGCTATGTAGGGAACATACATACACTACAGTAATAAGAAACATTTGGAAAAGATGTTTGTACATGAAAGCATGCAAAACGGTACCCAGTGGAGTTGTTTCTTTTTGCTCAGCCCCTCTTTAAGGCTTCCCAAATACTGTCCACCCAAACAAAGAGGACTACGTCCAATTTTAGACGCAAACTTCATTAACACCATAATATGTAGCACGACTTATCCAAGTGCTCTATCATTATTCATGCTATTGTTTTTATTGAGTGAGTGTGTGTACTCTGGTGGTAGTCGTAAAACTGAAAGCCTAGACTGAAACCTGAAAAGTCTGATCATTTCTGTTCTGCATAACCACCTGTGCAGTGCACTACCAGGGAGTAGGTACTATACTGACATATCATCATTATGGGTGGCATAGGCTACTACTGCATGATTTGAACAGGATCAGATGTTGCATTGTTTTGAATATTCACTAACAATCAACCTGTCTTAGGGCCACAATTTCTATGATGATATCCAAAGAATTTGTACAGTGTTCACTTGGGCAGGTGTTTGGGATGTGACTGAACAAAGAATATGCCCCCCAAGCCTGCTACATAGGCAAACAACATGGAGGCATCTATGTGGAGGTAGTCTCTAAGAAAATGTATAGTTGTTACATATATACATGAGTAACATTTGGAAAGATGTTTGTATGAACAAAGAATGTACATAAATAATAAACATCTGCATGGATGAGCATGGCACAGCAATGATTAATTCACAGAAATAACATATTTTATTATTTATTAAAACAGAGAAATGTAGTATCAGAAGGGTTTGGTATCAACTTTTTAAAGGTCGATTTCTTTCACTATTGTTTTTGATCAACACAGGAAGAAAATTAAATTAAAGTCAATAGTAATCTGTACTTTGCTGACAAATGTTGATATAAACCAGGGCTGGAAAAATGTTTATTTCCCAGGAAGGGAGTTTAATCTACCACAAAGCCTTCTGTATTTTCATGAACAGAAAAGGTAAATTTTTTCCCTTCAGTTGCCACAATTTCCCTCAAAATACTCAAATCTCCCAGGAAGGAGCCTCCCAGCTTCCCAACTTTTTCCACCCAAGATATAACCTCTTGCTCCATTGATGATAAAATAAATACATTTTATAAATTGTGAGAACAACTCCAGAGTTCAAGCTGGATAAACATCACTTGCTCATTTTCAAGAAGAAAGAGACTTGCTTGTATGGTTTCAACTATGTAAAAAATTGTTAATGGAGCATGATCTAGCTACTTAGATCTAACATGCCTGAATATCAACATTTCATCCTCCAAGTCATTTTTTTTCAAATAGATACATTTCTTCTTGCTATGAGATTGCCTTTCTCTTTAGTAAATTTATCATTGAAATGCCAAAACTGTCAAAATTTTACTTAAAGAAATTCACTTTAAACAGTTTAAGTGAAATGTCTTTTGGTAAAATCTGAAAATGAAGTTAAACTAAAAGACTCAATTGTTCTGTCTGGAATCTTTGATATCCTAGATAGTACCACTTTTCCAGCTGACTTAATCTATCATCTCCAAATCTTATGAGACTTACTGCTCTAGGTGCCTCCTAAAGAAGAAGAGTGAATGACATGTTCAAGGTCTATCCATCCTCTAGAATTACACACAAAGCTTGCTTTTATCCATCTAACCACTACACTGCTGCACAAAATTTACAATTACACAAATACTGTGCCCTCTATAGAAGCTTTCCTCCTGACATTTAATAACGTAACTGGCATGCTGCCACAGTTCATGTGCAGAAGGTGTGATGTGATACACACAACATCGCAATATGGAAACATTTGTTAATTACTACACATGTGACAGTCAAAAGGACCAATAAACATAAAATCTTGTCCTGTTTTATGTAAGGTGTCAATGAAGGGCTCTTTAAGTTTCATCCTGTAGTTGTAAATAACAGAGAGTTCACAACTGGCCTATATCTGTCTAAGCATATGACAAACCCTTAAACTTTGATTTTCCCAGTTACAGTATATCAAACATGTAAACAGAAGCAAACAGAAATGACCCAAACACAAATTAAAATTCACCCAGCAAACAACATACTGAAGTCACAATGATTTGTTAATGATGCTTTTTGAAGGTTAATGAAGTACAGTAGCAATGTAGCTCTACTGTATAGTAGACTGGTCAGACTGCAGTAGCATTAAAAATTAAACACATGTGTACTGAACACAATATGGCCTTGAGCAATTAAAAGTCAGTACAAGGCTACTGCAGCTTTCTCTGGGAGGTGCTACAGGTATACACACTTTTGTATTAGTGGGGCAGGGGTTAGAAGTATATTAAATGGGAGAATTTTCAGTCCTGTGGGGGGTAAGGGAATTTTTCCCATCTTGGGACAAGATAATTGGCTGTTTAATTTAGACCATATGTGTTCTTAACAAAAGCACATTATTGAAAATTTTTACACAAAAAATGAGGCAGAGTTTTGAGTGTTAAATATATAAAACTTTCGTCACAACTCATGGTATAGTTGCCTACATATGTTGATGTACATGGATGGTATACACTGTTTAGTTAGTTAGTTAGTTAGATAGGGTTTAACGACACACCAACACGAATGTGTTATATAGTGTCAGCAAGTAAAAAAAGTAAAAGTAAATTTGGGCGAAAGCTAAAAAGGGCAAGGATAAGGCATAATCCTATTTGAAATGTCAACACGAAAGCAAGCGCGGGAGTCATGTCAAAACGTCCTATAAAGGTCACTTTCCTTGAGAAAGTCCAGGATGAGATAAGGGTCTGTCTGTTGAAATAACGTCTTCAGGTCTGGCACAGTGTAGTACTTCTGACGAATATGAGAGTATTCACAACAGTCTACGAGAATGTGACTGACGGTGACAGCACAATCACATGGGATACAATATGGTCTCTCGTCACCATGAAGTAAGTAGGAATGGGTAAGGTAAGTGCCAGGGTAACTGAACAATGTTTGGGAGTGTACACTTACAAACCATGGCTTTAACTTATCCAGTTTTCTCCCAGCAAGTGACCTAATTTACAAAACTGATGGTTTAACTCCATTTCCCACTTTTTCAACCCTGTGGATAACATCCTTCAAAATGAAGAATGTAAGATATTACAAAGCTTGTCCTTACATTGCTCAAGATACTATCCCCTGATGCAAGAGCCAAATCAAAAATGGGGAAGTCCCACTCATCTAGTCCTGATAGCAAGTCTTGGCACTCTGGAGGTGTGGGATCCCAATCTTCAGGTATTTCTTCCAGATCACTTCCATCAGGCTGTAAAAATAACCAAGTTTGTATGATTTGTAATGCTTTCATGAAAAGTGAAAATGTCACATATTTTGCAATATAACATTCACAGCCACACACCACACCCCTGCATCCAGTTCTAATCGGCACCTCATATCCCACCCCCTGCAATCCATCCTCATACCATAGATATAACTGTACACAGCCCCAAAAGAGGGAGGCCACCACCCCTTCTTTCTAGATCACAACCAGGAAAGACCAGGAACAAAACTGTGTCATGTCACTTGGACAGGCAGGCAGGCAGGAAGAGGACTAGCTGGGCACCCTCTCTTGGGAGGGCGCCCTCTCTTGAGAGGCCACCCAGGACCACTGTGCTATTAAAAAACTTGCCAGAGACTTCCTGTGGGTAAGTAGGGATTACAGGTACAAATAGGAGGTAATGAGGGGTGAAGTAGATTCTAGACCACAATGCTCTAATCATACACAATTTTCAGTATCCCACTAGTACTACATAATTCTTACCTCATCACTGACTTCTACATCACTAGCAGCATTTAACCTTCCACCACCATCCTCTATAATTGTGACTGTTTCATTGATTGTTACACTGTTTCTCTTCTTCACAGGGGGGTGTGAGGGGGGTGTTTCTGTCACCACTGTTTCCACCTCACTTCCATCTTTGGTTGCTTGCTGTTCCTCTCCATCTACAGGTGTTGAGTTGTTTGTTATTGTTAATGTAATAGATTTACGGGGGTCCAGCATCCTGCCTTCCCCACTGCCTCTCCTGTCATCATAACTAGGGATTTCTAACCTTGGGGAAAGTCCCTCCATGGCATCATCTGATGTACTCCCACTGCTAAAGGAAGACCTCCCAGACCTTCCTCCTGAACCTAATTGCACTGGACTAAGTGAGCGGGGGCTATTACCCCCTGTCCCTACGGACAGAGATCTATATTTTGCATTGCTATCAGGCCTTGCAGACAAAACAGTAGATGGGCTTGAACTTCTACTGTCTCCTGCCAGAGAAGAGGTGCTGTCCCTTGAATGACGAAAACTTGAACTCCTTGTGCGTAATGGCTGAGGTTCCAATGTTGGCATACCTACAGTACGATAGAAAAGTGCAGAAATTGTGATATTACTAACCATAATTTTGCTCTAGTTTTCTGCAAAGGCTGTTTCAGGTAAAGGGTTTGCTTTTTGTACTACTATTACAAGCCACTCATTGTAACAGAAATGTAACTATGCTCAGCTGCTCTTAAAGCAAAGAAACTGTGCATAGCAAAAGCTGCTTTCCCCACCACAAATAAGTGATTTGTCTCACTCTTCTAAGCTACCTGTTTCCATCCACTACTGCAAACATATGTGCCAAAACTGCTCTAAAAGTACCTTCTCCCCTGATCTACATCACTGAAACAATATGTCATCGTTCCCAGCTACAACATATACAATGCGACAAGACTGGTAGTTCCACCCCACTCTCTCCCAGCAACATTCTGGGCATGATGATGCCTCAGTGCTCTATTACTGCAGTGTATAATCTAACTCAACTAAAAGAAGGTAACACTGAAAAGCCTTTTACAAAGGTAAGGGACAACAAATGTGGAACAAGATCCTAAGTAGGGCTGTGAACATTTAGCAAAATTACTAAACATTTAATCGCAAAATTTTGTGATCGTTCAGTGATTAATCGCAAGTACCTATAATCAACACAAAGACTTTAAACGTGCCCTTGAACATGATGATTATGTAAAATGTGTTAGTGACGTCTGAGGGACATAGTTTCCATGAACCTCAAACACGGATCCTCATAGAAGCTAAACTTTGATGTCATATGTTTACGTGTGTGCCATTTGTATAATTATGTATTTCACTTTTTCAAAAAGAGTTAAAGTGAACATCTAATTTTCTGTAATGACTGCAGATTGTCTTTTATTTTGTATGGAAAAATGGGTTTTGCGATTAATCGCTGGTAGCTTTGTACTAAACGTTTATTACACATGCGATTGTTCAGCGATTAATCTCTTAACGATCACAGCCCTAATCCTAAGGGCCTTTGGGATAACAACTTCCTGTTGCATGGCTTCTTATTCAATATATCAACTCAAACAGACAGACAGACTGAACTTTTCAATTCAGAAGGTCACATTACATGTTCAAGCCCATTAAGATTTCTGCAGGTATGTAGCCAACCAGGCCAAAAATTTGTCAACTCTATCATATCGGGATTTGCTCTCTCAAGTGTAAACATATGACCACAACTGACTAGACAACAAGTGTGAAAAGGAACTCATACTTGACATAAAGAGAGTGTTCTTCACACTCTCTTTACTTGGTACACAAAATTGCAGTACTATGTAATCAGCAAGTTACGCTTAGTGTGTGGTTTCCCCAGTGTAAGGACTGAGCAAACTCAAGTGTGAGGCAAGAGATAACTATGGAAACAATTTGGTCATGTGGTACCTGAGTAAAACTGTATTTACCTAGGAGAATTTATGCTGTGCCTCATTGTAATAATGCAATGATACCTTAATGCTCTATGACTATTTCTTTCACTAACCACACCCTCTACTCCATCTTTAACCATTCCATGATAATGATAATGATAATAATTTGGATTTTTATAGCACCTGTATATGTAACATCTCAAAGCGCTTCACAATCATTACCCCTGGTCATTGATAACTTGTCAAACCCACACTATACAGGGCATATCCCTTAGAGAGCGTGGTGGCCTATTGGTTAAGGTGTTGGACTTGTGATCTAAGGATTGCCGGTTTGATTCCCACCTGGGTCATTATGTTGTGTCCTTGAGCAAGATGCTTTATCTCGATTGCTTCTCTCCACCCAGGGGTTAAATGGGTACCTGTGAGGTAACTTGTAAAGTGATGCGCTGTTTGTGGCTGCTCCTATGGAAAGTCCCCTGGGGAACACAATGAAGTGGCATTACTACGTGTGCCGTTACTATGAAGTGGTGTCTATGATACCTCTAACCCAATTACACAAATCTTAGATGTAACTTAATAACAACCTGTGGCAGATGTTGTTGTCGTCCATGTTGATGACATGCGACGTATTAAATTTGGTGGCAAGCTGCGTCTTAATCTCTGAAGAAAACAAAATAAATGCAAATCAAAACATTTAATGTTTGATATGAGCTACATTAACATGCACCAATGTTAGCTCATCTTATGCTGACTGACCATTTATAGCAATTACAAAGGATTGTGGGATAGGATTTTGGGATGCATCATTTTTCGCCATGGTTTAATGCCATTGACAAAAACGAGGCATAATAAAACACCATCCCATGGTCCTGTGTAACTGCTATTGGGAAAGGGTCTATGGCTTCAGTGACATTTATCAAGCTTCATTATCGCTTCCTAAGGCAACTAAAAACATGCTGAAGAACTTTATAGCTTCATACTCACAGTCTTTCATTGATGAATCTTAAGTTAGTGAATAAAGTAAGTTGTTAAACTTCATTTGTAACCTGCAAAATTGTGCTCAAAGATGTCAATATACTGCACAGCAATATCTGACAGTTTTAGTTTTCCAGAAGGATAAAATCTGTTTGATTTCACATATTAAAGCCATTTAGCCTCCAGTATCATAGTCTGTTGAGTGCTGTAAATGACAGAATGTGAGGCACAACTTTTCTCTAAATTTACCACTCAGTCTAGGCCTTTCTCATGCTAATGATAATATCAATCATGGTAAAAACACAAAAGACTGCCATAAATAAGAGAAATGTCAGAAAATGATTTCCATGAATGTTAAACATAATAAATGCAGACTCAGCAAACAGCAAACATGACTGCTGGCTACTCCAGATGACAGCTTGATTTGAACTTCATGCATTAAACAGTAGACACTGTCACAAATCTTATCTCTGTAAACTGATAAATTGATGAGGTAAGTAGGAGCGTAATAGATTGATAACGCAAGATGCTGGCTTCTATAAACATAATGACAAACTGCATTCATTAAATTTAAGTACAATTTAAAAGTAGTGCCTAAGATGGTAACTCAGAAGAATGGCAATAGAGTTATAAGTTTATACTACACATTATTATACAGAGACATGTTAATATCTTTTTCACTTGAACTTCAAATAAACCAAAAAGAAACACACATGATAGTAAACTTTTCTTGCAATATTTCTCTTCTACAATTGTGCAGACTATAGCCTCATATCAGCTTAATCTTTCCCTACACATTTAGGTCTCAATCAAGGCACAACTCTCTTGAGAGCAAGATTGGTTTGGCTTTTAGAGTTTCCAAGGTGAAGGGGGTGAAGGTAAATTAAATACGAAAAACACAGACATCACTTTGTGAGTATGGGTTAAAATAAACTGTCTTCTAGGCAGAAGTGTTCAAAAACAACTACAAAGGATGGGGAACCTCCCTAACTTACATGTAATACTAAGTATGTTCTGTTTTTTTAAAACATGAGACATTCCTTACACCTATCACTCTAATATGTTAATCAATTATGCTTCTCCTATGAAAACTTGCTTTTGAAAGGCCTTGGTTAGTCATACAGGTCAAAGGTAAAATATTTGTAAATTTATGGCCAACATGTGACTCCTTGAAAATTATTGATCTCCAGATGTCATGTGGAAGTATTGCTCTAGACATTTAGTCAACTAACATTTTTGCCAAATAACTTATCTACACCTATACACCCTTTACATCACACCAACAGTAAATCTGTGCATGCCATAATTGCCAAGAGAAAGCTACCTTGTTAAAGCAATTTTACACAAGGAAACTAATTAGAAAACCTTACTTTCTTTCATGTTATAATATCTGAATTATACGTCAACTTCACACGATTTAAAAAATACACCTCACAGTTGACCTTGAAACTCAATTAGTATTGTTCTAATATTCAGATAACCAGCACCAGGGGAGGTCAATTTCTTCAAGAATAAAAGGAAAAGATACTGCTCTTATTTTAGAATCAAAATTCTTCTGCTAATTCAGGTTGTCAGATAAAGAACTGTTCTTGTACAAAATATCAGAAGTAGGAAGCTATTTAATTAAGGAGCTGGCAGCAGTCATAAGGCCCCTACATGTAATCATCTTAATGTATATTATATAAATAAAACAAACTTCTTGACAAACTAGTATGAATCACAATATCCTAAGTTCCCTAACTTCTCTTTAGTTTCAAGAGTATGCATTTCCTACAGCCCTTCATATCATTGGCAAAAAATGAAACAATCTTTAGCTGGATAAAAATAAACCATTGTTACTACTGTAATTCCCCATGGCAACTAAAACCTTGAATTTCTCTGGCATTCAACATACTTTAAAGGTATGCTAGATTTTGTTGGCAAATTAATCTCTGTTTTTTAGAAGGCCTTCCACAATGTTGCACTATTTTGAGGAATTGGCAAGAAATAATTTTCAAGTCAGTGAACATAAAATTTTGGTTTGAATCAGAAAATGTATGCAACCTTCTCAAGACTTAAAACAAGTAAGTGAATATACCAAAATATAAACTTCACCATCATAAGCTCATTGCTGAGAAATGTCATCAAGAAATGAACATTGTAATGACTACGACAAGATCATCATTTACTTAAAAGAAGGGTCTAAGCTCAAATCAAGTTTTAATATGTAAGAGGGCTACTAAAGCATTCTAGTGAAATTTGCATTGAAATCCAGTGTGTGGTTCTCAAGATATGAGTAGTCAAAGCTGTCACATTTTCAACACAAAGTGAACTTGAAGCAAGCACATACGACGTCATAGCCTCACATTGATGAATACTCTTTTGTTTTTCTTTAAACTTTACAATTTTCTCCTCCATACTCCCATATTTCCAGAATGTAAATGCATGAGAAGCATGGGAAATTTACAAACTTCAAATTCCCTGTGCAGAGCTCCTATCCCTATTAACTTCAAGGTCAACACAACAGACTGAAAAAACAAAGGAAACGAAGCACTTGTGAGGAAGTGATACAAACCCTGCTTGCCTCAAGCATACTTTGGGTCACAATGGAGTAACTTCATGTGCTGATACCTTATCTGAATGAAAGTTTCACCAATTTGCATAGATTTAATTCCTCTTTTACATATGAAAATAATTTTTTTGCTTAAATTCCTCAGTTTAAAATACTTGAAAAAGATGGCTTACCCTTGGCAAAGAAAGCTGGCGATCCCCAACATATGGGGAGTCATCTATATCGGATGTATAACTACTTTCATTAAGTGCCACCAAGGGACTAATCTTTGGCCTTTGTAGTGTATTAAAGCTTGAGGGTGGGCTAAGGAGGGAGCTGACAGCCTTCAGTCCACTGACCACATTCGGTGGAAGCGATGAATCTGCCAACATGTCCATGATAAGCCCATGGGCCTCCTGCATGACTGTAAGATCCACTGCTGAACTGCATGCCTGAAGAAAAATTAAAGGTATGAAATAAGATTACATACACTACATAAATTTCACATGTAAAGGCATTTCTGGACTTTCATGAACATACAGTAAGCATCATTTCAAAATTTTTATACTGTTTAAAGTAAAGTAAAATTGTTGTAAAAGTGATAAGCACCAGTACTACCAATATGATAACTTCTGTAGGGCCAATGATTTTCCACTTCACAAATCACAAAATTCAGTTTTAACTTTCCAAATTCTGCAAAATTCTGTTTCAAGCATAACCTCTTTCCGTGATTTCCGGATTTTGGAGTAATAATGTTAAAAACAAGTCCTAAACTTGTCTGGTTACGATCCTGAAGGCAGCAAACACTTGTAACGCACAAACGACCCAGCCAGGCACACTATAGCATAGGCAATTTATAGCCTATACCGGCAAAATTTTGCAGATTTACATAAATGTCCTGCTTGTTTTCTGATCGTAACTTCAAGGTGTTTTCATGATTTTAAGGTGGATTTGCCACCACTTTAGATGGTTAAATGTCTGTGTATGTCTTTGGTATATGCAGGCATTAATTTGACATAGTTTTGAAGAAAAAATAACTCGGTTTTTTGTCAAAAATTTACGTGTATTTTGAGCCTGATAATTTTTGCTAAATTCTGTGAAATTCCATGCAGAAAAGTAAATTCTGTTTATTTCTTGTTTTTCCACGATCGCACAAAATCATTAGCCCTACTTCTGGTGACAAGGTTAAAGCAAAAGCTTGAAGATCTTGAGCAATGCATGCAGTCAATTAGATCAGCCCTGTGAAGACTACAGTAACTCAACTGCTTGCCTCTACACTCACAGCTACAAGGCTTCCCCCTCCCCCCCACCATCCATTTTTTCACAGGGCTGATTTCTGTAACAGATGCTCATTATGGATTCATGCCAAGTGCTTCTCCAAATATGAGAAACTGGCAACATGTCAGGTGTACATTATAAATCAAATCTGAGGCATTGAGGGGGATTCTGACTCCTCAGACAAGTGAGGTCCCCAAGCATCAAGAAACATCTACACCAGTCTCTGCAGCTGTATATTTTACACTGTAGTTTTAAAACAAGGTATCATGAAAGATTCCTGCCATTTCCATGATTTTCTGTGGCCTTTTCATCACCAAATTGCAAAATATTTATACTCTATAAATAAAATGAACTTGAAAATGTCTAAAACTCTAAAATGACTTTCACTGTCCTTGTAACAAAATTCCATGACTTTTCCAGGCATTAAAAATTTAAGTCAGTCTCCATAACTTTTCCTGGCAGAAGGAACCAGGGCCAAATTGCTATAAAATTATACAATAATGTATAACAATTCTTCATTAGCAAAACCCTAGGGGGGGGGGGGGGCCTCAATGATTTTATGTCTCATGAAAAATCACTGACACTCCAAAAATGCTTCTTAAATTGGAACACTAAATTATTTCCTGTCAGCCACTTGCCAAGCAAGGAGGTAAATTTGAGCTACACCTAAAGTCACTTGCTAGTAATACCATGAAATGGAAAGTCTCTAAGTGATTCTCCCCCTTTCTTCCCCCTCTCCTCTTCCCCATCCTCCCAAAACTACGGACTGTAACTATATTTGTAAAGTTTACAACATGAAATGAAAGCACACTTATTTTATGTAACATATGCCATTTTCAAAGGAGTATGGATGGAGTGAAATGTACAGTATGCAGCAGGGATATAAAGGTATAGTGTATCTGGACAAATAGAACAGCTCACATTTTGCTCAACGGTGAAAGATTACAATCTCTTGATGAAAAATCTGTTGGAATAATTTGAATATCTTTTGCCATTCTCAAGATATAGCTCTTAAAAGTTGTACCATTTCTGAGATTTCTCACTAGTTCTGCAAATACATTAAGATATAAAGTGTTGCACATTGTTTGTATTTCTTTTGTTAATCTTTTACAAATTCTTTTGATTACAGCTATTTTCCACTTTGGTGTTTAATGTGACATTTTTGAAGTGGTCAATGGCAACTTCCAAAATAGACCCCTCAAGACATGCCAACATATCTGTTCTTGGAAGGGCAGTTAACTAAACAAAGGATAACATAAAAGGTACCTCATAAACCCTCTTTCTACATCACAAATTTGCATACTGTACATAGCTCATGTTTATTCATGATGTAAGTGCAAAAACAGTAACTGTCTTATAAAATGGTTAATATATGATCATGGACTTTGATGGGAGTTGTAACGATCTTTAACACTTTGAATGATTTTTACATCAAATAGACAGGTATCAAATTTAAATGTCCTCACTCCCTTAACAAACTTTAGCAAACAATAAAAACTATGAGTAAACACATCTTGGAGGATTTGCATCCTATGACACTAGAAGTTACAAAAAACTCTCTACATGCAAGCCAAGTGGTCCCTCACATTTACCAACTAAACTACTAATCAAAATACTGCTTCATTATTCATTAGTCCTTCTGGGCAAGCACCTGGTCTATTCCCTAGTCAAAAAGATTCTAGCAAGACATTCATAGTAACTCACATCCAACTGAAAAGTTTTGTCCACCTGAAAGCTTCCACTTTTGAAAGTCCTTGGAGAGTTCTTTTTCTCTCATTATTTGCAGAATAAATGCCTTCAAATTGTCACAAAGGTTCCACACAAATCTGTGTGCCTTCTACAGATGGCATTACAATATCGAGGTCACTATGATCTAGCTTAATGTGGCTGAGCACAAGTCTACATCACTGTGTGCCTGCCTACCAAATTAAAAGCAAACACTTCCCTTATTTGTGTTGAACTGTTATCTTTGAATAAAAGTAACAAATAATTTAGCAGCACAATGACAAGAAAAGCAGGCTATAACAAGGAGGGGTGAGGAAGGTGTGTACATAGGCCTGTAGCAAATACTGAAAATGTGCTCCAACCTTATGGTAAATCTGTGTCATCAAATTATGCTAAATCCATAACTTTCACTCTTTTTTTCAAATCTCCACCCAAATTCAATCCTTTTCAAGAAACAAAGGCAGACAAGATCGGCGCATAAACATT
This sequence comes from Holothuria leucospilota, assembly GCA_029531755.1. Classification (NCBI taxonomy): domain Eukaryota; kingdom Metazoa; phylum Echinodermata; class Holothuroidea; order Aspidochirotida; family Holothuriidae; genus Holothuria; species Holothuria leucospilota. Next base: position 25,659,663 of record CM055972.1, on the reverse strand, counting down.
TAATAAGTATACTACTAACTTCTAAGCCAGTCCAGTTGCTCCAATACCAAAACAAATCTCTTCTCCAAACTTTAATAACCTTAGACCCTCCTGAATTGTACAGGTGTATAAGACACCATTCATCCCTATCAACCACACCAGCCTAACAATAAAACCTCAAAAGATTTAATTGTTAGCTCTCACAGTTATGTAATCAATCAATTGAACCAAACCATTCATTCATGGAGAAAGCAATACAAGTTGCTTTCTCTGTGAGGTCCAGTTAAACCTTTCAGACAACAGACATAAGGACTGCAGTCCCAATGACTTAATTTCCACAGAATAAACAAAGTGCATTTGATAGGCATGCTTATCACTCAATGGCTAAATCTACTCATCCAAACATAATATGAAAACAGTCACTGAACCTGCCGTACATCAGGGCACTGGTACAAGCCTTGGTACAACCTATATGGGGTTGTATGTAGTGCATTATATACAAATGATAACCAAAACAACTTGTTTTAAAATTTACTTATAATGTAAAGCCAATTTATATACAAACAACATATTCCTCTATTGACCACATCCACATACTATAATCCCCCCACCTGACTGGTGTGGGTATTCACGAGCGACCATACTTACCCCTTGCTACATCTATTTTGCATTATTCGCGCTTCGCGCGCCTACCCGGAATAGTTTTGACACCGCGCCCCCTATGTCCGCCATTTTGGAATAAAGATCGTCCTCATTAGGCTGAAGCGCAATAAGCGAGGAGAAGTGACTCCTCCGGAGCACTTACCATGGCTAGATGGAGGAACGACAGCAGACATGGGAGAAGGCCGGAGCTTCGCGTCTGGGCCGCCCGACCTCGGTCAGGCGGTGCCGCCAAGTGAAACCAATTGGAAATCCCGAATGAACCCCGTACCGCCCCATATGCCCTCGTGAGTGGGAAGGGTCGGGCGGGGCTGAGCTCAGGCTAGGCATTCCTAAAAACTCAAGTACATGATCGTAGTTAGAGAAATTTACAAAAAATCTATGTACAAGAATATGTACACTATGTACAATTACGTAAACTTACCGTAGAGTAAAAGCCACCAACTCCTCCCCGAGTAGGGGGGGGGAGGGTCGGTGGGTTGTAGCAAGGGGTAAGTATGGTCGCTCGTGAATACCCACACCAGTCAGGTGGGGGGAATTCACTTCGCAGACTCATACTTACCCCTTGCTACATCTATTTTGCATTAGATTGGCACCGAAGAGATGGAGGGGGGTTAGTAGAGTGGGGGGCGCCTAGGACTGCACGACCGAAAGCTGCCTCGGCAGAAAGAGTGTCCGTGAGGTAGCAGGCTACAAAGGTCGAGGGGGTCTTCCAGGCGGCGGCTCTGAGGATATCCTCGATGGGCACGCCGGCGAAGAGCGCCTTCGAAGCCGCTTGGCCACGGACCTCATGCGCCCGGACCCGTCCCTGGGCATGCTTGATGACCTCGGTCAGCCACCTGGAGATGGTATCCTTGGTGGCGGCCGTGAAGGGTGTCCTCGGCAGGACGAACAACCTCTGTGAGGCCCGTACGTCCTTAGTCCTGTGGAGGTACCACTTCAGGGCCCTGACCGGCACCACTTCCTGTCCTCCCTGACGGAGGAGGCCGAGGAGATCTCCGGGATGAAGAGATCCCCCGGTAGGAAGTCCAGGGTTTGGTTCTTAGGGAGGAACTCGGGGTCAGGAATAAGTCTGACACCGTGCCCCTCGAACCTGATGTGGCCCGGTTTGACGGTGAGTGCCTGAAGGCAGCTCCTCCGTCTCCCCGTGGCCGCCGCAACCAGGAACAGGGTCTTGCGAGTCAATAGTTCAAGAGGGGCGGCGTGGAGCGGTTCGAATGGCTCCCCTGCGAGGGCCCGCAGGACTCCGTTGATGGACCACACAGGTGGAAGGGGGCGGACCATCGGCCTGGAGTTGCTCATACCCCTCAGCAGCTGCTGGACGACCTGACTTGAGCCCACCGACGATCCATCGGGGAAGCCCCCGTGGATCGTGGCGATGGCCGAGCGGTAGTTCTTGATGGTGTTGACTTGCTTTCCCTCGTGGAAGAGGGCCATCAAGAACTCTGAGACCTGCGCTAGAGATGTTGAACTGGGAGCAACCGAGTGCTCTGCGCACCACTCTCCGTACTTCGCCAATCGAGAATCATAAGTGCGGAGAGTGGAGGGTCTCCTCGCTGCGGCCGCCATGGAGGCAGCGTCCTCAGGAATTCCCTGTGCTCGGAGGGAATACCGGACAGCCTCCATGCAGCTAAGTGCAGGTCTTGGACCCGTGGGTGGAGTACTCGGCCCCGGTCCTGCGACACCAGGTCCGGACAGGGTGGGAGCACTACCGGACGGTCCACCAGCAGGTGCAGGAGAAGTGGGAACCACGGCTGTCGGGGCCACAGGGGGGCCACCAGCAGCACCCTGGCCCTTGACGCTCTGATCTTGAGCAGGACCTTGTGGATCAGGGCGAACGGCGGGAACGCGTATGCATCCAGGCCGTCCCACGAGAGGGACAGTGCGTCCACCGCCCACGCTCGAGGGTGGAACGCCCTGGAGCAGAAGGTTGGTAGTTTTGCGTTCTCCGCCGTCGCGAACAGGTCCAGGTTGGGTCTGTGGAACCGTTTGAACAGCCACGTGGCCCACCTGGACGCTAGTTCCCACTCCCCTTGACTCGCACGGCCTCTGGACAAAGCGTCCGCGAGCGTGTTGTCCTTCCCGGCAATGTGGGCCGCTCTGAGCACGATGTCGTGTGCGCGGCACCACAGGAGGAGGGACCAGACTTTGACACAGAGCTGGGGGGACCTTGTCCCGCCCTGCCTGTTGATATACGCTACGACGGTGGCGTTGTCCGAGAAGACCGTCAGGCATCTGCCTTGCACATGGTCCCGGAGGGCCCTTACTGCCCTCCCTACAGCTTCGAGTTCGAGGACGTTGATGTGCAGTCCCGACTCTTCTGTTGTCCACACCCCTGCAAGGGTTCTGTGTTCGCAGAAGGCGCCCCAGCCCGATAGCGAGGCGTCTGTAGTGACGGAGAGGCTGGGGCGGAAGGTCCCGAAGGGGACCCCTTGCAGGAGGTGCTCGTCCTTCATCCACCACTCGAGGTGTGGTCGGACGTGCTCGGCTAGAGGGACGGACGTGTCCAGATCCCTGGAAGCCGGCCGGAAGTGAGACAACAGGTGAAACTGTAGAGGTCTCATGTGCAAGCGGCAGAGGGGCACGACGTCGACAAGGCTTGCCAGAAGGCCCAGCACCCGGAGCCAGACTCTGGCGGGGCTCCGTGGAGTCCGCAGAAGTCCGTCCAGTGCAAGTTTTAGGGCGGCGATCCTCTCCTTGGAGGGGAACGCCCGGCCTTGGACCATGTCTAGTCGGGCCCCTAGGTACAACAGTGACTGAGAAGGGGTGGGACGCGATTTCTCCCAATTGATCACCCAGCCTGAGTGTGTGAGGAGGGTGACCATCGCTCCGACGTTGGCCCTGGCTTGGGCTTCTGAGTCCCCCAGGATAAGCCAGTCGTCCAGATAAGCAAAGAGCAGTACGCCGCGCCGACGCAACTCGGCGACGACTGCTCCTGCGACCCGGGTGAAGACCCGGGGGGACGTGGAGAGGCCGAAGGGGAGGGCCGTGAACTTGAAGGTCTCCCCTTGGTATTCGAAGGCCAGGAACTGTTGAGAGGCCGGAGCTATTGGGATATGAAGGTAGGCGTCCTTGAGGTCCAATGACGCCGCCCACATGTCGACCCTGAGGGTCGGGATGATGGTGGCCAGCGTTTCCATGCGGAAGCGTCTGGGCCGGATGTAGGCGGAGTTCAGAGGCTTCAGGTTGAGGATGGGCCTCCAGGTGCCATTCTTTTTCGGGGCCAGGAAGAAGGACGAGCGGAAGAGGGGTCCCTCCTCTCCGGACGTCCTCACGATCGCTCCCTTCTCGAGGAGGGCGTGTATCTCGTCTTCCAAGACCCCCCGGAGTTCCGGATCGGTGGGGGTAGGGGTTGCTCTCCCTCCGCCCCCCGTGGGGGGTGGGGACGTGAACTCCAGGTGGTAGCCCTTGGCTACCACCCTTAACACCCACCGATCGGGGCAGAACGACTCCCAGATGTTGGCGAACAGCCTCAACCTCCCCCCTACCGCTGGGACAGGGATGAGCCTGACTTACAAAAAAAATCACTGAACTTTTGAATGTGGTATGTAGTATACTGACACCGAAGGTGTCAGTCTGAGCGCGAAGCGCGAACTCTTACAGGTGGGGTCCAGGGGCAGTGCCCTGGCGGGGGTCCAGGGGGCAGCGCCCCCGGAAGCTCCTGGATTTTTAAGATTTCACATAGCCTAAATGGGCTAATTGTTTATCATATTTTGATGAAACAAATAACAAAAGCACCCTACACTTAACATACTGTATAGCCTATGTGTTAAGGTTCACTAAGTTGGGTCAGCATTAATACCTTGTCTTTCCCAAAACTTAGTTCATACCAACTGGCTTTTTATTTCTTTGATCCAATGTCCAAGATTATTTTATGGCTCACTATTAAGTTTTAACACCATTCAACTTGCAGCACATTTTAGAGGATTTTTGCCTAGGCCTTAAAGTATAGGGCCTACCTACTAGTAAATAGTAGCCCTTTTTGTACATCAGAACATATGGCTGGGGAAAGTGCCTTGGCTGTGCTCTGTAATGTAAAGCACATTTAACTTTTAAGAACCATGCCTTGCCTAGGCTAAGCCAAAACTTCAAAGGCCAAACATTTGGCCTTGTTAGGTAAGGCCTAATTTAAGGCACCAATTCCTAGCTCTTTTGGTGAAAATTGGTACCAGTTTGTTATGAACTTCAAGCCAAATCCCAGAATGGCTGCCTTCTTCAGACCCAGAGACCTGTCAGCCTCTGAGAGTATGGGCTAGGCTCAATAGCAGTGCACATACATAACCTATGTTATGATAGTGTAAGAAGGTAGGCTAGGCCTAATGGCAATGCCACTAAGTTAGTGACAGATATAGGCCTATATGAACAGAATATGCAACCAGCCTTAAACCTTATAAAGATGTAGGAAAGGAGTATTTTGTACATGCCCTGTGAATATACAAGCTTTGATTAGCTTTGCAGACAATCGTTCTGTTCAGTGCCTAACAAGCTATGTTGTAGTATAAATTTAAGGCTACCGCACACTGCCCCGACCCGACTGCGACCCGACAAAACTCATAAAGACTGGCCGTCGGGTTTGAGTCGGGTCGGTGCAGTGTGCGGCAAAATTTGCTTGCGACCCGACTCACTTGCGACAGTTTTTATGAGTTTTAAGGAAATCGGGCGTATCAAACATGTTTGATATTCGTCGCACAGTTTTTAGCCGTCGCGTTTGAGTTGAGTCGGGTCGGGCCAGTGTGCGCTTGTCACCCGACCCGACTGCGACGCGACTGGCGTTCCATAGCCAATGAGGACGCGTTTTGGAAATCAGGTGACCGTACCGGATGACCAAATGGCGGCCCCCACATGGACCGAGGACCAAGAGGTCCAACTAATCGAATTGTGGCAAACGGTGCCATGCTTATATGACGCCGGCCACCGACACTACAGTAATAAGACCGTTAAATCACGGGCATATATTGAAATAGCAACTGCTATGAACTGTGAAGGTAAAAGGATGCCGATGCTTTTCAGAAATGATTGATCGATAATTGTTTAACTAGCCTACAGCGTACTAGCGGCGGCCTAACCTAGCCTACCGTTGAGTACAAGGTGGTACGCTGCATAGCCGGGTTCCAGGGACGCGTAGCTCAGGGGGGTTGGCTCACCATTATTACACTGCATAGCCGGGTTCCCTGGACGTACAACTTATGGAGATTGGCTCACCCCACCCCCAGTGCTGTTATGTTATGGTTATGTTATCGGAGGTCCTCCGCTGTGAATTAATACAGTGTACAGTGCTGTCCTTTGTATAGCATGGCTGTCGACAACGTAAAACGAGAATCCACAGTAACGTTAGGCCTATTCAGTGACAGAATGAACGTTATTCAAGGCTGTACACAGCTGAGGGGAGGGGGGACAATTGCCCTCCGGGGATTTTCATAGTGTACCTTTTCCATTGAGGAAATACACAGGGAAAACACGGCAAACTGGATGAAGTTGTTGTGTAGGCCTACGTAATGACTGAAAAATCTTAGACTACATGCATCAAGCTCCGTCACGCCTTCACCAAGTTTGTACGTTATGAAGCGTATAGCAGCTGACCAAAACTGCAAAACAATGAAATAACAAATAACAAATTTTCGGTCTTTAAGAGTCATGTACAGTCGCCGTGCAATCTCTCATTTGCTAATAGGAAGGGCAGATCCTGCAATAAACGGCAAACTTTTCAAATTTTCTTACAGGCCACATGCTCTTTGTTTTCCTCCAAACGTGACGTCAGTATAATGTCAATGCATAAAGTATATAGGCCTGTTGCAGTCAGAGCCGTAGCCTCAACTGTTCCCCTAAGATTAAGGCCTAAAGATTTGTTGAAAATTACCTCTAAAATATACCACGGACAAAGTGATAGTAGTGTTTGGACTGCCCCCTAAAGTTTTTGCCTGGGCTATAACCATGGGAGTTGTACCTGTAATAGGCCTATGGGCATTGCATTTTGCACTGTGTGAATGTTATTCTCACCCGTAGCTCTTTCACAAGGTTGAGATACGCTCCTTGTGTCCCACGGTTCCTGATCCACTGAGTTGCGAACCTTTTGGTTTTGGATTCCTCATCAAATTCCTCATCCAGCAGCAGCAGAAGCAGCAGTAAACGGCGAGATCTTCGAGACTTGCCAGTCATTTTATTCTGATTATATCAGTTTTGTGTGAGTCGGGTCTGTTCAATGTGCGGGTAACATGCGACCCGACTGAAACACGACGCGACTGTAAAAAACTCATAAAGACTCACTTGCGACGGCCAGTCGTGAGTAGTTTTGTCGCGTCGCAGTCGGGTCGCAGTCGGGTCGGGGCAGTGTGCGGTAGCCTTTAGTACCAAGCATGTACAGTATATCGACTATAGCTGCAGTGTGCACATCTACACACTTGCATGAACAGACACAGCCAGTGCCAATGGACGTACGTACATGTATACAAAACTTGCACTAAATCAGTGCATTATAATACTGTATGTACTAGGTATATGGAGTGGACATGACTGTTTGCTTCCACTTTTACTTTCCACTTTCAAGCAGCACACTACAGTATGACCTAGGAGCTATGATATGACAAGGAAAAAGGGTATCATAATTAAACATGTCGACTATGCATTTCTAGCTGCAGTGACATGTAAGCAAAATATGTGGAAATACACATTTTACTGAAGACACAATGCTGTTTCACTAAAATCATGTGCCGTTCCCATTTTCAACTTCACATTTTTTCGCGGAAATGAAAATGCAAAATAGCGGAAGTTGGAAAAAATCACGGAAATCCGCGAATTCGCGGAAAAAGCTCATGCCTGCTGGGACCACGGTAGGGTGGGCACCCCTAGGGCTGCGAAGGGGGGAATTGGGCGGGCAGCGGAGCATACGAAGGTCTGCTCGCCGGTGCCGTAGCGCCCCTCCCCCTGCCCCTAGTCACTGGGCCACCTCGTCCTCCCCTGGCCCGCCCGGAAGGTTGTCCTCTCCAGGCCGGGCCCCCGCGCCAAGAGGCTCCCTTAGGGGCCTTCTTAGGTCTTTGCTTCTTAGTGGGGGCTTTGGCCTTCCCACGGGAAGCTGCGCGGGTGGGGGGAGCAGCTGCAGGTCTTGCGGGTGGCTTGAAGAAAGCGGAGGCCGTTTCTTCGTGCCTCTTGACCTCTTGCGCGAACTTTTCCAAGAACTGTCCGGCGAAGAGATCAGGGCTGGCCACAGGCAACTGCTCCAGGCGGTTTCTTGCCTCGGCGGAAGGCCACTGAAAGGTGTCGAGCACGTTGGCCCGCCTAACCTTCACGGCCTTCAGGGCTACCCTGGCGAACTGATCGTAAACTAGTCGTGCCAGGGGACCTAACAGGAACACCAGTTGACCCACCTCAGCTCGGGAGAACTGAATGTCGTCGCCTGGGACCTGTAGGTGAGCCCTCCGGAGAGCTTCCGCTGCGAGGAGGAAAACCGAGGAGAACTTCAGGCCAGCTCTGGCAGCTAAATCTGCCTGGAACCAGTCCTCCTCCATCCGCCTGCGCAGCGGCTCTCGGAAAGAGCCGGAGGCAAGGCCCTCGGCCACCCTCACTTTATTCCGGGTCTCGTCGGAAATGGAGGGGGGCTTAAAGAGGGTCCCCCAGTCCTCCTCAGCAACCCGGACGAGTCTCTCCTGCTGTGCAGGGAACGCAGTCCACGATTGCTTGGCCGCCAGCGCTTCCAAGCGGAGTTTGCATTGTACATCCACTGGAAACTCTGGTGGGCCCACTTGCACGGCCTCATTAGTCGCGCTAAGTCTCGACCCGGAGGCCTCTGACGAAGGGCGTGAGGCTACCTGAAAACCCAGCTTCGTGGTCAGGATCTCCGCCACCGAAGCCATAAGGGAGGAGGGAAGGTCGGTCCCCCTAGGGGACTCTTCCTCTGTGGTGCAAGTGTCGGGCACCGGCTCATCGCCCACAAACTCCTCCTCCTCAGCCTCAGGGTCCTCCTCCTCGTCGAACTCGTCTGAAGCAAGGAGCTCCAGGGAGTCGGCAGGAGGGGCCTGGGGAGGTGGGGGTTGAGGGTTCTGGTCGGCCCGAGGAGGCTCTGTCACAATCTGTGCCGATGGAGCTTGGGGAGTGGAGCCGGGTCGAAGGTGCGCCGTTTGCTTGGCGACTTCACCAGCGACTATCGGGCCCAACAGGCTAGCCAGTTGAGACACCCACGCCGGATCCGACAGGTCCGGCACTCCCCCAGGACTTGTCCGGCGGGACCGGCTAGGCCTGTCCCGGCGGTACCCCGCATCCGAGTCAGTCTTCGAGTCCGAGGACTCCGGGGACCACCTCCGGCGTCTGGACCCGCCAGCAGGGCTCCGAGACCGATGGTCCCGAGAGCGCCTGCGGGAGTCGCTACGAGCCGGAGACTCCCGCGAACGGTCTCGGGAGGTCTGGGTGTCCTGGATCACGGGTCCCGGGTCCGCAGATCCGGAGCCTGTCTCGGTGCCGGCCGCCGTGGCGGTCGGAGCCAGAGACTGGCTGCCCGTGGCTCCCTGAACTTCCGACTGGGTCCGGTCCTCCGATGGAACCGGGGAGCCAGCAGAGTCCAGAGGGAGGGAGGTAGAAGGCTCAGGATCCGGACTCAGACCCGAAGGAGCCTGAGTGTCGGTCCTCGGAACCGTGGTTCCGGAGCCTGCAGGTCCTGTGTTAACCGGAGTGCGCCGGTCCACGGGTCCTGCTGGGGAGCTGCCTTCCGAGTGCGCGGACGGCGTGGTCCCCGGGCTAGCCGCAGCGGCGGACCCGGAGGGTCCGGCGCCGGGAAGCCCACCTCTCCTACCCTGAGCACTTTCCTCTTTTCTCTTCCTCTTCTTAGAAGACTTACCTGTCCCCTTCTGCTTCTTCTGAGTACCCGATGTGCCCGGGGCCGAGGGATCGGGATCGGGGATAGCTTCCAAACGGGACTTTAACTTCTCCCTACGGGCCCGCCGCCACGAGTCGATTTCCTTCCACTGGGAAGGGGAGAAGGACATACACAGCTCACACGGGTCCTGTCTTGTACAGGACCTGCAGGCAGGGCATACAGAGTGGGGATCCCACCCTTTTCCCGGTCGGAACTGGGATCAAAGGGCACATCGAGCCTCAGACATGATGAATAAAGATAAACCCGAAGGTAACTCTGAAAAACTCCTTACGTTAAGAAAAGGAGTGATAATAAGGCTAACTTTGTAACTTACAATAAGTGAAAGGTAATTACAAAGACTGACTAGCACTCTCAGGAATCCCAAATGGGCAGTTCCCGGGAGAACAAAGGCTAAGGAATGCGAGCTCACCCCTAACGGGAACAAGCCTACGTAAGATTAGCAATACACCTGTACACGTAGGCGAACAATGGAGTACGTAAATGTAAGAGTATAGGAGAGCCGTGTGGAGGCACGTACCGAGGTACAAGGCCACACACACGCGACCTAGCGGTGCGTTAGGCTAGTAAGCCTAAGCTGTAACGAAGCTTGCTAAAAGAGCCAAACTTTCTAGTGAAAATTTTGTAAAACCCCCAGGGACTCACGAGGAGCGAATGGGGGGAAACACACAGATAAGATTACTAGAATAGAATGATAAAGGACACTTAGCGTTAACCAGACGACTTCAGCAGAAGAACGACGGCGCTTCGAAACCCAAAAACCTGCCGAGCTTGAAGAAATTGCGCGGAAGGCAAATGAGGACGATCTTTATTCCAAAATGGCGGACATAGGGGGCGCGGTGTCAAAACTATTCTGGGTAGGCGCGCGAAGCGCGAATAATGCAAAATAGATGTAGCAAGGGGTAAGTATGAGTCTGCGAAGTGAATCAGGCGATTCAAACAGGTGATGGGGCATTTTGTATCACAGTATGCTAGTAAATTAAGTGTAAAAACAATTGTGTACTAAGACCTGCAATTAAAACAACCAGTTTTTCTGTGTAAAAATATATATATATATATATATATATATATATATATATATATATATATATATATATATATATATATATATATATATATATATATATATATATATATATATATATATATATATATAAATAACATATATATATATATAAATAACATATATATATATATAAATAACATATATATATATATATAACATAACTTGCCATGTACGCTCTGAAGAGTACAGACAGTTGTCTGCACGAAACAAGTTTGTAAGCATAAACATGACGGGTCAGAGTAATTGAATTTTGTGTTGAAATATATATATATATAGTGCTAGGCGTGTGTTGGCCAAATATATAAATCAGAAAACAAAAACAAAACATACAAAAAATGGATATCTTCATGCCAACTTAAATTGAAAAACTCTCCAGCCAAATGCGCAACAAAATATTTCGAGCGTTTTACCAGCTCTTCTTCAGTTCAGAAAACTTGTACTAAGCAAGAAACTGTACGCCCCTAAGTCTTACATACCCACTCATGAAATCTAAATCCCTATTGAGCCCATTCTTGTGAGTATTCAGTCTAAGGACTACTTGTCAGCATGAATATCTACTGGTCCACTTTTAATATGCCTTTGAACTCCTTTGTGGAGGAGACTTCGCAAGGGTTCTTGCCCAGCGGGCTGTGATACTGAACGATGCACTTGCCCGAGTAAGTTATTACTTGTCCCAGACTGTTGGGCAGGGGAAGCCTGGGTGGGATGCCACATCCCCTTTAAGATCATTCTACAAACTAAAGATAATTATACAAACACTGTGTAGCACTTCACATAGGTCTGAGTGCACAATATACATATGCATAAAAGCTACGAGACAGCCGCATGACGTCAGCATGACTGTCCAATGGTATGCAGTACTCAGCGAGTGACCAGAAAACCTACAGTAGGAATTGGCCTGACACCATTCACTAGCTTGTTGCCAACTGGACGGAACAGATGCTGGATGTTAGTTCTCAGACTTCATCAATTGCATCCTCCAGTCCTAAACTACGGTTACTCAGAATTATTGGCCCAAGTCTCGGAGATTACAAGAAATTACAAGTTCCACCGACACTGTCAGTCTTGTCGGCAGCATTACCCACTCGACCATTAATTTAATCGAGACTGCAGTGTTGTGTGTAGCTGTAATACCATTCCACAACAAGTTCAAGCCACGAGGTCCTGCGACACCATGTTGTTGCAGTGGTATGAATGGACCCTTAGTAAAATAGAGGTGAGACCATTACTATTGCACATCTCTAAAACTGCACTTCATGTAAAAGCCATGACCTCTCTGACAGTACTATACTGGAGTACTATACAGAGAACTCCCAAACAGAAATGCAGATTAACTGCACTTCATGTTGTAATGCAGGACAGGCACAAAGGAACTACCCTACACAACCTCCCTAAAGGAGAAATGAACTATATTGCCACAGGAGCCCATGGGGTAATGAGAGACAGTTATCTCACATCAAAGTTCTAGTGACAATAATATCATTTGTAAGTTTTTCAAGTCGAGCAATTAGTTTCCACTGCTGACAACATGACCTATATACTGTAACAGTAGGCCTACTTGTCTTCACATATTTACACGACAATAATTGTTAGGTACATACACTTCAAAGCAACAGTTTCCACAAAGCTCCCTGGTTTAGAAATCTATCAGCCCTGATACTTTCCTCCTATTTACATATTTCAATTACATCCAAAGGGAAAGGGATACTCATCCAAAAGATGATCTATGAAAGTTCTGAAGTTATCTGTTTGAAGAACCAGAATGCAAAAATGCATTGGTTTCCATGATACATGTTTTATTCCAAATAATGCAATGTCCCATTTTTTTAAGTCACATACTGGTCAAATGCTATCTTAACATATTGGAAAAACACAGTTTTGTGTTCATATTTGATCTTGAAAATTCTTGGGTAATTCTGCATTTTGAACTTTGGTGACCCCAGATGACAATCCTGGTTTTTCAGAGTTTGTCCCCTTGTGACCCTAGATGACCTTTGGTCCCCACCAAAAACAACAGAGTTCTTAGTCTCACCATAATGCATCTGCATCCTAAGTATGAAATCTATCCAAGCTTCCTACCACAAGATATGGTGTTAACAATGTTTTCAGGGTTTGACCCCTGGCGGCCCCAGATGACCTTTGACCTCCACCAAAAACAATACAATTCTTTTTCTAACCACAACACATCTACATCCTAAGTAAGAAGTTCATCCAGGCTTCCTACATCTAGATATCATGTTAACAAGGTTTAGAGAGTTTGACCTATAGTGACCCCAAATGACCTTTGACCAGGGTTCGAAATAACGCATGCACACATGCACCAGTGCATGTAACTTTTTGTCGGTGCATGCAAAGTTGAGTTGCTTACCTGCACGCGTGCATGTAGGCCTAGGCCTAACCCTAATGGTAGTTTAATGAGAAATGTATTACAGGTAGCCTAGAGCCACAGATTTTCCGCTTGAAAAATCACAAAATTCCGCTTTAACTTTTAAAATTCTGTAAAATTCTGTTTCAAGCATAGCCAAATTCCAGAATTTTCGTTTGAAGCCTACTGTGTATGAGCAGCCTATGCTAACACACTATTGCATAGGCAATTTGCAGATACCGAGAAAATTTTGATGATTTTCAATAAGTTGCTTCTCCTTTTTGATGGATTTTGATAATTTAAGGGGTTAACTGCAATCATTATAGATGGTAAAATGTCTATGTATCTCTTTCATAAATACAGACATTCGTTTGATATGGTTTTGGAGAATACTAGCTCATCTTTTCTATCGAAAAGTTACATGTATTTTGAGCTGGATAATTTTTTGCTAAATTCCACGGAGAATTGCCAAAGTTAAGTTTTTTTTTTTCGGGTCCCTAGATGTAATGATGGTATCAACGTGCATGCCTAGCCATTGCTAGGTGGCATGCATCATCTCACTGATTGTTCCTACTTAGGCCAAGGCTATTATAAAAAGGGAAGAAACAGGGGTAATATTATGCTTGAGTTTTTAATCTTTCATTGTTATACTTCAATGGTGCATGTAAAAATTTGTTTGTGCAGGTAAAATTTTAAAGTTACATGCGCAGGTGCATGTAACTTTTTTTTTCTAATTTGAACTCTGCCTTTGACCTCCACCAAAAATGATATACTTCTTCCTCTCACTATAAGGCATCTAAATACAAAGTATGAAATTTGTCCAAGCTTTCTACCTCGAGATCCTGTCAACAAGGTTTTCAGACTTTGACCCACAGTGACCTGAGATGACCTTTGACCTCCACCAAAACCACTACAATTCCTCTTTCCATAAAGGATCTACATACAAAGTATGAAATTTATCCAAGCTTCCTACTGTACCTTGAGATATCATACTAATAAGGTTTTCAGAGTTCGACCCCAGTAATCCCAATGACCTTTGACCTCCACCAAAAACGATAGCATTCTTCCTTTCACTATAAGGCATCTACATAAAATGTACCAAACTTATCCAAGCTTCCTAACTTGAGATATCATGTTAACGAGGTTTTCATGGTTTGACCCACAGTAACCCCACATGACCTTTGACCTCCACCAAAAACAATAGGGTTTTCCTCTCATTATAAGGCATCAACATACAAAGTATGAAATTTATCCAAGCTTCCTACCATAAGATATCATATTTACAAGGTTTTCGGGCCTTTACCTCTGGTGACCCCCAGGTGATCTTTGAACTCCACCAAAAATAATACGATTTTTTTCCCTTAACGCATCTGCATACTAAGTATGAAATTCATCCAAGCTTCCTACCTCAAGATATCATGTTAACAAGGTTTTCAGGCTATGACCCCCGGTGACCCCAGGTGACCTCTGACCACTACCAAAAACAAGAGAGTTCTTCCTCTTACCACAACACATCTACATACTAAGTATGGAATTCATCTAAGCTTCCTACCTTGAGATATGCAGTAACAAGGTTTTCAGAGTTTGACTTCTGGTGACCCCCTGTGACCTTTGAGCCGTACCAAAAACAATAGGCGGATAGAGCTCTCACGCAGGAGGCCCAGGTTCGATTTCCAGGTTGAGTCATACCAAAGACTTTAAAAATGGAACCTACTGCCGTTGTGCGTAATGCTCCGAAAACAAGCCAGTGAACCACAACTGGAAGAAAATCCGTGGCCAGCTCGACTTGAACCAATTGGTTGGAAACTGGGCCGTTAAACCTCATCTAACTAACTAACCAACTTTGGAGGGGGGAAGGGAAGAAAATAAGCATCGCATCCCCATCCCAGAGGATGTAATCACTAACAGGAATCAGTTTTTTGCTTCAAAATTTTTTTGCTGAGTTTAGGGCTTTGAAGGGGCTTACTGGGTTGGTTTACAAAGTTCATAATTTCTTCACACCTGTTGAGACTTACTCACATCTTGATAGTAAATGGTCAAACTAATAAATTCTGCACATCTGACACACGACTAAAATGGCAATGATAGGGTAAGTAATGATTAAAGTGTTTGATTACAAATTCATGATCAGACACTTTTTACCATTAGGTATTAATTATATGCAACCTCTATCCACAAAAACTACAATTTCTCTCATTTTTGGTAACTGTACAGTAACGATAAGGTTATTTAGAATAGAAACATTGCCATGTAATGATTTCCTTCAAGCCTGTCACAAAATAATTAACTCAATGAGCCCCTTTGAATGCCAAGTGGAGGAGTAATTTCCATTTTTAGCAATACAACTGTACTTCACTTCTCACCCTTTTTATACTAAAAACTACTGGTTAGGAGAGGGGGGGGGGGGAAGCCTTATCATATCCCATCCTTTCTGTAGCTACATGCTTGTTATGCAACAACTGCACAAACCATGCTCTCCCCAAAAGTTCTAAACACAGAGAAACCTTGCCTGCTTTACTTCCCCACTGTAACGATGACAGTAAGAGAGAAATCACTGCTCTTTGGGAAGTGCACCCAGTGTATTAAACTGGAAGTTGACACTTAATATGAAACCAGCCTCTAAATGCAGATGATTTACAGAGCAATTTCAACATTAATTTGGTATTAATTAGCAATTACCATCTGTAATACCCATCAACCTTCACACCTTGAACTTTTCATGTGAAATTTTGTTAGTGTACGCTATAAAAGGTTAAAAGAACTTTAAAATTGTCTTTCTATCTGCCAAGATGTTCTTAATAAACATGTGTACCATAGGGGGTTCCTGTAGGATAATCAGAAATAGATTCCCCCATTGTTACAAGGTTGAAGGAAATTGACTGATTAAGTGAGGACATTTTAATAGAGTAGTGGCAATGTCAATTTGATGGATATTTCATTTGTGTGTCAAACTTTACAGTTCGAATGACTCTTTGGGAAGGCTCCTTATATCCTTTGAGTTATTGTCATTAAATTCAACAAAGATGTCCATACCCTGGATGAGGTGAGACTGGAACAAATTAAAAAAATTACAATTTCTGTCATGACATGAACACATTGCAAGAAGGTATCTATTTTCACATTTGTGATGAGTATGTTACTGTATTGAGACATGAAGCCATCAAATCTAACTCAAGTTGAGTAGCATTTGGAGCAATAAGGCCATACAGTAGCAATTGGTAGGTGCTAGATTTAACTCCTAGCTCCAGGGGAGTTTGTTTCTGTTGTGATTTGCTGGCCAACCACTGCCATTGTTATCATGGTCACCCCTTAATGGTCATCATCATTACTACGTACTATTATTCCCTCTGAAAATGGAACAAGCTTTAAGAAAAATGACCTTTAACTTATCCTGCATACATCAATACAAGCTTGTCCATCATCTTAACATTCATTCTCCTATCTTTAAGGATATGGCAATATTGCTCCAACTAGGAAGTCCACAATCTCAAATATTAATGCTTAATACAGGATTTTGAAGCTGGGACCTCTTTTTACAAGAAGAATGTAATGTGAGTGTAAGGAAATGATAGTGCAATTCCATCTTCCAGGCCTTTGTTCTGGCCCTGGTCCTGGCCCTGGTCCTGGGATTGCATGCCATAGCCCTGTGCATAAGTCCCGAATAGTTCTGCAAAAGGTCATGAAAGCTCTCATTGGATATTAAAGAATGCCTCACATCAAGGAATTATTACTAGTTTGGGATACTGGCCCTTTTGGGAAATCTAACTTTCAATCCCTATCAGGAGAAATTGGTCGTGGGTGTCACCATACTCCCTATGGTACCCACACTCTGTGAACACTGTCAGTGGCAAATTGGGTTTTGAAACCCCGCTGCAAAATTGTCGGTCTAATAAATGGAATAGAAGCATATTCAGTAGGTGTATTATCATAGCTATTGAAAAGCCATGTCCTAATCAGTGGTTCACCACAATGCTTTTGAGACCAACACAAATTTTCGAGTGGTCTTCACTTTAGCTAAACCTCGTTTTAGTTAGGGAAGCAAGCCTGTACAATGTGTTGCATAAATTTTCCTCCACTCTGCAGAATTTTGGTTTTCCCCCAAACAGGAGAATCTCCCAGACTCACAACTGAGTCTGACCCACCAATTGTTCCATCATAGAATTAATCAGTCCTTAATCTCCAAAACTCCTTAGTTTGGGTGTCTATGGCTTCCAATACTGATGAACCCCCAGAATCAACAAAAGTTACCAAAGGTTTATGAATATATGAGCCCTACTTCACCTGACAGTACCATGTACCTCAGAATAACCTTAGAAATATTTTGCTGGATGGCACTCTCTCTTGCCCTTGTCTGGGTCTGTCCATTTGTGAAATAACTTGGTGAGCAAAATACATTCAAAGGAGAGGGCCAAGTTGCTGCCACTCATGCACTTTTCCATAAAAGAACTAATCAGCCCAAGACTAATAGACCAAAATCAAAGGCTGTTACCTCAGCTTCTGTAAGAATTAGCCCTCAATTATAAATTCTAGAAACAAGTATATGGTATTGTTGCTGCCCCCAAATGAGAACATAGTCCCTTTACAGAGACAACCAGCCCTCATGCAGTTAAAAATCCCTAAGCGGAACAAAGGACTAGCAAGTTTGCTGCTTAATATGAATGGTTCTAACACAGACCAACAGTATTCTCAATAATAAACCACTGGCTTTTTAGGTGAGTTCTGCCCTTGATAACAAATCTGAACAAATAGAAAGGTAATGAAGTGGTTGCTGCCTTTTCACCAACAAACTATTTGTCTCTCCTTTATAAACCCCCCAAATCTTTGCACAACAACTAACCTCCCTCCCCTCATGTATAAACCCCCAGGATGGAGGAAATCTCCATAGCAACCATCACATGTCACGGTGTGCTGTCGCAGTCAAACCAGTGCACAAACAGGAAAGTTCTTTGCCAGCTTTTCCTTGGAGGCTCAGGAAACTTAATGCTGGTGCATGGCATATCATGACCAAGCAAATAGAGTTAATTGGTCATATGGGAAGTCTGGAAATGCCTTGTAAATGAAGAGATCACGAGTTTGGTTTCAAGTTCTGACAAGGTGATGGTAGTCAGGTGCTTAGATATAACTTTACCTATTGTATGACACTTCTTATTCTTTTTGTATCTCATCACCTACTAACATGAATTTTGTTGGAAATGAGAGGGAAACATTCCTACAGCATTACAAAGATTTGTCACTACACACATAGGTTTGTTGGAAGTCTCACCATGGTTTTCATCAATTTGGCTTATTCAAGGCTTATTTATTAAACTTTATATTAAACAACACATATGGAAATCTGGTTCAAAACTCCCAGTTCTAGATAAAATTGACTTTGTGCCCTCCCCAGAAATATTGCTCCATTCTCCTTTGCACTATTTCTGCTGTATAAATTCAGTTGAACATATTGTGATCAGACATACACAAAGCTTCTGAAACAATGATTATTGCTCTATACATTAAAGTACACATATGCTGGGCATCTATGTCCTTCTGAAAGTAAGAACGCATAACAGCAAGTGACTCTGGCAATCACTAGTGGCCTCAGTGATTTGACAGAATCAACCTTTTCTAATGTCTTGTCCTTAGAGGTATCAGTGAAATTTCTACAAATGAAATCCAAAAATGAGCACTATTTAGAAGGGACTTTACAAGGCCTGGGAAGTGCTGTATTGGGCAACCTTGGATGCAGATTTGGCAAAAATTTTCTTTGTACTTTACATGCCAACTAATGGTGGTGCTTCCCTTAGATACTGTTACATATTAATGATCCACTTAAAATCGAACCTCCTTGAAAAAGCTGCATACATGCCTGTCCTTTTCAAGCGATTTTTGCATTTTTTTTCAAGAGAGTAAAAATACACATCAAAGATACGTGGAGACTTAAAAAGTAAATGCTGGTAGATAGTGGTGGCCACAATTAAACTATCCTGATAAGGAGTTCATCTGATTCATGGGATATAATATTAAAGTTAATTCAATCTTTTGCTAAAAACACATTACGGAAGCGACATTTATTTTTAGAATTAATGAATGAGACAAAAGTGATACTTCACATGAGAGGGTAGTCACTAATGTCTCACAAATAGGTCAAGTACAAATAGGGCAATGATATAAAAGGAACTGAGAAAGGAAAGTGTGACAGAAAAGACTAAAGAAAGAAAAAGAAATTCAGTACCCAATAAAGTATTATATGCTGCCCAGCTGCACAGTAACTCAGATACAGTAATACCGTACTTTACTTAGAAATAACTTCTTTCGGGTTCGATCCTTACTTGACGAGAGATTACACATGTACTTATGAAAACAATACAGTCGTTAGGAAAGTTACCTGTAGGCCATGTCTGTCAAAATCAAAACAGCTGGCAAGCTGAGGCTAATTTCTTCCAACTGATGAAGTCAGTCCAACTAATGGAACAGGCTAAAGAATACAGACAATTTGGCAGTCTACCTAACAAAGTTATCTGACTTGTACACTTCTTTTAATGCCAATTATCATAAAGGTGTGAAATTTCAGGCTCTTTTTGGTAAATAACCTTAAGGCATGTAAAGTATTCACTTAATGACAAAAAATAATGCATGATAGGATTTTTTAAGTTTTGTTTAAAAAAAAAAAGGTCTGCAGGCCGATTTGTATCAGAGTTAGATCATATTCTTCCTCATAAATTGTGTAGTTACAGAACATTACGGAACAATCTGCATAAATCAGTAGCAGACAACATGCTTGATTCCTCTCAAATTTCATACCGTTCATGATACAAGTTTTTTCTCATTTTTAATCCATACATCATGAATATACACGTATGGTTAAACTGAAAATTGGACTATCAAGACACCACTGGCTAAATGTAAAAAATGAGAGACATTGCATGGAGGGGATGTTAAAAGAGCTTCAGTTACATCACTGAGCACAGGAATGATGCAAAACAGTAGGATCTGAGGATCCTGTGTAAAACTGGTGTAAACCTGTGAAATACCATAGTAAACATACGTTACATGTGAAAATAGGAGGTAAGGAGGGGCGAATGTAGATTCCATATTTCCAGATGCAAATTTGCTGAAGTAAGTAAAAGTGACATCTGCAATACAGTCCACATTTAAAGGGAAATACTGCATTTGAAAAGATATCACAAAATGACATTAATGTAATCCCATTGTAGTCTTTTCCCCTCTCCAAACATAAATCACAAATAACTTGCAGCACACCCAACACTTATCTCACAAAATATAGACAAAAAGAAGTAACAATTTTCTGATCTAAACAGCTCATAATCCAACGATAAACCTAACCCACATTGCAATGTTTTATATTGCTGCATATTCAGAGCGGTTACATGGGGTCATATTTACACTCATTACGCAATACGTGTTGACCTTGCTAATCCTGTGCTTCATGCTCACAATACAAACTATCACAGCAGTTTCCGGACAGCCTGTGCAGTACTGTGGGATGTTGCAGCCCACCCAGGGAGATGCAGTGTCATCTTTCTGGTTCACCATACAGTTCACCTCTCACACAGTGAACACTGTTCACAGGACATTACAAAAATGGTATTTTATCCATGGAAGTACTATGTACCTTAGAGCAGCAGCTCCATGATCTGTTGAACAGTTGAAGGATATTTCGTAATGTTTTTCGAGTAGCATCACAGGCTTGTAGTTTTCTACTAGGACCTAAACCGACAGTACCAGTTAAGCACCAAAAATCTCTTTTACATCCTACTCTTTTGAGAGCGAAGGAACCTGCTAAAGACCGAGGGCTTCAATTCGTATTGCAGTAGCCTACTTTGTGAATAGTATACAAGGGAGGTGGTAAAACCCCATAGCACACTTACTGTAGTTCAATACAGACAATGTAGCAGTAATTCTCAGTAGTTCGTAATTTAGGCCTATGAACATTTTGTACATGATGTAGAAGGTGCCTGTTATTGTCTGACATACGTGATAAAATGGATTTGATTGGTGGATTTCAAATCAGGGGTGAAGAAGGTGTGGTTTTGCATGCAAAATTATTTGGGTGAACAAATTTATCAGTTTTCACAAAAAGGTTAACTACTTGTTAATCAGTGCTCACTGGGTAGAACTGCTTTCCCAGTTGCCTCTCTTTCATCGAAAGGGACCTGACCATATGTAAAAGAGGATAGGTTGAATAAAAAGTCTTACAAACACAATATTTCCCTTTAATGAATGACCTCATCTTTTATTAACAACAGAAAAGAGATAAAAACACCCTTTTCTACTTGTTAAAAGCATTAGAACTATTCCTGCCCTTCACGTTCTCACTCATATGGTGTCATCCGATTTCATCATATTCAGGATCATATTTAGAATTTGCAGGCTCATAGCCTTGGTGTGAAAGGCACTATATCCCTGAAAAATGTGTGCCCCACCCCTTAAAGTTTTGTGAGAGGAGGGAAATACTGCCTTTCACCTATCTCTCCCTTAACAATCTTCTCACCCCTCCACTGAAAAAGACCTCACCCATTCTACACTGTATAGCAGGCCACTTGCCTGTCTTTTCATTATAAGGATTATAAAACTTGCCAGTGAAAGAGATTCAGGCAAGCAGAAGAAAATTGTGTGTGTGTCTGTACACACTGGTATTCTAAAGTTCCCTTCAAATACAGTACTAGTACTGGAAAGTATGGGCCTACAGTACATATACTGTACATACAGCACTTGCATACCTACAGTACTTACAGTACTAGCTGTATACCCATAATTGCACTTTGCATTTGCAATAGCACAGTTCAGGTACAATTGTTGACATATATACCAGTAATACTCGTACCTATGAATACATTATACATATGTGTATCTATACAGTTAGGTATTCCCACATTCCCAAATAACTTCAGATGTCAATTAACTTCCATATTTCATCATTTTACATAATTACAGTACTTTGAGAATGCCGACATTTTGATCATATACCCATATTACTTGATTCCCACTGCATCGCCAATCTATTTGTATCATGGTATTATTTGAATAGACCAGTGTGCCAGACCCTACAGAACAGATCTAGCAAGGGGTAACATGTCTGAAAAGAGAACTTCAAACTGTATTTGCAAGGAACAAGCTTGAACTTAATCATGAGTTCTCGCTCATGATTGATAGACAGGCAGGTGATGCATACACCTTATCCATGGATGTAACAGTACAATTGATCTCCTACTCAACTCACTTTCTCATTCAGTTTCTACCTGACTTAAAGCAGTCTATTACAATATATGCAATACTTATGGTCTTGGATGAAACAAACTGCTAAAGACACAATGTGTTCAACTGTTTTCAGGACCACCATGATACAAATTTAAATGGTATGGAGAATTCAAATTATTCCAATCAATAACCAAAGTACTCCCCACAACAGTCACAATGGGGTACAGAGCTAAAATGATTTGCCTTTGCTTGAGAAATAATGCATATCAGTTATAGCAAGGGTTAGGTATATGTTTAAGACATGTACAACAAGCTACTGAAATAAATCCTACTAAGTTCTACAAAAAAGAAGTCCTTTTGTGTGTTTTAAAACCTACCAATTTCACTCGCTTTGGGGGACATGAGTAGCTCCTTCTTGGTCGAAATTTTTCATCCACTTCAAATTTATCAACCTGATCACCTTGAATAATGGTCTCAGCCTGATGATGAGCAGTCAATGTACCATCCTCCTCCTTAAAGTCTACTGATGGAGGTACTTTTACAGCAATTTCCTCATTCTCTGAGATGGTTATGAAATGGTTCTTTTCATTGGATACCTTTTCATTTATACCACAGCTCATTTTTGAATTCTTTAAATCTTCTCCAAAAGGAATATGTACTGCTGAGTGGTTAGCAAATTTATGACTGGTTGGTGACCACTCCAACAATTTCACCATTTTGGTGTGGGCATGCTGTTTAGTCTTGGACAAAACATTGAAAATGTCTTCCTTGTGTATCTGACCTCGGTGTGCCTTTAAAAATTCCATGACCAAATCTCTTGTTGAAAGACAAGTTCTTCAAGATGACCGTAAGATGTAGAATGACCAGAGATGTTCTTGAATGGAAAAATGCCCACCAGCTGTTCTAACAGTGTGATAAGACAAAAACTTCTTTCAAGATCAGCAGATTTCACACACTACTGCTTTCCCCTTCTAAACCCTAATCCTATCATGCAACAAGTCTCCTTCACACTTCTTTTCCAATCCACTCAATCCTGTATTACAGACATCAGAGTACATCTACCATGAACAACATTTTTGGAATGGATAAGTTTACTTTTTAAGCAGACAACTTATCCAGTAAATGATATAACTAGCATGGGAATGGAAAGGAATCCTGACAAATGAGAGCCTTCCTTCAATGCTTCCGCAAGGCAATTATTTTATATCCTGTCTCGTGTCTAGCTAAAATTATCAAGAAACATCTGTTTGGGACCTGGGGTTCACAAAAGGAAACAGTGGTATGCTGATCCTGATCGGAGGTAAATATGAAGCAAGAATTGAAGTTGTGGGTTGATTCTGACACTGGCATGATCATTGCAAGCCCAAAGATTGACTTCTTTTGACTCCAAACTCCACTTACATTAGCTGATTAGGGAGTAAAAGCAGCATTCTGGTTTCATCACATTTAGATGAACAATTCTTTACATTAATCATGACTAATTAACAAAATGCAGCATAAAGTATGCCCTTTCTTGTACTTCTGTGTTTTGTTTGCTTTTTTGTATTTTCCTTGAAGTTTTCTACAAGCAAAGTCTTATTATCACATCAAATTACAAAAGAAGGAAAGACGAAATAAAAAAACCAACATCCAGAACGTTAACTGAACCAGAATGCACAAATGCGTTGAGGTTTTGGTGAACTCATTTCGGTAGACTTAAGCTTCATCCACTACAATGCTCTACAATGTTGGTGTTCTAGACCAATGTGATGCATCCTCCACCATGTATGAGAAGTTGCTATGATCCTTTCACTGAACACAAAAACATCAACAACAGCAATTTTGTAACAAATATGGTAAATAAACACCATGTATAAAAGTTTCTTTGAGTTTCAAATCATAAAATATCCTGTTATGCAATTCTTTAGATGTTGACATTCAGTGACATCAGATGACCTTTGACCTCTACCAAATACAGGAAGCACTTTCACTCAATGTAATGCATTTATGTACATGGCTAATTGGGGGAAATTTACATGCTTCTTTTCTTGAAATAATCATTTACAATAGTTCTCGAGCTTTTCAGACTTCAGATGACCTTTGACCTTACTCAAAAATGATAGGATACATTTTCTAACTTATATAATGCAAATGTATTATAACAGATCATAAAAAAAGCTGTTGAAATGGAATAACCCTCTGTTATATTTGTTTTTTTCAGTGGTTTCATTGGTTTTTGCTCTTGTTCTCATTTGTTTTGTTTCTTTTTCTCCTTTGAATATCATCACAACCTGTGAAATGTAGAATTTGCCTAAAAATCCAAAAGGCTAAGCTCCCAAAACTAAGTGAGTCTATGATTCTGTGGTTAAGAAAACATCAGAATATCAAATTACTGGAATACAGTAAGCAATAAACAATGCCCAACAGACTGTGGTAATATGTCTATAAGCTTATATCTAGACCTTGATAAAGAGCTATTTTGTTCCTCTTTATTTACCTGCTCTTCAAAGAACATCAAGCCCTTTATGCAAAACTTACTCTCTGAGACACCAACTGAAAAGCTGCCAACCCCACATACAAATTTATACCTTGAGCACTCCCAATACCAAAGGTACAATGACTAATTCTTTCTACAAAGTGCAGCAGTTACTTTTCTTATGTTCCTGGGCAACTAATCAGCAACTATATTTCTATACATGGGTCTATTTGTTATGAAGTTGCCCTTCCTAGTATTGTGCTTTTGTTTCACATTAGTCACTAAAGACATTAGTCAAGGAAAAGCATTTTCATAGTTTGTTATCCCTATCGGCCACAGAAAAAAGGGGCTGATGGATGGATTCAGAAATCGTGCACAATGCACTGAAGTCTGAAGTGGCAACATTATAGTCGGTTACCCTCCAGGTAATGTGCTTCAGGTACCTGGGTACACATTTTCCACCTGGTGAAAACTAGAGCTGAAATGCAATTCACCATAACAGACAAAACAAGACCTAGAGCAACCAATGACTGAAAATTCTCTTGACTCATTACATATTGTAAAACATCTAAAACACCCACCTTGGATCATGACCTCCAGTTCCAGTTTGTTGCTGTGTAGAGTATACAACTATATATATTTACATTACTTCACAATAGGCAACTGAACACTTAATAGTCATGCTACTGTTCACATACAGTGACAGCAGGTAAGGTTTTTATTTCCTACTTAATGGGAGAAAGCAGTCACTTCAAGTTTTAATTTCCAAAATTCTGCTCAATATTACCGATCTCTTATTTCATCCACAAGTATTTTTTCACTGCGTTTCTGTACAAAAATATTGAATATTAAAGGTAAACCAAGAATTAATTCCACATAAACTTAACAAAAATACTGTCCCACAACTGAATGGAGCCA
This sequence comes from Holothuria leucospilota, assembly GCA_029531755.1. Classification (NCBI taxonomy): domain Eukaryota; kingdom Metazoa; phylum Echinodermata; class Holothuroidea; order Aspidochirotida; family Holothuriidae; genus Holothuria; species Holothuria leucospilota. Next base: position 25,634,159 of record CM055972.1, on the reverse strand, counting down.
TTCCTCAATAACGATGACAGGGTACACTAATTCAAATTGGGGGGACAGCATTTTCCCTTTAAAAGACACTAGAATACAGGTGGTGAGGGGCTCTCAGGAAATGACTAGGTGGTTAAAGATGCAAAGCATGGAAGGACATGCTGGTCACAACAGCATGAGCACCAACGTGACTCAAAATATACCAACAGGAAATTATCCCAATCAAAAACTAAAGGCCACCAACAGATGCTTGGGATTGAAGTTCTCCGCCAAGATGAATCCTACCTAACTTTAAAAGGGGCAGAGGAAGTTTAAAGGGAAATACTGCATTTGTCAGACTTTTTATTTAATCTATCCTCTTTTACACACGACCAGGTCCCTTTCGATGAAAGAGAGGTAAGTAGGAAAAAATTCTACCCGGTGAGCACTCATTAACAAGAAATAAACCTTTCTGTAACAACTGACAAATCTGACATTATTGCAGGCAATAATGGTACATATGTAAATAGGAGATAAGGAGGAGCGAAATAGACTTGTTCACCCAAACATTTATGCATGTAAAACCACACCTTCGTCACCCATGATTTGGAATCCACCAATTACATCATTTATTATGTTACGTCAGACAAAAACAAACGCCTTCTACAGCATATACAAACTGTTCGTAAAATACGAACAAACTGAGAATTATTACTAAGACACTGTCTGCATTGAACTACAGGTAGTACAGGGGTCTCATCAACTCCCTGGTATACTAAACACAAAGTTATACTGTCATTCGAACTGTAGCCATTGGGCCTTAGCAGGTTGCTTCACTTTCGAAACAGCAGGATGTAAAAGATATTGTATGTGCTTCAGCAACTGCTACTATCGGCTTAGGCCCTAGTAAAAAACGAAAATTTTACCAACCTGTTATGCCACTTGTCAAAATAAGGCTTTCGCGGATAAGTACCATGATCCTAGTTAGTACTTTCATGATCTTACCATTCTGTAATGACTAACGCTCAGTGTGAGATGTGAACTGCATGGTGAACCAGGGAGATGGCACTGCATCTCCCTGAGTGAGCTGCAATGTCCCACAGTACAGCACAGGCTGTACGAACTGCAGTGGGTAGCTTGCTGTGAGTGTCAAGCACAGGGTAAGCAAGGTCCTTCAAGACAATTACTACTAACACGTCATCATTAACAGCCAATTGACAGGCACCACACAATTTTGCAATTTATTTTCTAGTGATAAGATGAACAGTGAATCTTTCCATGAACTTCTGCATTTATACACCCAAATAACCCATAGAAGCAGAGTTACCAGAATATTAAAGCCTTTTGCAGTTTTGGATTTTCAAACTTTTCTTAAGAACTTGACAATTATTACTACAGCAACTCAATATTCAGCCCTGACAGGCTGACAAAATTGATGAGCTCAGCAGCCCAGATACAGCTTAAAGTTGCCAATGTACAGGCCTGGTATGGTAACTTTATGATGGTATTAGAAGGGGCACTGGCAAGTACTGCTATGTGGAGTAAATAATAAGGGGCTATTTGGTGACAAGAGCAATGGTTCCCCCAAACTCCCTGGTTTGTGATTCTACGAGCGAGCCTCCACTGTGCGGTCAAACTTGCCAGGACCTTATTACGGGTTGGTGAGGGTTACAATTGTAGATAGGAGGAAAGAGAGGGGCA